>OZ034802.1:39587356-39922356 GCA_964028335.1 Altica lythri | reverse complement strand
TGATCTACAGATGTTGATGGCAAGATGTTTTCTTAAATTGGGTAACTGTTAAAACCTGCTTACAAAGCTTCTCTCCAAAAAAATTGCTATTTATAACAGCCCTATCTTGGGACCCTTCAAAAATTTGGCAATGGCCCTATGAATAAAAATTCTCACCGTCAAAATTCCATCTCATTAAAACCTTATTTTCGATTACAATCATCCAAAGTTTCTCCAAGTTCGAGAATAGAAAAAAGTTAATCACTTTATCTGTTTACATATTTTTAACACAATAAAAACTGATTTAGACAATGATTGTAATCGAAATAATTTAAAAGTTAGAATAATAAAATTATTATAATCAATAAAATATATTCACCAAGTTTTTGACTATTAATAAATATTTTAAACAATTTAACCTTTACTCACCAAATGAAGGGAGAAGAAATAGGAATAGAACTGCTGGTTATGAAGCACAAAATTGTAAAGCAATTAAAATACCGACTCTCTTTACGAGAGAACAAGGTTCCCCGCTTATACGGAAATCAACCCTGCGTCGACTCCATAGAATCGTCGCAGAATCGAAAAAGTCAAACCGACGTAGGCCAGGTCAAAAATATCGTAGCAAAATAGACGAGAAATTAATGAAATAAAATATTCTTAGGCCAGGCCAAACAAATAACGATGTAATCGTTACAATGTAAAATAACGATTTTAATAGCAATTTCTGCTAAGTTAGATTGTTAGATAGGTAGAACTCGTGTCAGTTGTATAGCTCCGTCACGCTGGAACTCGATTTCGATCAATTTTAATTTGATTTTGCTTAAGTATAACTCTAGAAACGTTCTGGGGATTGTAGTAAACTTCATTTGTTTATAGTATTAGTACCTAATAACCTATAAAAACAACTAATTGTATTTTGAACCAAAATATTGAGTACTTACATAGGGATAATTTGTTTTTAACTGAGTGCTAAATTGTTTGTAGTTTATTGTAATTTCAACAAAAAATTTTAATTTTTTTTCATACTAAGAAAAAAATATGGATAAATTTTAAAACGTTATTCTAAAAGCCGAAACTTTTTAAGTATCTACAAACGACATAAATGATTCTAGTCTAATCTGAATATTTGTAGTTTCCACAAATCTTGTGTCATATTATTATAAAACACGATTTGCGTAAATAACAAACATTCAACCGATACCACAATTATCTTTATCCTTGGTAGTTTCTTAAAAAGTGTCGTTTTTTATACTTGTGCTTGTTAAGCTATTGTATAGCTTTTATCGCGGGCTTTGAGCGCGGCGACCACATCAGGAAATTCCGTAAGGAAAATGAGTGAGTACCTACTCTATATACATACATTTTATTTTTAGTGTGTAATTACACTATTTATACCTAATTATTCTTATCGGTCACTCTTAAAAAGTGTAACTTGAATTAATATCAAAGAAGAAAAATACTGCATAAATAAAAAATAAATAAATAATTATAATTGCATAATATAAGTTGATAAAAAATGCTATGCAGTAGCTTTACCGAGGTAGTCCCCGAGTGCCACACGTTTTCTTTTACAATTTATCAATTTTTTTCTTAGTATAAGGGAAGAATAAAATCTTTTGTAAAACAACAATAAACTACAAACAAAGAATTGCTACCAGCTTTAAAAATTTTTATCACTTATATTAATTATATTCCAATCATACTTCAATTCTTTATATCGTTTGTAGTCGCTTAGAAAGTTTCGTTTTTTTGTAGACCAACGCTTGTTTTCCAATTATTCATTCTTTTCTTAGTATAAAGGTAGATTAAAATTTTTGTTGACATCACAATTAACCTCAAACAATTAAGTACTCGGTTAAAAACAAATTACCGTAATAATGTACCCAATATTTTGGTTTAAAATAAAATTAGTTTTTTTATAGATTTATTAATAATACTACAAAAAAAAAGTTTACTACAATCATCAGAATCGTTTGTAGTTCTACTTAAGCAAAATCAAAATTTAACGAAGTCGGGTTCCAGCGTGACTGAGCTTAGTTGTATGACCTTATAGTAAAATTAAAAAAAGGGAGGTACATACATATGAAAAACTTTAGAAATACATTGAATACAATTCTTTAAAAAGCGATTTTTTTAAATTCGCCATTATTATAATAAACAATTAAAAATGGTTTTAAGTCTTAAATAATATTCGTATTCCTGAAACGTTTTTAGATAGTTATATTTACATAAAAAGTTCAATTGAAGTAGTTTAAATTTGTTACTTTAATAAGCGCATTACAAAAAGGTGCAAAAATAAATTTTACGTAAAACATTAAAATAAATGTTATTCTCAATAATCTTGTAGGTACCTAATAACTATAATTAGAGAACCACTACTACTGCAAGCGGTATCTATTGTACAACCTGTAGGATTACTATACCTAACAATAGTGTTCAGAAAAAACGTCGAAAATAAAAAAAAGAAAACAAAATAAATTCCTGTGTGTAAAAAATAGATTAAAACCAAATAGGATCCAGTTTTAGTAAAATTCCATAAGTTAAAACAGTGAAAAAGGCCACTTGAAATTTACGCAACCGAATTGAATACCAACTTTCCCTCGGCAAAACAAAAGATTAAAAACATTTTTACATCTCCTCTCTCATCATATGCCATTCATGATAAAAAAATTTACGAAATTGATAACTCAATATTTTTATGCAAGACAAAAAAAGACATATATAGTACGTTTCAAGATATTTCGTCTTGACTTCTGTTTCCAATATGATTTAACAATAATAAAATAATAAACTCTTAGTAAGGAGTCCTTATTTATTCCAAGTAGGCACTTAGGACGGGCGGTTCCCATCTGCGCACTTTTTCAGGTATCAATCTGAAGGTCTCGGTAATTACAATATTGAAAGTGTCCATCTCCGCACATCACCCTTCACCTACCTGCGTAATCCCCTCAATATCTAATAATTTTTAAACTGATTCATTTATCTAATGACTTGGAAACAGTTAATAGTTAAGTACATCTTTCCTAAGAAATGCCTTAATTGTCTTCTAATTGTTTTATATCGAATATAAATATGAGTTCAGACAAGATTATTTCAGTTCTAATTTCATTTTTGTGTACGAATTTTTCAAAAAGTATGGCAACTTGTGAAATAAGTGAAATGATCAGTCAACGCGGAAAAACATTACTTTTGGTGAATAATTTTAAATACCGCGAACATCACCGGAAATTAAGTTCTGGAGAAACTAAGCAGCGGTGTTTTAAAAAAAATTGTAACGCTTACATTCATACATTGGGTGATACGGGATTTAATCGAATATTGACTAAAGTCAAAGAAAATCATAACCATGAACCTGAAAGTGACAATATTTTGGAGCGGCAACAAATGACTGCTTCAGTAAAGAGAAAAGCTGAAAGTACCATTAGTGAAAGGCCTTCGAAAATTATGAGAAATGAATCGATGGAACAAGGAACCAATTTGATGAATCTGTCATCGGTTGATTTAAAATGTGTGAAGAAAAATATGTACTACGCACGTCGAAAACTGTTTCCCGCTCTGCCAAAATCGATTTTGGAAGTCCACAAAGCTGTACAAGAATTAAATCTGAAAACGAAGAGAGGAAAAGATTTCCTACAAGTAAACGATACTATTAACAATTTAATAATTTTCTCATGTACAAATAATTTACAAGCGTTATGCAAATCTACAGTGATTTACATGGATGGAACATTTTCCTATTGCACCAGATTTTTCAAACAAATGTTCACAATTCATGGTTATTTAAATGGTCACTATATACCACTAATTTTCTGTTTGCTAAAAGATAAATGTCTAAGTACATATGAATTATGTTTTTCTAAAATTCTAAATGTTTGCAATACCTTTAATTTGAATTTGTCACCCGCAGAAATTGTTTTAGATTTTGAAATGTCAATGCATATTGCTGTGAAACGGATGTGGAATAATACTAAAATTACGGGGTGCAGATTTCATCTTACTTAATCATGGTACCGTCAAATTCAAAAATTGGGATTAGTTCAACAATATAAAGATACACATTCAGAAATAGGTAAATGGTTACACTATTCTTTTGGACTTGTATTTCTGAAACCAGAAGATGTGGAGGATTTCTATTTCTTCGAACTCTATGGAAGGAAACCTGACGATGATAACTTGGAAAAATTTTCCGATTATCTCGTAGAAACATGTTTAACTCCCGAGTCAACTTATCCTCCACATATTTTGGCGGATGCATCTGCAGCTCTAAATAAAACCACGAATGCTTGCGAGTCATTCCACTCGCATTTCAACGAATCCATGTATGATACCCACCCGACAATATTTATTTTTGTGAATGAACTTCTGAATGTACAGTCTGAGACATATGTAAAATGTAATAATCCAAACAAAACACATGTTTCGAAGAATCTCGCTTCAAGGAAGAAATTCGAGTTTTTATCTAGAAAAATTAACGAATACTTAAATAATAAAATTTCCAAAATGCACTTTGTTAAAATTATATCTCATTATTATGACAACTTGTAATTCTGTTCAAAATTGTAACTACTGTTTTCAAATTGTGAGCTGTATACCATATACGTATAATAAGACATACAAAACTGTTTTTTTTAATTGTATTTCTCGTAGAAATTTAGCATCAATGTGTCCAGACAAGTGTAAGTAGCTAATTATAACAAGGATTTTTATATAAGCAACAGTTTTCTTAATAGTATGTCAATTATCTATTGTGAGCGCAGTTAGATACATTTTTATTCCCTGTACCTGGTCCTTATGCGGAGATGGGCATTTTCTAATCCTTATACCTGCTTCATGTGCGGTAATGGGCACCGCCGCTTAGGACGCAGGTAGATTTTGCATTATTGGGTGTTTTGTTGAGATATGTACTTTGTCTATCAAGTATTTTTATGTCCTCTCTATTCTTATACATTTTGGCGAATTGTGTTTTAAACATTTAAAGAAAAAAAAATATGAAATAAATTTTCATATACAGGAAAGATATTACCTTTTTTGTTGCAATGCGCTGCTTCTATTTAAAAAGCTTTAGAGTTTTACTGCAATACAATTTAAAATCTTTCTAGACTACATATATCATATAAGGAGTTACATCGTTCACAAATAACCTTTTTCTGTCAAAAGTGGAAATATGCATGAATAATATTGCAGTGTACTATCTACAGTCGCATATTTAAAAATATCCGAATAATGCTAAAAGCCGCTAAATTAGCTATAAAATATGTGCCAACCGATGTCGGAATAAACTAGTTAATGAATTTAAGAACAACAGCGTTAAATGATAACACTAGCGTATAAGGCTATTATATTTTTTATCTGCAAATATAGAAAACTCTTAACATTATTTAGTTTCTTTTACCTTTTTTAACTATGTTTATTTATATTTTTTAAAGAATTACTATTTAGTTTAAGCAATTTATTCCGATTCTGTTTTTCTAATGTAATAGCATTTGCATAAGTTACTGATACGGACAAAAAAACGAATGTCTTATTTGTGGTAGATTTGGTAATTCTTTTATTTCAAAAAATATTTGTTGTAGATTCGCTTATAAGTTTATGCTAATAACACATATTTTAAATTTTTGGTCCAGACGAGTCGATAGAATTAAAATAACTAGAGTGTGGTAACGATTCAAACTCTTTCTTCCAGTGCGAGAAAGCGAAAAAGATCCAACCATCTTTGCTTTTCTTAGCTTGTCAACCACGTAATATTTGATACATCAATAAGACATTGGTTTTCCTTAATGCACACGAAATTAGATAAGTATAGAAGAAAATACTGTTTCGAGTTTTTTGTTTTTTTCGTACCGAGAGAAAGATAGTATTAGTGTTGATCCTAATTTTAGATGACTTTCATATAGAATTTATCGTCCCGTTGAGATATGGCATTGCTAAATGTTTTAAAATAAGTGCCTATTTAGTTTTATTGTTTTCTTATTGTTTGAAAAAAACATGCAATATTTCCGGACTTGTTAGAGTGTGTGTTGTAGTGTTGGCCTTGTTATGTAATGTTGAATTAAGAGATTGACGCTAGGGATTGTCTTATTTGACAACAACAAAGGAAATGACAGAAATTTCCTCGAGGGTAGTAGGAAAGTGAAATTTATCCAATAGATCGTTTATCTCTAAATTCTTGGCCTGTAATGTGTGCGCGATGTATTTTTCTTTTAAGATTTAAAACCAAGAGGCAAGGGGCAGTATAATGGTGTTTGAGCTAATTAAAGCTTTCTCTTTGGCTAATATTGCGAATGTAAGGGTATTTAAAAAAAAATCTTTTGCTTCATGAAACGTGAAAAATGTTTGCTTCCTAATTTGAATTTGTTAGTTTAATTATGTTTTTTTTAAGTCTTTAAGTAAATCAAACACTTAGGTCAACTGGTCTTGAGTAATAAATTGTCCTCTTCCAGAATATAAGGTTGTATTTTTTTAAGTCAGATTTTCTCGTTAACTGGATTTTGGATGTTTAAAGTTAATAGTTTTTGTTTTAGTGGGTTTTTGGGGCTACTCTTTATCTGCTGTATTAGTTAAAGAACTAATCCAGCAGTCTTAAAGTATACCTTTTAAGAATTTAAGTATGATTTTGAAAATGTCACTTTCATAGATTATAAAAAAAAAACTAAAAATTATATTTACTATTTAGGGATCTTCTATGAAAGGTGTTAAAGGTTTAAATATTAAATTTTTAACTTTAAATATAAAAATTATTTATTTACTAGCTTTTGCCCTCGACTTCGTCTGCGTGTAATTCGAATAAAAGCAAGGTCTTTATGTATCAATAACTGGTGCCCGCGACTTCGTGTGCGCAGTATTAGTATTTCGAGTAGCTTATATTAGCGTGAAAAGAACTAACATTATGACATTAAAATTATAACATACATAATTTTTGGGTCGTATTTGAAAAATATAACAGTCTGACAATATTGAGATGTTACATTCGCACTGTAATAACGTAACAATATTGTCAACATAAGAAATACAGTAATTTTTTCAGACTTAAATGACATTTATCGTTATATTTTGGACAATTCACACAATATCTTTATAAATTATAGCCTATATGTTATTCTGATCTATAAGCTACATTACTGTAAAGTTTCATTAAAATCCGTTTAGTAGTTTTTGCGTGAAAGAGGAACAAACATCCATACATCCATCCAAACAAACTTTCGCCTATATAATATTAGTAGGATTACAGTCAAAACAGAGCACTAACTGACTATCAGTTTTATGACAAGTCCAGCGTGCCGCACTTTATCAAAATTTTTAGTTCAAAGACATATTTTTTTATAAAACAATAAAAAAAAGTAGAATTGGGTTTTTCGTAAATGGCTTCGTCTAAAACCATGTTGAAGTGGAGAAATTACAAAGTCTTTGTCATTAAAGTAGTAGTTTGAATAGCTTAATTACCTATTCGAAAATCTTTGAAATGATTAATTTCCAAAAAAAAAAATGTTAAGAGTTGTTTCTGTTTGTTATTAATTTTGAATGGAATCTTTATTAACGAGTTTTTTGGTTTTTTAATAGCATTGTTTAAAGAACACCTTACAACTAATTACTTATTAAGCAATTCTCTTTAATAACTTAAAATCATTTTTAATACGAAATCCAAATTTAAGAATATTACATAAACAAAAACTCAAAATCAATCCACATACGATTTATATTTGTTGTTCAAAAAAATTTTACAAAAGGTTGGCAACTAGTTTCGGGATTTGATTCCCATCTTCAGGCCTATAAGTTACAGAAAAGGAAATTACAACTAAGTAATATGGTAAATACATTATACAAACCTTAATGATTATAGATATTAATGTTCAAAAATTCTTGGATAACATCAGAAATATGGATAGAGTCTTCCTATACTCCAATGACGTTGTATAATATGTTGTTCAAGTGAATTAGATTTATGTGGATTAAAAACAGACCGAAAACATTGTAATCAAGGATTACTTAACAACAAAGTAAAAAGTTTTTTATTAAAAGACAAAACAATTGTAAGCTGGCCAGCTAACGAAACAGAAAGTAATAAATTCTAAAAAAGCTCACATAAGAGAAAAGAAATTGGCTTCATAACAATATAAGATATTATTATATCATAAGAACTCAAATAATGAAGAAATGAAAAAATATATATCCATTTGGTTATCAGTTTGGAGGCAATTAGACAAGCATTTAAGATGAAAATGAGTGATAGAAAAAATGAAATTCCAGAAACGTTGAAATTGTACTCACTCTTCAAATATGATGAAGTAGAAGAAAAGGTAATGCTTGTGGAAAGAAATTTCTTCATAACTTTGATGGCCACATGTAAATGGCGGAGTTCTTTTACGACGTGTGTATCGTTGTTAACCATATACCATGTTAAGGTGATAAACAGGACAGCTACAGCCGGATTGAAATTTAATAAGGTCATTGAAAATGATTTTGCAGGAGATTCAAACAAAATTCACTTAAATAAAGAACCACGTTAACCACTGTGAATGAACTTGAAAAGGTCAAGAGGAAATGGTCAGATAACCATTATGACATTTAGCGGAAATCAAAGGACATCATAAAACAACAAAGTCAAAGAACATAAAGGAAGACTTTACAATATTAAAATTAGTAATAATGAAAAATTATTATGGAAGTTAACTTAATTAAAATAATATAGTTAAGAGAAAAGGTTTTTGATTTTTAATATAGATATTTACAATCATAGGTCAATCATAAAATTTCATGATGTTAATGAACGACGTCAAATTAATTGAAATCAAGAAAAAGAAGAAGTAAAATTAACCTAAAATAAATTGTAAAAATCTGAAAGATTTATCAAAAGTTGAACAACAATAAACAATGAAAGAGAAGTGACAAAAATAATAAATATTAGCAAATTCACAATAAATTAAATTTTTTTTAAATAATTATAAACATAAAAAACAACACTTAAGGCAGGCATCAAAGTGAACGTCGTAGGTTGAGAAAGATATAGTTCTCTTTAGTAAACAATTGTTCATTTAAGCAAGTGACCGAGGGATCTTTAATCGCTTTATTTATTTCAAGGAGTTCAAGAAAATCCATACGGGAACCTTTAAGGCAACAGTGTATTAAGGAACCATCATCTAAGGAATAATTATGATTCGTAGTCAGGATGTGTGTAGAAAAAGCTGACTGGGAATTCGGGTTAGAAAGGGTTTTTCGTTTAGTGATGTGACGATTATGTTCATTGAATCGTTCTAACAATCGTCTACCTGTTTGTCCAATATAAACAGCATTACAAGTTCTACAAGGGAGTCTATATATACCCGATTTATGTAAGAAAGGAACAGAATCCTTAGTATTTATAAGGAAGGACCCTAATTTAAGGTTGGTTTTAAAGGCTAAATTAATTTGATGTTTTTTAAAAATGTTGAGAATCTTAAATGAAATATTGCCATAGTAATTGATAGATCCCAAAAACGAATTTTTATCAATAGGAAAATAAAAAGTTGGAAAATTGAGTTTAAACCTTGAATAAAACTTGAAATAGATTTTATTAACTGAATCTAAAGGAAAATCATTATTAAAAGCAATTTGTTTGATAATATTGACTTCATCTATGAAAGCTTCATGTGTTAGAGGGATGGTAAAGGCTCTGAAAAAAGGCTATTAAAGACTGCAAATTTATGTTGGGGGGGATGATTCGAGAAGAAATTAATTATATTATCAGTTGTAGTGGGTTTCCTATAGATCGCAAATTCGAATCTTTTAGTAAAAATATTTCTAGTAATTAGTAAATCAAGAAAAGGGATTTGGTGATCAACCTCCATTTCTAAAGTAAATTTAATTCTAGGATGTAAAGAATTGACAAAAAGAAGAAAAGTATTCAATTCATGGAGGCTCTCTCTGAAGAGCAATAAGCAATCATCTACACATCTGAAGTAAAATAAAATATTTGATATAAAATTAGGATGTTTAACAAATTTATATTCCAGGTTATTCATGAAAACTTCTGCTAGAAAAGGACTGAGGTTAGACCCCATCGCAAGACCTTTAGTTTGTCTAAAACATTTATTATCAAATTTAAAAAAGTTTTGTTCAAGAACGAGGCCTAAAATAGAACATAAATCTAAGACTATATTAGTTTGGATATTGTTAAGAAAAAGCAAGTTTCTAACTAATTCGATGCATTCATCCGAGGGAATACTAGGGAAGAGATTGGAGACATCAAGAGAAACCAAAAAGGAGTCATCCTTGAATTTTAAATTAGAAATTTTATTGGCTAAGTCAGACGAATTTTTAATTGCGAAATCATTATTAAAGTTGGTAAGTTCTCTTAGAGTGGTGTTTAAAAAGGATGTTAATTTAGATGTAGGAGAATTAGTGAACGAAACTACGGGTCTAATAGGAATGTTCTGTTTGTGTATTTTAGGTAGGCCATATAAAAGGGGTGTCGTAGGGATCATAGGTATTAGACAATAATGGTTAGTTTTAAAGATCTTTAAAGTGTCTGTATAGGTTTTAATATCAGACTTAATGTGGTTATAGAAAGAAACTGTAGGGTCAGTTTTAATAGAAACAAAAGAAGGATCTGAAGAGATGAAATCATTAACCTTTGAAATATAATCCGTTTTATTCAAAATAACTAAACAGTGACCTTTATCTGCCTTAGAGATTACTAAATTCTCCGTGGTGATTTTTTCTTTCAATGTTTTTAAATCTCTTTTGTCAAAATGTAGGTGGGGAGGGGTAAAATTGTATTTGTTGGAGATAATAAGTTGTTTATTTAAAGTTGAATTAATTTCGAGTCTAATCAAATCTTTATCTAAATTATTGCATCTACTCAAGATAACTTCAGAATCAATAGCAAGATCAGTAATAACCGAAGTAGGATTATATGAATTAACATTAAATTTAATGCCTGCCTTAAGGATATTCATGTGAATATCTGAAAACTTAGAATTACTAAGATTTAAGACTCTAGGGTGAAAATTGAATTTAGAAAATTTAACATTATTGTTGGAAGAAGTGATCTTAGAATTTAATTTATTAATAATGTTATGAAACTTATTGCGTAATCTAATAAAATTAGTTCTACCAAAATCTTCAACCCACTCCCTTATGTTTCTATCTAAAGAATCAAATTCAAAGTGATTTAACTTATTAGTTAACAAAAAATAAGTGTATTTGAGTTTAATATTAATAAAATTTAATATATTATAGTTATTGTAAATTTCTTGAATTACCCAAATCCTTAACTGTAACTTATAGGCCTGAAGATGGGAATCAAATCCCGAAACTAGTTGCCAACCTTTTGTAAAATTTTTTTGAACAACAAATATAAATCGTATGTGGATTGATTTTGAGTTTTTGTTTATGTTATAAACCACCACATTTGAGGATGGATAATCTTTTTCATTTGAGAAATGCTAATCTAGCAGTCATTATCCGTAGTTATAGAAGAGCAATGTTCGACCGGAAGAAGATTCTTCAGAAAATATGGTTTTTACAGCAGTGCAAACGCAATAGAGTTTCTCCACCTACTATTTCTCTACATTTGAAGATACATAGTAGAACATAAACGAATACACTTACAAAAGCAAAAAGGATTTGGGTAATTCAAGAAATTTACAATAACTATAATATATTAAATTTTATTAATATTAAACTCAAATACACTTATTTTTTGTTAACTAATAAGTTAAATCACTTTGAATTTGATTCTTTAGATAGAAACATAAGGGAGTGGGTTGAAGATTTTGGTAGAACTAATTTTATTAGATTACGCAATAAGTTTCATAACATTATTAATAAATTAAATTCTAAGATCACTTCTTCCAACAATAATGTTAAATTTTCTAAATTCAATTTTCACCCTAGAGTCTTAAATCTTAGTAATTCTAAGTTTTCAGATATTCACATGAATATCCTTAAGGCAGGCATTAAATTTAATGTTAATTCATATAATGCTACTTCGGTTATTACTGATCTTGCTATTGATTCTGAAGTTATCTTGAGTAGATGCAATAATTTAGATAAAGATTTGATTAGACTCGAAATTAATTCAACTTTAAATAAACAACTTATTATCTCCAACAAATACAATTTTACCCCTCCCCACCTACATTTTGACAAAAGAGATTTAAAAACATTGAAAGAAAAAATCACCACGGAGAATTTAGTAATCTCTAAGGCAGATTAAGGTCACTGTTTAGTTATTTTGAATAAAACTGATTATATTTCAAAGGTTAATGATTTCATCTCTTCAGATCCTTCTTTTGTTTCTATTAAAACTGACCCTACAGTTTCTTTCTATAACCACATTAAGTCTGATATTAAAACCTATACAGACACTTTAAAGATCTTTAAAACTAACCATTATTGTCTAATACCTATGATCCCTACGACACCCCTTTTATATGGCCTACCTAAAATACACAAACAGAACATTCCTATTAGACCCGTAGTTTCGTTCACTAATTCTCCTACATCTAAATTAACATCCTTTTTAAACACCACTCTAAGAGAACTTACCAACTTTAATAATGATTTCGCAATTAAAAATTCGTCTGACTTAGCCAATAAAATTTCTAATTTAAAATTCAAGGATGACTCCTTTTTGGTTTCTCTTGATGTCTCCAATCTCTTCCCTAGTATTCCCTCGGATGAATGCATCGAATTAGTTAGAAACTTGCTTTTTCTTAACAATATCCAAACTAATATAGTCTTAGATTTATGTTCTATTTTAGGCCTCGTTCTTGAACAACACTTTTTTAAATTTGATAATAAATGTTTTAGACAAACTAAAGGTCTTGCGATGGGGTCTAACCTCAGTCCTTTTCTAGCAGAAGTTTTCATGAATAACCTGGAATATAAATTTGTTAAACATCCTAATTTTATATCAAATATTTTATTTTACTTCAGATATGTAGATGATTGCTTATTGCTCTTCAGAGGGAGCCTCCATGAATTGAATACTTTTCTCCTTTTTGTCAATTCTTTACATCCTAGAATTAAATTTACTTTAGAAATGGAGGTTGATCACCAAATCCCTTTTCTTGATTTACTAATTACTAGAAATATTTTTACTAAAAGATTCGAATTTGCGATCTATAGGAAACCCACTACAACTGATAATATAATTAATTTCTTCTCGAATCATCCCCCCCAACATAAATTTGCAGTCTTTAATAGCCTTTTTTTCAGAGCCTTTACCATCCCTCTAACACATGAAGCTTTCATAGATGAAGTCAATATTATCAAACAAATTGCTTTTAATAATGATTTTCCTTTAGATTCAGTTAATAAAATCTATTTCAAGTTTTATTCAAGGTTTAAACTCAATTTTCCAACTTTTTATTCTCCTATTGATAAAAATTCGTTTTTGGGATCTATCAATTACTATGGCAATATTTTATTTAAGATTCTTAACATTTTTAAAAAACATCAAATTAATTTAGCCTTTAAAACCAACCTTAAATTAGGGTCCTTCCTTATAAATACTAAGGATTCTGTTCCTTTCTTACATAAATCGGGTATATATAGACTCCCTTGTAGAACTTATAATGCTGTTTATATTGGACAAACAGGTAGACGATTGTTAGAACGATTCAATGAACATAATCGTCACATCACTAAACGAAAAACCCTTTCTAACCCGAATACCCAGTCAGCTTTTTCTACACACATCCTGACTACGAATCATAATTATTCCTTAGATGATGGTTCCTTAATACACTGTTGCCTTAAAGGTTCCCGTATGGATTTTCTTGAACTCCTTGAAATAAATAAAGCGATTAAAGATCCCTCGGTCACTTGCTTAAATGAACAATTGTTTACTAAAGAGAACTATATCTTTCTCAACCTACGACGTTCACTTTGATGCCTGCCTTAAGTGTTGTTTTTTATGTTTATAATTATTTAAAAAAATTTTAATTTATTGTGAATTTGCTAATATTTATTATTTTTGTCACTTCTCTTTCATTGTTTATTGTTGTTCAACTTTTGATAAATCTTTCAGATTTTTACAATTTATTTTAGGTTGTAACAAGAAATTTCCCCTTAACCCTACGTAGTACCAAAGCGCTCCGTAGTTACCCTCAGGGGGGCGCTACCGGTACCAGCGAGGGATCGACCAACGCCACCCCTACCACCCGGATAACCACGACCAGCCCTCGGCTTCCCGAAACCACGCCGAGGCCTTATAAAAGCAAGCGTCGCCTGCTAAAACTTAAGACGCTTTGTGCATCCTTTGGGGTCTAAAGCTCTTAGCCTAGTAGCATCCTGTACGGGTCTCTAAGCTTACAAGTGTATAATCAGTCAATAAAATCACCTTTACTCCATTCCTTGTGTTTAATTAGTGCCCCCGCGCTACAGTTGGCGCCCAACTACGGAGCCCGAAAAGTTCTCATTATCGAAAGTGCGTAGTGAAGCCCGCTGGTCTACTGCAGACACCCCCACTTCAGCGCCGAATGGAAGTGCTGTCCATAGATCTTTTCGGATCGCTCCCACCTGCCGAAAACAACGAAAAATGGATCCTGATAATAGAGGACACCTGTACCCGTTGGGTTGAATTATTTGCCATCCCCGACGCCACCGCCGAAACCTGCGCTTGGACCCTCATAAATGAAGTATGTCTTCGCTACGGCCTACCACGCCGCCTGATCAGCGACAACGGGACACAGTTTGTCAGTGGTGTAATGCAGAAAGTCACCTTCTGCCTGGGCATCACGCAGACCTTCACTCCAGTTTATCATCCCCAAGCCAACCCGGTTGAACGTAAGAACCGCGATTTGAAGACCCAGCTCGCCGCTCAGATAGGCGATAGCCCACACCCAACATGGCCAGAAAAGCTACCCAGCATTAGGTTCGCCATGAATTCGTCCACGTGCAGCACCACGAAGTTCTCACCGGCCTTTATGATGTTTGGTCGTGAACTACGGACTATTGATGACGTCGCCAACGACCTTCGGCCAGTTATCCAAAGCGAGACATTTGTCGCCGAAGCCACCCCCAGACTGCTACGACTCAGCGATACTTGGAAGAACGCCCGTGAATCCCAAGAACGCGAGCAGGATCGCCGCAAGACACAGGCAGATCAAGCCCGACGAGAGTCCCCCACCTATAGGCCCGGAGATCTCGTCCTCATTAGGACCCACATTCCAAGTAGCTCCTCCAAGGAGTTCACCTCGAAGCTAGCCCCACGCCAGGATGGACCATACATTGTGCTCCACTCCCAAGGACCCTCAACCTATGTGGTAGCCACACAAGACAACCCTACCACACCCCTGGGAACGTACCACACCTCCCAGATGACCCCGTTTCACGGAAACCCGAACGAGGCTTCCGCTCCCGTTCATCCCATTAGGAAGAGAGGCCGGCCGCGTAAAGTTCAGAACCAATGAACAGGAGTATTACATTGGTCCTGAGGGGGAGGATTGTAACAAGAAATTTCCCCTTAACCCTACGTAGTACCAAAGCGCTCCGTAGTTACCCTCAGGAGGGCGCTACCGGTACCAGCGAGGGATCGACCAACGCCACCCCTACCACCCGGATAACCACGACCAGCCCTCGGCTTCCCGAAACCACGCCGAGGCCTTATAAAAGCAAGCGTCGCCTGCTAAAACTTAAGACGCTTTGTGCATCCTTTGGGGTCTAAAGCTCTTAGCCTAGTAGCATCCTGTACGGGTCTCTAAGCTTACAAGTGTATAATCAGTCAATAAAATCACCTTTACTCCATTCCTTGTGTTTAATTAGTGCCCCCGCGCTACAAGGTTAATTTTACTTCTTCTTTTTCTTGATTTCAATTAATTTGACGTCGTTCATTAACATCATGAAATTTTATGATTGACCTATGATTGTAAATATCTATATTAAAAATCAAAAACCTTTTCTCTTAACTATATTATTTTAATTAACCCTTGGCTAGGCGCGCTGGCGTATTCCGTACGCCAGTGACATAAAATATCTAACAATTTGGCAACGGTGCAACTTATGAAATTAGCAGCTTATCTATCCTTTCTTCTACATTTGTTTTAGTGAACAATAACATAGCGAGGGTGTTTGTTCCGTTAAATTGTCCAGTTTTATTAGTTTATCTAAGTTGTCATCGATTTGGCGTCCTGCGTACGCCGCGCGCTTAAATATGTAAGTATATTATTTTAGTATAATACTTTACTATTATTGCAGAGTTATCGTATTTTATGTTATATTTATAATTCACGTGATTTTTGTAGTCATAAGTAACAGAATTTTTTTTTAGGTCCCACAAAAAACTAAATATTGCTGAAATGAGCAGTGAAGAGATTTATAGGATGCTGGATGAAATGGAAGAAAATGTAGCAATTGAAAGCGAATCTTCAGGATCTGAATCTGAGGAAATAGAAGAAGATCACTGCGATAGTGATTTTGAATTAAGTGTAGATGATATTGAAGGCAACGTGACTGAAGAATGGCAAGAAGGCACTGATACTGAATATTTTATAAAAAAAAAATATAAAAAAACAAAAAATAAAAAACAATTATTAGAAGAATTTCATTGGGCTAAGAAACCTCTAAGGAGCAAATTCGCTAAAACTCCAAGAAAAAATCTACTTGTAAAAAAATTTCCTGGTCCAAAAGAAAAACATTTTCCGGATGTTTTGAGTGCATATACCAAAATTATTGACATTGATATGATAGACCAAATAGTCGAATTTACAAACATGTACATTTCAAAAAAGAAAGATATTTACAGTAGAAGAAGAGATTGTCGAGACACCAATAGAGCAGAAATGATGGCATTTATGAGCTTATTGTTTTTGATCGGATCAAAAAAAAAAATGAGTAAGACAAACTTGTGTGAAATATTTCAAAAAGACAGGACCGGAATTGAAATATGCAGAGGTGTCATGTCCATAAAAAGGTTTATCCTTTTACTGTCAGCCATTCGGTTTGACGATAAAGCTACAAGGGAAGATAGAAAAAAATTTGATAAATTAGAAGCAATACCTGTCAAAATAGTAAACAAAGTAGCGACTCTGATTAATACTTATTTCTCTCTTATTTATTTGATATTATTGTTTTGTAAAATAATTTATTTTATTTACTTGTTTTATAAACTTAAATAAATAATATAAAACTTATTTTGGTGACATTGCTTTGTTATTTCGTACATATCTAACCTGGCGTACTCTATGCGCCATGCGCCGAACACTGTCAAAATATAAGTGCGCCTAGCCAAGGGTTAAGTTAACTTCCATAATAATTTTTCATTATTACTAATTTTAATATTGTAAAGTCTTCCTTTATGTTCTTTGACTTTGTTGTTTTATGATGTCCTTTGATTTCCGCTAAATGTCATTATGGTTATCTGACCATTTCCTCTTGACCTTTTCAAGTTCATTCACAGTGGTTAACGTGGTTCTTTATTTAAGTGAATTTTGTTTGAATCTCCTGCAAAATCATTTTCAATGACCTTATTAAATTTCAATCCGGCTGTAGCTGTCCTGTTTATCACCTTAACATGGTATATGGTTAACAACGATACACACGTCGTAAAAGAACTCCGCCATTTACATGTGGCCATCAAAGTTATGAAGAAATTTCTTTCCACAAGCATTACCTTTTCTTCTACTTCATCATATTTGAAGAGTGAGTACAATTTCAACGTTTCTGGAATTTCATTTTTTCTATCACTCATTTTCATCTTAAATGCTTGTCTAATTGCCTCCAAACTGATAACCAAATGGATATATATTTTTTCATTTCTTCATTATTTGAGTTCTTATGATATAATAATATCTTATATTGTTATGAAGCCAATTTATTTTCTCTTATGTGAGCTTTTTTAGAATTTATTACTTTCTGTTTCGTTAGCTGGCCAGCTTACAATTGTTTTGTCTTTTAATAAAAAACTTTTTACTTTGTTGTTAAGTAATCCTTGATTACAATGTTTTCGGTCTGTTTTTAATCCACATAAATCTAATTCACTTGAACAACATATTATACAACGTCATTGGAGTATAGGAAGACTCTATCCATATTTCTGATGTTATCCAAGAATTTTTGAACATTAATATCTATAATCATTAAGGTTTGTATAATGTATTTACCATATTACTTAGTTGTAATTTCCTTTTTCGTAACTTATAGGCCTGAAGATGGGAATCAAATCCCGAAACTAGTTGCCAACCTTTTGTAAAATTTTTTTGAACAACAAATATAAATCGTATGTGGATTGATTTTGAGTTTTTGTTTATGTCATAAACCACCACATTTGAGGATGGATAATCTTTTTCATTTAAGAATATTAATTTTTTTCGTAGTCTTAAATATTTTTAAATAACTTCAAAATTGCCAAATGACTAATACAGCGGCATCTAGTTTATAACATTATAAATTGTAAAAGAAAAATATTCATAAAATTTGGAAAGAACTTTGCAGTTTACAATTACTTTATATAATAGAAGCATTTTTACTTTGTCCGGACACTGAAAATTTCAAAGTATGTAGTTAAATTTTCTACGACGAGGTTGAGAATGGAAGTTTGAAACCATTTGTCTTCAGTTCCTCCTATTAGATGCATGACGTTCCCAGTTGTCTGTTAAATTTACTTTTTTTTTGTGTTTTGTGTAAAACGTCTTTATAACGTTTTTTCCTTGTATTAGTTCTCTAATAAGTACACATTTTTTATCTGGGGTCATCTAGAGTTGGTAGAACAGCTGCTTGATATACAGCCATTTTGTTTCAACTGTTAGATCGTGTTGATTCAACTCTTGTCAGGGCATTATGCAATTTAATAAAAATTCTAATGCTGACAATATGTTTAAAATATATTTTTCGATCATTTTTTATTGTATATATCATTATCATCTTCAGAAATTGTCAATCCACTGCTAGATGAAAGTCTCTCCAGATGCCCTCCATTTCTGTCGATCCTGCGCAGTTTTTTTTCATCTTCGTCCCAGGGATTTGTAAAACACAGAATCCCATTTATTGTGCGGTCTTTTCTGTACAACTTGTATTGAGAATTGCCCGATATTTACGATAGATGAATTATCAAATTCTTTTTCCATATTCCAAGATCCTGGCTTCTTAGCATTAAACCTTGCAACGGATTTTCCAGTTCTACTCAGGCGTTGTCCAATGATGTTAATTTTCTTATTCTTCTAATTAAATGAATGAAATATGTGGTCCAAAACCGCTGAAAAAAATTTGGGTAAAGTCGCTTCACCCTGTCGCATACTTTTTTTTAAAGTAAATTTTAACGACTTTGTATCCATTCGAACAAAAGCCGTTGCGTGATGACATGTTGGAATGACGTTATAGCTTACTTAACCTGCATGGTGACAATGAGTATAAATGACATTTGCTGTCAAAGGAGTAGATAACAGTACAGTACGTACGTCATATATTTTTTTAGAGATGTCAAATATTTAGAATTAAAATTAAAATATTGAGTCGTAGATAAAGCATAGTACGTAACTCGAGTGGTAAGAGGTATTACGTAGGTACTCGTGTTATTAAGCATGCGTAACTTTTCCACTCGTACGTAATGTCCTACTTACCATTCCTAATACATAATATACTATTACAAACTACCTGTATAAATATTTTCTAAATTTTTTTGGGGATCTTTTATTTATTTATGAGCATATTGCTACTTAAAACAAAAACAAAATATTCATTAAATTTTAAAATTACTCTTTCTGATAATACATTCGATGACTTGCCAAAATAATATAAAAGAATAATTAAATATAGAATGCATCTTTTAAAAAGTTGCAACGTAATACAAAGATGCAACATACAACTTAAATATGGTTTATGTTAAAAAAAATTACAAAACGTGATTTGCGAAACTTATTTTGTGTAATACAATTTTACAATAAATCTACAGCAAAAATATTAACAAAATATAGTTTTGTATTTTAAAATAATGTAAACCATAATGAAATGTTAAAATATATAAATTATTGAATTTTACAAAATATCCAATTAAAATAATTTTATTTGTTTAATATTTTTGCGTTCGTATAGCAATACTAAGTTTTTATTAAATCTATAGGTTGAATCTGTGATAAATAAGATTTTTTATAGTTAAATATTACGCTTTCAAAATATTATGCTTTGGAAAATTGCTGCTCTCAACATGTCGCCACACTTGCAGTATAAAAGAAAATGGAGCGATTTACATAGCCATATTTTTACTGAAAGTCACCCATCCGTTCTGATACATTAGATACATGCTGTTCGTATAGTAACAGGGATGATGTATCAATTTTCAGCACAATTGCGGAAATTGAGAAACTGTGTTCTATATTAGAGTTAACGATTTATATAGAGCAAAAATGATATATGAAAGTCGTAAAATAAATAATCCTCTGAAATATTTTGTATAGTAACAAGGTTATTTTATGTTATTTTGTTTATAGAGATTTTATTTATAATATATTACTTAAATGCAATCCGTTTTGTTGAAATGAAATTCATTAAAGGTGATCTGAATTTTGAATCAAACAGCTGTAGAAAGTGCCAGCAAACTAGAAAAATCACAGAGCACGTAACAGTGGGCTATTTCACGTTAGCTAGCACCGACTACCTGCGCAAACACAACCAGGTGTGCAATGTACCACATCAGAAATTGGCCAATAAATTTGGATTACATTTCTATTACAAGTACCATCCGCAAGCAGTTCTTAAGAATGCTCATTTTCGACTTTACTACGATAGGTCTGTTATCACCGACAGACAGGTGACGCTTAATCGAACAGATATTGGGGTAGTTGATGAAAAACATATCTTAATTTGTCTAGTGGATGTTGATGCGCCAAATAATAACAACGTTTTAGATAAACATAACAAAAAGTTTCTAAAAAAGCATTGATACTGTTTAGGAATATCTTTATCTGCATCCAAAAGGCAGTGATTCTAAACACGTGTTTCACTGTTTATAAATGTCTAAACATGTATTGAGCCCAATTCCATTTGCATTTCCGCTTGGGAAAGGTAAATATAACCAGCATTTGCTAAGATGATGGAAAGTAAACATAACTGTTGTAGATACATTT
The DNA here is from genome assembly GCA_964028335.1 of Altica lythri. Classification (NCBI taxonomy): domain Eukaryota; kingdom Metazoa; phylum Arthropoda; class Insecta; order Coleoptera; family Chrysomelidae; genus Altica; species Altica lythri. Next base: position 39,901,333 of record OZ034802.1, on the reverse strand, counting down.
GTAGGTTGAACAAATTTTTTTGAAACTTTTTATTACAAAAGTCATAAAACACCAATTAACTTTTGACATTTAACTTATGTTTTAATAGTATAATACTAAAATCTATGTACCCACATTACATTGGAAAGTTACTTGAGATAAAAGACCAGTTTAACAACATTACGAATTCTATTTAGATTTCGTTGTTTCCTTAAAGAAAATTTTCTCAGAATGCAATTAATTTACGAAAACGAGTCCTTGTTAATTGATATATGAACTACACTCGGTTTAAATGTAATGTTTAATTACATTTGTTGGTTTCTAAATATTTTAGTGTACGAGAGTCTTTCAGAGAAAACTTTTCATTGTATTTAACCCAGCAATCTGATGTTCCCACTTTAAACTTTTGACATTTTCCATTTGCTCTAGACGTAGTTGCTGATATTAAATGGGTGTTTTAAGTTTTTGGGAAGTTACGGAATTTATGTGAAACTTTAGGACAGTAAATTATCGTTAACTTTCAAACTCTCAATAAAAAAGTTAACTAGAGAAAGTAAAATACAGTACAAATCTTATCTTACAACATGTATACACTATGTTGGATTTCCTTAAACACTCCTATTTTGTAACATAAAAAAAAACTCTTGAAAAAAAATGCCAGTCAAATAAATTAAGGTATTTATATATAATTAGCCTAATTTTCACGTTTACTACTTTACTTTTAAAACAATATTACAAAATTAATGGCATATCTTTGATATATATTTTTTTTAATCACTAGTGTAAACATATTTTTTAAAGTAATAAATAGAGTTTTATTTTGCATTTTCCTACCACCATAGTAAAAATCTTGATATACACACATGCTTAAAATCTGAGATATAATAGTATATTAAACAACGCATTTCATATGGCGCTCTGTTATGACACGAGTCCAAATTTAAAAAACGAATCGCGTACATAGAGATATAAGATATAGAGCACGTGAGCCATAGGAACGCACACAAGTGAAAGCCAGCACGGAATAGAAAGAGAGAGACTCGCCTGTTGCGCATGTGATTAGACAAAGATAAACCGACGCACTAGTTGTCCTCTACCTTTCTATTTCGTGCTGGTCGTATCGGCACTGACGCACTAGTTGTCCTCTCTCTTTCTATTTCGTGCTGGTCATATCGGCTGACTCCCGTGCTCTATATCTTATATCTCTATGATCGCGTAGCGATGTGTTTTTTAAAGGACGAATGTCATAACAGCCATATGAAATAAGTTGTTTATAATTAACTACTTGATTGGAGTTTCCTGCTAATCAATTGTCATTTCAGTAAAACGTTTATTAAATAGATGTCAATACTTTTTATATTTTGCTATTTTATTGCTTTTTTAAATAAATTTAAATTTTTTATTTTATTTTAGTTCTTTTTAAATGAGTTGGTAGCAAACAAACAAACAAACTTTTTCTTGTAAGTTACTAGGTTATCTTCGTGATGTTTATTTATTTGACGTATCATACTATCCAATGCTACCAACCGCATACAGGAAAAGTTTCCAAAGTTGAGTGCTTTAATGAAACATTATAGTGATGGAGATAGTCTCCATGATTATCGTACTCATTTGGGTGTCATAATGAAAAATATTATAGTTGCAAAATATAAAAAATATTTTAAATATTTATTTTATACATAGTCTTGGACAGTCCAGCAATTCTAGCAATATGTATGAATGTCAAAATATAAATTAAATGGATCTGCAAAGAATATTTCTATATACAAATTATTTTTTTTTAAGAAATATAAAACAACTGTAAATTGTCAATTGTTTTCGTGCAAAGGTGTTTTGAAAAATTCTTTTAACATGCCTTGACGCTATTTGGCCGAAAACGAAATGTTGAGGGCTGTGAGAATCATTGAGGTAGGAATGCGCCAAATACATGTGGTAACCGCTATAGAAACCACTCAGAAGGTTTGTACTCTTTGTACTCGTTATGATAAAACAGGTAGCGTTCGGGAAAGGCATTTGGCACGATCAAGGATGACAAAACCTCATATGGACCGATATATTCAGTTAGAAGCGCTAAGTGACAGCACGGCAGTTAATTGATCATCTCCGTGGAGCTCATAATGTGACTGTTTCCAGACATACCATCTAAAATGGAGAGAACCTGGCACAATATATCGAATGCAACATACGCAAGAGGTTCACAGCTACAGAGCAGACACAATTATAGTATGGGTAAGAATTTAGCTTGTCAGTAAAACTGAGCTTATTCTAAAATATGTAGTTGTTCCATACGCGCAAAACATTGGTACTAATTTTATCTTGATACTTGAAATTGCTTCCCAGGTAGCAAGGTCACGTGAAAATGACGTCGATATCCGGTCATGAAATGACTAGAAATGACCAGTACAATGACGTGAATATGACGTGAAAATGACCTCCTAATGTCTCGGACCAATGACGTCATTTATGTGACGTGATTTACACGTGATATAAGACGTTATTTTTATTTGTTGAATGACGTGATTTTCACGTCTATATTACGTTAATTTGTCCTAGTTTAAAAAAATGTTCACTTGGCTAATTTGTTATAAAATTATATAGGAAAGGGAGCACACCTATAAAAATATTATCTTGAAAAAAATTTATTTATCATAATATGAGAAACATATTGAGAAAGTTTTACATTAAGAACCTTAATTATTACAAATAGCTATTTGTTGTTGGCAGTCACTTTAAAATATATGTTAACAATTCAAAAAATAGTTACTATTATAGAATAATTAAAAAAGTCAAACCAGAGCGCCAGCATTCTTCTTCTGCTCTCGTTGTTTGGCATGCTTCAGCCATATTTTAATTGCATTTTCAACATCCACTTGAGACGTCAAGGGAGTTTTAATTTGGCACCTGTAAAAAATTAAAAAAAGTGGTTATTTAGTGAGAATTATCCGTCAACAAAATTATTTATTATTTTATTATGCTCTATGAAGGACAAATTTAGGCAGTAAGACACAAAAACAAAGAGTAGGTACTTACGGATGATGACAGATATCACTAGAGTGTTGAAAAATGCCAATTTTACATTTCTCTGCCCAGAAAAATTATATGATTTAGCCAACCTGTTCGTCATTAGTAGTCTCATAATTCTATTGACATGATCTGTGCACCCATTTTTTCCAAGCGAGGAAAGGTAGGAAGCCTAAAACAAGAAATAAAACAAATATAGTAAAGCTCCATAACAAAATTGACCCAAAATTTTATTTTAGAGTATGTACAAATTAAAAACAAATATATTTAGATAATTGCACTACATGGTTTATTCAGTTTCTTCTTTTCATCTTTCAGCTTAAAATTGCATTGATATTATTGAAGCATTAAAATTATGACTGAATAAAATTACGAATTTAGAAATTGAATAAAACCCGGCCGCATATGCCATAAACTTAAACCAGATATTTTCAGATCAAAAAATACAACGATAACTATAATAATAATAATTACTATACTTACCACAATGAAATAACACAACACTTTCTACAAAAGGTAAAATGGCTTGATTAATTAGCACCTGCTAACAGTACAAAACCATGCACAATGCGAGTGAGAGTGAAATAGTGGTAAAATGGCCGTTGGTTGTTGGTTTTGATATTTGATGTGATGATGCGTTCGATGGGCATGTGCATACCTATTTGCATTTACATTTACTGTTCCGTTCGTCTTTCGTTATGGAATGAAATGAATTGAATCGGATATTGTCGGCTAGCGGCGCAAGCGCATATTCGTTGTACCTATATACTTCGTGTTCGGAACCTTCGTATCATTGAAAAGTAGTACCCCGCCAATTTTAAATTTTTATAAAAAAGTTTCTTCATAAGAATTAATTATAGATATAATTATTTGATATCTGGTTTTGTTTAAATACTAAATAAATGGATTTTAAATTTTTCTAGGTCTTAATAAATAATAAAAGGCTAAGTTTTTCCGGGTTATTGTTTATTATTGAAAATAACCTCATAAAATGATTAAATCAGTCACAAAATATAAATAACAAAATATATGTATTATTTGATTTTTTCAGGTGAGTTATCACTAGATAATGTCGTCATTATGACGTGACAATATGTCGTGTTATATACGTCAATTATTTGACGTCATTATCACGTCGATTTTTGGTCGTCTGACGTCTTTCGACCAGTGATCACCAAATAATGACGTCATTATGACGTGCCGTTGCTAGCTGGGTTCTTCACATACAGCCAGAGTGACAAGAAATATCTTGGAAGAGCAGATTATTCCAGTGGGATATGCTTCAGCGAAAAATTTTTCAAGATCAGAATTAATTTTAAAATCGCAATCCACTGTTTCAAGCCATTTAATTTTTGAATTATAAGCAGACATTGGCTAGCTTTAATTTGCACACACACACAATTAACAAGACCACAGAACAGTAAAATATTCTGTGATCAGACTTGTATTATACTGGGCGAGTTTCATGTTACTAACAGAGCCTACTGAGATAGGAATAAAAAGTGAACAGAGTATACATATCTGCATTTCAAGTTTAATAAATCTGTAGAAGTATTGATTTTTAAAATATAACAAGTAATTAAATGGTTTTTAATTGTCAAATAATAATAATAAAAAAAACTAAACAATAACGTTTACAACTCAAAATAAATGACATTCAACTAATCTCTGTCAGATTTCTTGTCAAGAGGTTTCCGTTTTATTAATGAGATAAATCTCTTCAAATAGCTTTTTGACATGTGCTTTATCCCTCAATATCACTTTGCAGTTCTAATAATCTGGTGTGTGCGAATAGTGTTACACCAAATAAAGCAAGAGATTCTGCCTATCCTGTTTTTATTGACAGTAACACGTTATTCAGTTAACACGCAATAGGGGAGTTAAAAATAAGTGTTGACTAAATTAACAGGGCACATTAGGCAAGAACGAGTACTTGAAAATGAAAACTGCATATAAATTGTTTAAAAGGCCTTTGTAGAATCTGTTATTTGCCATGGCATAGTATTTTGAGGTACTGCATATAACAACGGTTTTTAAAAGTAACAATTGCTTAAAGCTATAGGCTTAAAGTTTGTTTAAATCAACCTACATTGTTTTTATCGAAATAATTATTTATTATTAAATAATAAGTATAAGGCAGTTATATGTAAAATCTGTTGCAGCATTACTATTAAACAAAGAAAATACATATTCATAAGATAAATTTGGAAAACATAACAAGAGCCATAACTCACAACAAATCTCAATTTCCATTATTAACTAATACCGCTTCTCAAAGAACATTACTGTTTATGGACTCAAAATTCTACAACTCTCTACTGTAGCACTTTAAAAATAAATTAAAATTTAAATAAATCAAAAATTAACACTTGAAAATAGGACTTTTTTTTTAAATTTATATTATACCCTTCTAGTTTTTATATATTAAATACGAAAGATTTAAACTGAATTTTTACCTACATCTCTTTGTTTTACTTGGTTAAATTACTTTAATCAACTCTTCTAAATAATTTTATTATTATTGAATTTATTGTACACTTTTTTTTTTTAATTTCTTTCTGTGGAAAAATTAATATAAAAAGAAATATTAACCTTAAACCATTGTGAGTATATTAAAAAAAAACTGTTGTAAATATTTATTATTTGCAATGTTACTAATGGTTGTTTGAAAAGTTTGAAATCAAAAATGAAATTTTTGAAATAAATTGGTCGTTTTATTCAAAACTAGCAGCTTTGCACGGGGATTAAAGAAAAATAACAAAAGCCATTAAATTTATTGGGTCAACGCTTCCCTGTAAACAATATTACATGTTGTTTTATTTTCTGGCAGCAAAATAAATTGACTCTCAGGTACTCCGACCCGCCTTAGGTTGTTGACCATGAGGAAAACCGATCCCTACTAATTGGAAGGTTTGACTTTGAGACTTATTATTAGTAAAAGCGAAAGATGTTTTGATATGAAATTGAAGCGGTTTAAATGGATTTGGTAGATCAGTTGGAATCACCGGTATCCTCAGTGTATGAGCTAGTTGACCAGCTGCACTTCGTGATATCTGTCGTGATTATAAAAAGTTATTTTGATAAGGATTAATACCAAGATAAAAACTTTAAAAAAATAAAAAAATAGTTATTGTGACGTAACTAGAACAGTTAGACATATGCTGTCACGGCACTTTTGATAGATATTCATATATTCTTCAAAATCGTAGTACATTATTTTATTCTATAATCAATAGTATTCTCAGCGCACGCGATGTAAGGCAATTAAGGTCATTTTTGGTTTCATTAATGGAATTTTAGTAAGGATCCCTATTTTTTTTGAAAATGAAACATAGCCTATGTCACTCGGGAATAGTGTAGCTTGCCAACGGTGAAAGAATTTTTGAAATCGGTCTAGTAGTTTCGGAGCCTATTCATTTCAAACAAACAAACAAACAAAAAATCAAACCTTTCCTCTTTATAATATTAGTATAGAAAATCTACATCAGCTAAAACACACCTAATCCTCCAGTAATATAATACTATCTCTGCAATGATTTTCTTTGGTTGCAATAGTTTCTTCCTTCGACGAAAAACGCTTTTCACGAAGAAATTGTTTTTAAAGAGGTAAAAGAGAGAGAAACAAATCTGGTGAATACGGTTTAATTTAGCAATTTTCAACAAACTTGTATAAACACGTACATTGTCTTGATCAAATTCTTCTGTAAATCGGATCTTTTTTCACGTTTTTTTTTTATTTAACTGGTCCCAAAGTGTACAATAATAGTTATAGTTAATTGTTTTACCCTTTTCCAGATAATCAACACAACTATTGTAACGGGATAACCGTGAAGGGACCTTAATTTGAAAGATTGTTATTGACAATTGATCTCTGTTATCACTTGATTAAATAATGTTTCTAGAAAATTCTAGAAACTTCGAAGCACACTGACTAGATTAAATAATGTTTCTAGAAAATTCTAGAAAGATCTAAACACACTGACTAGATTAAATAAAGTTGTATATAAGGGGATGTATGGGCAGTTAACGTCAGTTTAAGTTCAAGTATTCACAAGAGTTCATTGTATTGTCAAGTAGTTAGAAGTTATCCAGCAAAGTTCAGTGTATCTGTAAATAAATTGTGTAAAAGTCCCCATAAGTGTTTCAAACTGGTGTCAGGTGTGGGGTGAAGATACAAGAATGCCTGGAAAAAAGATAAATGAACTATTGGTGGCTGAGCTCAGAAGAGAGCTCGAAGAATTAGAATTGGAAACTACTGGGAGCAAATCCGTATTGTTGAGAAGGCTCCGTGAATACTACCTAAATAATAATTTGGACCCTGACGCTGTGGAGTTCGAAGACCCAGTTCAAAAATCAAATTCTGAACTAACTCAACAACTTTCCCGGCTGCAAGAAGAACAAACTCAACAACTTTCCCGGCTGCAAGAAGAACAAACTCAACAACTTTCCCGGCTGCAAGAGGAGCTATCAGGACTAATGACGAGCCAGCAAGAGAAGCTTTCCAGTCAGATGAAGAGCCAGTGCGAAGATATGTCCCAGCTGTCGCAACGAATGGCGAGCCAACAAGACGAACAGTCACAACAACTAACCCAGTTGTCCAGTCAGATAAAAAGCCAGCGCGAAGATATGTCCCAGCTATCGCAACGAATGTCTACCTTATCAGATGAGTTATCCAGTTCGTTCTCCCAGCAAATATCACATCTTCGTGACGAGCAAAATCAGCAAGTGGCCAACTTAAATCAGCAAGTGGACAACTTAAATCAGCAAGTGACCAACATGCGAGACGAGCAAAATCAGCAAGTTGCCAACTTGCGAGACGAGATCAACCAGCAAATGCAGTTCGAAATAGGGACGCTTCAACAAGAACAGGAAGCTTATCGTCGAAACCAGCCCATCCACCACGGCGACGGAGATGCAGAAAGGATGGAGACCTGCCACGTAGACGTCGACCGAGGTACGAATGACGATGAAACCACCGACCTTCGACGGGAAGACTTCCTGGCCAAATTACCTGTAACAATTTGACGCAGCGGCCAGAGCTAATGGATGGTCATCCCAGGAGAAGACATTGTCCCTAACCGTAGCTCTGCGAGGCGAAGACTTAGACGTCTTGCAATCATCACCGATGGTCTTCGAGACGTCGAGTTGCAGCGCGCTGTACGGTTGGCGCGGCCGAAGACTTGTGGACGCCTTGACCATTGCCCTGGAGTTTGAGGCGGCGACGGAGGCCTCACGTGGAGTTGCTCGACTAAGGGAATTCACCGGTAACTACGACCATGCTGTTTATTCCGTTAGCGACGTCGAAGCGGTAGTAGAGAGCTTAATGAAGGTATCTTTAAAAAAAAAGGCGCCCAGTAAGATGCTGGAACTGCGGAGAACTAGGCCATATAAGAAATACTTGCCCCAAAAAAGAAAAATCTTTTGCTGAAGTACCCCAGCAGCAGGAAAACTAGAACGGGTCGACTCCTGGAGAGCGAAATCGACCCCAAACATTCCCGAAGCCCCTCATACCGTTAAATTGGAAACTCTGCGACATCACGTGGACAGCTTATATGTAGATGGCCTCATCGATGGGAAGAACTTTAGCATGCGGGTAGACACTGGAGCTACGAAAACGATCGTTCGACCATCCTTTATTACACGAAAGAAGATGTGGCCTACCAGTTGGAGACTGCGTACCGCTACCGGAGATTCTGCTAGAGTCTACGGTGAGATACAGGTGACGCTACAGTTTGGTTCAACCTCTCTTGTTCACTCGGTGCTGGTGGCTGACGTTGATGAAGATGTTGTTCTGGGCATGGATGTTATGCTCCACTGTGGTTTTCATTTGGATCTTCGCCGACGTATCCTTCGTACTGGTAATGAAGAATTATTCCTGCACCGAAAACAAGTTGACAATGCCTCGATTAAGCTAATTGATGATATCGAACTTCCGGCGAGCTGCGAATGTGTCGTCACAGCGCGGTTGGATGGACTGGAGCCAGATGGTGCCCCAGTCATGATAGAGCCGAAGAACCATGACCAGGAATTGGGAAAAGGACTCCTTGTGGGTAAGACTCTTGTTAGATCCGCCAGAGAGGTACCCATCCGAGTTATCAACTTGAACGATCATCCAGTTTTTTCTCCGAAAGGATACAGAAATGGGAAGTTTAGAACCAGTAACGGCCATAATTCACAAGGTAAACGTTACGGAAACAGATGAGACCAACGGAATTGAACAGTTAATGACAAGATTAGATCTCTCTTTGTCAAAATTAGAAAAGAAACAGGTAAGAGATCTACTTTAGCGTTATAAACCTGTATTTGGTTCTAAAAGTAAACTGGGAAGAATTGATGTTGTAGAACATAGAATTGACACTGGTGATGCACGTCCGATTCGACAGGTACCCCGAAGGATGCCTTAAGTTAAGAAGGAAGAGGCAGACAGAGCCCTTACAGAAATGATTCAAAATGGATAGTCGAACCATCCAGTAGTCCGTGGGCTTCTCCTGTGGTATTAGTGAGAAAGAAAGACGTATCAATGCGGTTTTGTGTCGACTATCGAAAGCTAAATGATGTCACTAAGAAAGGACATTTATCCTCTGCCAAGGATTGATGATGCCCTCGACGCTTTGGCGGGTTCTACTTTGTTTTCTACCTTGGACCTTAAAAGCGGATACTGGCAAGTTAAAATGAATCCTGCAGACAAAGAAAAGACTGCTTTTAGTAGTGAATCAGGGTTGTGGCAATTTACGGTCCTTCCGTTTGGCCTCTGTAATGCTCCTGCGACGTTTGAACGGCTAATGGAAAACATCCTGCGGGGTTTGTCATGGGAAACTTGTTTAGTTTATCTAGACGACATCATCATAATGAGCAAGACCTTTAAGGAACATTTATCTAACCTGGAAGAAGTCTTTAAAAGATTACAGAACGCTAATCTAACATTGAATGTTAAGAAATGCCACGTGTTCCAGAGACAGGTCAATTATTTAGGACATAACGTAAGCAAGGATGGTGTTGCTGTTAACCCCGCTAAGATACAAGCCGTTCAGGAATGGCCAATCCCTATCGACAAACATCAGCTCTGGAGTTTCTTGGGTCTCTGTTCCTATTACCGACGATATGTCAAGAATTTTGGAGACATCGCCAAATCCTTGACACGTTTGACAGAACAAGATAAAACCTTCTGTTGGGATCGGGAATGTCAAGAAGCGTTTGAAATATTGAAGAAACAGCTTACTTCAGCACCTGTTCTTGCTTATCCACTTCCTGATGGTAAGCTTCATAGACAAATTAAGAGAATTTTTGACACATAGCCCAAAGGCGCCAACATGTTTGTGCGCAACCCATAAGGCGCAATCGCATTCTGTAGTGGTGAAAATGGGAACTAAACCAGCAAAATCTGATCAGCTGGTAGCGCGAAAAAACAGTAATGGCGGCATAGTGATATGGAAGTGCAAGTGGTTTTAGTTTAATATAAATTGAAGGTAGTTTTAGCGTAAAAAGGGTGCAAAAGTATAGTGAATAGTTATACATGTCACTACCAGGTTATTTAAATATAAATGTTGTGTTGTAGATGTAGATTGTAAAAGTGAGTCTTTCAATCCTGTTTATGATAAACATTTTCGTAATAAGGAGCTTCATGTGTTTATTACATATGTAATTTGTGCAACGTGTAATGTAAATTTTAATTCTTATTTCGTTAAATTAATATAAAATTTAACTTGTTATAAAAGTAATAATTATCGTACATTTTTGTGACATTAGTGTAATATGTACATACATATTTATTTGTAACTATAAACAAATTTTAAACAACTTTTTTGTACCTTACAATGTATCTATCATTTATTATTTTGGTAACTTTTAATCTTTTTACGGCAATAATTTAACTTGTACCTGTTTGTGTGATAATAGTATAAAATGTACCTTTTTTTGATATTAGTATTTAAGTTATAACTATGTTGTTTATTATTAAATTTAAGTTTCAAAAATATATATATTTGAGTTTATAGATAAATAGATATTTTAAAAGATGCGCTTCTGTTATTCTGAGTAGAAAGTATTTTTATTTTTGTAATAAATATTGTTGTTTTACAGAATATATTTTTTATTTTAAATAAACTGTTCTCTTTTTAAAATATGTTTTTTTATAAATAAAATTCGATTTGATTATTGTATTTATCTTTTTCTTATGATTAAATTTGTTTTTATTATTGTATTTTTTTTATGATTGAATGTTCTGTGTTCAAATAAAAACTATAATTATTAATACCTGTTTTATTTTGATTTTATTTTTACTACTATGAAAATATATAGCTTATATTTTAAAATTTAAATCTTCACAGTAAGAATATAAAATTTTAAAATTTAAGCGTATGTATTCCAAGATATAATAGTTTATAGATATGCTGGTATATCCCGCCCATTTTTAAATCGATGAGCTTCTACCATAGGACAATGGCGCGCTGATGTCGGAACTTGTTGCCAACTTTATATTAGGCATCAACAAATCTGTTCTATTATCTCTGGTAAGCTTATTCTGGACACCGACGCCAGCAATGTGGGAATTGGAGCCGTCTTGTCACAGCTACCAGATGGTAAGGAAAGAGTGGTTGGTTACTTCAGCAAAACTTTATCGAAAGCTGCAAAGAACTATTGTGTAACTCGGAGGAAACTGTTAGCAGTTGTAAAAGCCATCGAACACTTTTATAAATATCTGTATGGCAGAAAATTCCTGATCAGAACAGACCATGCTAGTTTAAAGTGGTTACTTAGCTTAAGGAACCCAGAAGAACAGATAGCAAGATGGCTCGAAAAACTGCAGGAATATGATGTTGAAATCGAGCACAGACCTGGAACAAGACATCGTAATGCTGATGCACTTTCCAGAAGACCATGTCGACCTGATTGCCCCCATTGTACCCGTATGGAGCAGAACGAGGAAAAACTTGCCTTAGTTAAGGTTGTGCCAGAAGACGAGAGCTTTATAATGGAGGAGCAACAAGAAAACGATCCCGTTCTGAGAAAGATTCGGGAGTGGAAGAGAATGGACCGTTGTCCGCTGCGGAGAGAGATATCCTCATCCTCTTATGCCTTAAAAGCCTACTGGTCCCAATGGAACTCTTTAATTTTGGACGGTGCGCTCATTAAGAGACTTGTAGAAAATTCCGAGGGCACAGAAACAAGGAAACAAATAGTGGTCCCAAGAAATGCTTTACCAGAAATTTTAAAACAGATGCATAATGATAGTTCTGGAGGACATCTGGGTATCACGAAAACGCTGCAAAAGATCCGAGATAGATTTTACTGGGTAAATTGCACTAATCATGTTAAAGATTGGTGTCGTAAATGCACTACATGTGCTGCCAGTAACGGTCCGCACCGAAAACCGAAGGCGTAAATACAGCAATACCTGGTTGGAAGTCATTTTGAAAGAATCGCAGTAGATCTATTGGGGCCACTTCCATAGACCGATGTAGGAAACAAGTACATCTTTGTTGTCATGGACTACTTCGCTAAATGGGTTGAAGCCTATGCAGTTCCCAATCAGGAAGCCACTACTTTAGCAGATATATTGGTTGAAGAATTCGTAAGCCAATTTGGGGTACCACTAGAGTTACACTTAGACCAAGGGAGAAATTTTGAGAGCAAGCTGTTTCAAGAAGTTTGCCAAAGATTAGGCATCCGCAAAACGAGAACCACAGCGATGCATCTTCAGTCTGATGGAATAGTGGAACGAATGAACCGGACTATAACCAACTATCTGTTAAAAGTGGTGTCAGATTGTCAGAGGGATTGGGATCGACACATTCCACTATTTTCAATGGCAATTCGATCGGCCATCAACGAATCAACTGGCCAAACGCCTGCGAAGGTCCTGTTCGGTAGAAAAATGAGGCTACCATGTGACTTGGTGTTTGGTTGTAAACCTGGCGAAGAAATGGCCCGTGAACAATATGTCGCCGACCTTCAGAATCGAATGGAGAATATACACAACCTGGTGCGTGGAAAACTACAATTATCTAGTGATCGGATGAAGAGGTACTATGACACACGGACAATGGAAAAGAGTTACCAAGTTGGAGATTTAGTCTGGGTCTATAACCCCCGACGGCGTCGAGGTATTTGTCCCAAATTACAGAAGAACTGGGAAGGTCCTTACACCATCAAGAAGAAGATTAACGATGTCATTTATCGGATCGTGAAAATTCCCAGAGGGAAACCCGTCGTGGTCCATCATGATCGTTTGGCGCCTTACCAGGGAAACCACAGTGGAGATGCGCAGCAACTCCAAGAAGATGGTTTGGCTGGCTCAGGAAGTTTGCGGGATTCCGTTGTAGGAAACAACATTCCAGGAGGAATGAATCTAAGAAGGGGGCAGTGTAACGGGATAACCGTGAAGGGACCTTAATTTGAAAGATTGTTATTGACAATTGATCTGTTATCACTTGATTAAATAATGTATCTAGAAAACTCTAGAAACTTCTAAACACACTGACTAGATTAAATAATGTTTCTAGAAAATTCTAGAAAGATCGAAACACACCGACTAGATTAAATAAAGTTGTATATAAGAGGATGTATGGGCAGTTAACGTCAGTTCAAGTTCAAGTATTCACAAGAGTTCATTGTATTGTAAAGTAGTTAGAGTTCAGTGTATCTTAACAATTTTGTAAATAAATTGTGTAAAAGTCCCCATAAGTGTTTCACTATGTTTGGATGCCAAATAAGTAAACTGTTTTTGCCGCAAACGTTCTTGTTTCGGTTTAAGATTATGATGGTAGATCCAAGTCTTATTCATATTCATCGGTTTTGTTTTGCTTCAGTTTTTGTTAAATTGTTAACGAAAGATGCTCTAACTTTCCTAGCAGATTTTTTATATGTTATTCTTTCTGTAAAGTATGGAGTACTCGTTCATCTAAGATGCCTATGGTATCAGCAATTTTACTCATAGTTCAAAATGAAGGAGCAGAATCACTACTTTTGTATAAATTTCTGTTGCTGATATACCTGCTTTGCAAAACAGAAATTTTTGTCACTGCACGATAGTTGCTTTTATTGTAACATTGACGCGTTAAAATGGCTTCTAATAGGTGTAGCTTTCATAACTTTTGACCAAACATTAATTCATATAATCATGTTTTCAGTGCAGCTATAATGTTTATCGTTAAAGTTTTTAATCTGTATTTTTAACTTCCCGCTAAAAACAATTAATTTGTTTTTTAAATCGGGAAGTTACTGGTTTCACCCCGTTTTTCGAAAATCGAGTTTTCATCGGATCTCAACGTTTTGAGGTCTTAGGAACCTCCCCTGACTATTTTTACGAGGGTGTCTGTATGTCTGTATGTACGTGTGGATGTGTGTGTGTGTGTGTGTGTGTGTGTATGGATGTATGTAAACCTCTTATAACTTTTGAACGGCTTAACCGATCGGAATGAAATAAAATGCATTCAAAAGAGTTACATCTAACTTAGATTCCCTGTAAGTCTGAACCGATTCGAGCCAGAAATTTCAAAATAACCGAAAAAAACAATTGGTAAAAATAATGTTTTTTAGGCATATCTTTTTGGCTATTACATCGATCAATTTCACAACCTAATCAGCTCTCAAGCTTAAAAAGCCACGCCGAATGCCGTTTTGCAAATTAAAATCGGTTGATTCGTTCGTGAGATATCGTTGTCGAAAAATTTCAAAAAAAGTGTTTTTTTTTCAATAACTTAGAGATTTTTTGACTAACCGATTTTGCACTCCAAGTAACATTTTTAGGTCTCAAAAAAATGCGTCGAATGCCGTCTTGAACATCAAAATCGAATAAGGCGTTAAAAAGTTATGGCTTTTTAAACATTTCAAAAAGAGTCAAAAACGTCAAAATACGTCACGTTACTATAGCTTTGCGGTTAAAACTAGCGGGAAGTTGCAAGGATGGCCTTTAAGGTCAACCTCTTTTCGAATTTTTTTTTATAATTATGTTCTTTTATTGTTTTAAGTCCAAACTCAAGTGTTCTGCGTGAAAAAGGGAAATTACTTTAAAAAGATTTAATGAAGTTACTAAACTATAAAGTTATTGCCCATGAATCTTTCTTCAAGTCGCTTTAAAATAAGGTGGTTTAATTAAAAGTAAATTAATTATGTGATGGATTTTTATAAAACCATAATAAAATGATATAACTACAAAATTATTTTTATAATTATTAATATAAGACACAGCACAAAAAAATTACTCATAATTTAATGTTTCAATTATGATTAAGGTGCATAAGTTTAACTTATTGTTTGATTAAAAACGCCGACACATTACAACACCAGTTATGATCTTATCGTTAAAGACTTTACAGGCTATAGGTAGAGATCGCAGGTTCGAATCCTGGCACATGTAATTTTTTTTCATTGTCTTTAATTTCTAGTTGAGCAATGTTCAGGTAAAAAAATTTAATGTGTATTATTTTAAAATATTCTTCTTCAAGTTTTTAGTATCAAATACAAAATTTAATGTAAGCTCACAATAATAAAAACGATATACCATTATAGAAAATAAAAAAATCAATAATTGACAAAAAAGTAAGAAAGTTGTCCTAGTAACCTGCTGGTCCAAATAACAGAACAACTTCTTTTAACAAAAAATGCTGAAATGGTTTGCTTTAATTAGTTTTAATGATTTTTAATAAATCGTTGCAAGAATGCACTTTTCCTCAAAGTAGAAAGATATATATGTAAAATATTTCTATGCCACTGGCTGGCAAAAACAAATTAAAATTACCAATTTTTTTTTTTAAATTATTTGAATTAATTACAAAAGTCTTTTTATATTTTGATGTCTAACATTTATTAATTAATTTTTTTTAAACCGAATACGTTTTTTATAATCTAAATAATTATACTGAGGCTGATGCCCAGATACACGGACTTTAGTAAATGAATTTGACAAGGTTAATCACACAATATTATTGTGAAGTTTGTGTTCACGGTAGCGCCCTGAAGTGGTTTCGTTCGATTTAAAATTTTAGGTTAATCCTATTTTTCTGATTAATACCTACAACAATATATAAATTATAGAAACACATTTTATCTACACCAGTGCAGGAGTAATAATTACCAAAATTTCTCAAATGTCTTAAATAAATTAATAACATTTGTACCTTTGCAAATGTTAATATTTTTTGCGTCTTATATACTTTTAATGTTAAACTAAAATCTTGTGTTTCTTAAAATAATTAATCCTTTGTATATACTTAAAATTTGCCAATTTGTTTTTGTAGTTTCTATTCCTTAAAAAATAAAATAAAAAAAAATAGTGACATATTGTAAATTTTTGTAATAATAATTACTTAATCTACGGGAAGGACAACCTTTTTGGAAATTTTTAGCTATGTTAAGATTTATAAGTTTTCTAAAATTAATACCAATGTACGCTTACGGCTTTTACATTAAATATTTTATAATTCTTTTAATGGTTGTCGCATTTAAGACCTAACTGTACAAAAACAAATAGAACTTAATGCAACTAAGAACATAGAAACATATTTAAATATTGTAACGATCTATCTGATACCATAAGAATAACTTAGTTTAATAGTTGTAGTTCAATAATGTGCCGTAAGCGGAGTAACTTTAAAATTTTCGACTATTTCTGGTAATAATTAGTAATTTTCGGTCTATTACAAGTTGGTACGTCAAACTATCTGGTGGTTGGTGGTAATCTACCTTAAAGGTTCATCCAAATTTATTCCAAAAGGTTATTTGAGTTTTAGCCACTTTGTAAAGGAAAAGCATTTTAATTCCAAATTTCGTTTAGACTTTTGGAAATTGGAAGAAATATCATCTCAGTACAACTGACACGAATACAAATAAGTCAATATAAGGGTTTCCGAAGATTTCCATTAATAAGAAAAAAATATCTTTAATTAACATAACTGATCTTTTAATATTTGTATTGTATTTTGAATTTAAAAATTATTAAATTTGTTATAAATTATTTAAAACGGGGAGTATAATTTGTTTGTACTTTGGTGCCCCTAATTACGTGTTTGGGAGAGACTAGTAAAACTCTTTAAAAAGTAATAACTTAGTGATCTAGCTAGGGAAATAACGCCCTTTTAGGTCGTTTTAATGTTACAGTGGCTTTTTAATTGTTTGATACTTCGTCTATTTCTATTATTTTATAATAGACTAGTTGTACTCGCAACGTCGTTCGCGTGGCTTGTGATTGTTGTATAAAAATTTCTTAAGGAATTTAAGAAATGGAAGAGAAATTTTTACACACCAGATGTTCAGTTGAAAGAAGACAAATACATCTGTGAAAACCTCATTCGAATCGGATCCGTAGTTTTCATGTGATGCGCGCACAAACATACAGACAGACAGCCAAAAAAATCTAACCACATTTTTGGGTTCTATTTCGATATACCCGTGACGTTGTTCGCGTGGCGTGTTGATATTTGTATAAAAATTTCTTTCCTTACTCCATTAAAGGGGTTGGATGGAAAAAGTTTTATACAGCAGATGCTAAGTTGGAAGAAGACAAATAAGTCTTTGAAAACCGCATTCGAATAGGATCAGTAGTTTTTATGTGATTCGCGCACAAACATATACATTTCTTCAGTTTTATTATAAACTAGCGGCCGCCCGCGACTTTATCGCGTAAACTTTAGTTTTTTGTCACCGAATTTCATACAAATTTTCAACCCCTATTTTATCCCTTAGGGGTGGAATTTATCAAAATCCTTTCTTAAGAGATGCCTACGTGATAGTAACTATATGCATGCAAAATCTCAGCCCGATCGGTTTAAAATTGACAAACTTTTATACAAACTTTCATCGCCTATCTTATCCCCTTTGGGCTGGAATTAATCAAAATACTTTCTTAAGCAATGCATACGTTATAGAAGCTATATGCACGCAAAATCTCAGCCCGATCGGTTTAAAATTGACAAAGTTTTATACAAACTTTCATCCCCTATTTTATCCCCCCAGGGGCGGAATTAATCAAAATCCTTTTTTAGGGGATGCCTACGATATAGTAGCTATATCCATGCAAAATCTCAACCCGATCGGTTTAAAATTGACAAACTTTTATACAAACTTTTATCGCCTATTTTATCCCCTTAGGGGTGAGATTAATTAAAATCCTGTCTTAGCGGATGCCTACGTTATAACATCTATCTGCATGCCAAATTTCAGCCCCATCGGTCCAGCGGTTTGGGCTGTGCGCTGATAGATCACTATGTCAGTCAGTCACCTTTGAGTTATATATATAGATATATATATATATATATATATATATATATATATATATATATATATATATATATATATATATATATATATAGATATATATACACTGAAGGACAAAAAAAGTGGCGCACCCAAAATTTTCAGAAAATATAAACCTTTAAAACTTTTGAGTTGGTAGTCCGATTGCAATGATTCTTTTTTTATTTTAGAGAATGGTTCTTTGGTATTACGACGCTTTTTATAAGAGGTTTTAATAATTTTAGGTTTTTAGCCAGTATTGCTTAAATAACAAGTACACGTTTTTTACGCTATTTTTGAAACACCCTGTGGACGTTGCTGTTACTCTATTCGTACTAAGTCTTTTATGGGCATGTTGATTAGAGCCTCCCTTACAATTTTGGTTTTTAAATCATGTCTCTATCTTAGATGGTTCAAAAGATACAGGCTTTCAAACAAAGTTTGACTTTAATTAGGAATTTTATTAAGTTCACAGAACAACAACAATAATAACGACTACATAACAACAACAACAACAATAATAACGACTACATAACACCAACAACAATAATTAATATCGGGTATTGGCTCCCCTTGCTCTTCTTAACGACTCAATTCTTCTCGGCCTGCTTAGAATTAGGTTTGCAATCCTTTCCTGAGGAACATTGTTCCACTCTTCAACAAGGGCATCACCCAAAGCAACAAGATTTTGTGGAACAATCTGACGAGATCTAATTCGACGCCCTAGTTCATCCCACAACTGCTCGATTGGGTTCATATCGGGGCTATTGGGAGACCATACTATGGTTGCTATACCAACTTGGTTCAAATATTCACCAATAATTTGGGCAGTGTGTGGCCTTGCATTGTCGTGCATTAATAAAAATGCATCTCCAACGAATGGTGCAAATGGTACTACGTGCTGCTCTAAAATGTTCTCTATGTACATATTGGCCGTTAGAGCATTTTTTGGAAGCACGCAAAGTTCTGTACGGGCTTCCATTAAAATTCCTCCCCAGACCATTACGGAACCACCTCCAAAACTCTGTCGCTCTCTAATCATATCCTGTTCATATCGTTCTACAGGTCTTCTTCATACTCTTTGACGACCTTCACTTGAATATAAACAGAATCTCGATTCATCGGTAAATAACACTCTAGCCAATTCGGGATCACGCCAATCCCCATATTCCTCGACGAAGCGACAACGAGCTTCCCTATGACTTTGAAGTAATCTTAACTTCCTTCAATCTTCGACAAATCGTTTTATCCCTTACATGCGTTTCGCATACTTCTCTTAATTGATGGATTGTTTTAACAGCAGTTTGGAAACGATCGCGCAAAGTTTGCAATCTAATAAATCGATCATCAATATTGGAGGTACTTCTAGGGCGCCCTGAACCAGCTCTTCTATGACATTGGCCAGTTTCTTGATACCTCTGAATTGCTCGCCGTCCAGTCGTTTCGGGAACACCAACCGCTCGTGCTGCATATCTTTTACTTTTACCATCCTCTACAAGAGCCATCATTCGTGCAACCTGCTCGAGTGTAATTTGTTGAACCATTATAAATTTTCGCAAAAAACTACTACACAAACTACTGACAGTCAGAAATTTAGCCAAAATGACAGTGTCACAAATAAGCCGTTTCTCGGCCTACTTTTTCCTATTGAAAAAAAAAATGTATTTTTGTGTTGGGAGTAAAACTTTGCTTGAAAGCCTTTATCTTTTGAACCATCTAAGATAGAGACATGATTTAAAGACCAAAATTGTAAGGGAAGCTCAACTCAACATGCCCATAAAAGACTTAGTACGACTAGAGTACACCAACGTCCACAGGGTGTTTCAAAAATAGCGTAAAAAACGTGTACTTCTTATTTAAGCAATACTGGCTACAAACCAAAAATTATTAAAACCTCTTATAAAAGCGTCGTAATACCAAAGAACCATTCTTTAAAATAAAAAAAGAATCACTGCAATCGGACTACCAACTAAAAAGTTTTAAAGGTTTATCTTTTCTGAAAATTTTGGGTGCGCCACTTTTTTTGTCCTTCAGTGTATATATATATATATATATATATATATATATATATATATATATATATATATATACTGCAACTCCACGATTGACTTCACGTTATATATATATATATATATATATATATATACATACATGTATATATATATATATATAGATATAGATAGATTAATTTGTGGACCTTTTGAGCCCTATACGATGAAAGAGTGAAATAACTAAATTTCTAACTTTGTCCATTAAAAAAATGCTGATATCCATATAGTCGTTTTGTGACTCATTTGCTTTTTTTCCAGTATCGCTTAAAAAATATAATATTTCACCTCTTAAATATTTGTTCTACATAATATATGGATTAGTTTTATTTTTTCAATATTCTTCGAAAAATGCAAACACCTAAATATTTTTATTAAAGAAATTTATTCATAAAAGAGTTTGGTAGTGTATGAGTGTTATATCCAAAACACTTGATATAATTAAAATTGTCAATATGTATCTGAATAGTAAACAAACTGAAATTACTGAATAGTAGTAGAGCGTTTGCATGTTTGATATTTTTTGGAATTATACGCTTTAGCTTCGAAATATGTAGTTTCATGTGTGTAAACGCAGTAGTGTATTACTTGTACAGGCTATATGTATATAATTTTCAAGCGACATGTACAAACAACTTCAAAACAAATATTTTCTTTAGCGATTTATACAAGGTTATAAATTACCGGTATTATATTTTGAAAACGAAAAAAAAAACAAGAGAGTTTTAATAAATAATGGGTATCCTGAAAAACTAATTAATTCAACTTTTAATAACATTGAACATCATCAGATAATGGATGGATGACCATACGCAAGATTTAAAAATGACAAAAATTCCGTATTCCGTATTTGAAAAAAAATTGTAATGCTTTTAACATTAGAACAATTTAATATAATTAGATCTCTTTTATCTAAAACCAACCAGTTAATTTAAAACAAAAAATTGTGTATATAGTATACTGTGTGATTTTGGCAAAGTCTTCATTTAAGAATAAGGAAAACGTCTTGAAGTTCGCCTCAATGATCACAAAAATTATCTGAGAAGAGCAGATATAGATAAATCTAAGATTTGTGAATATGCTGTAAACTTTCTGAATCTGGAATTTAAATGAAATAACACAAAAATTTTATTAACAAAAAAAAAATCTATTAAAAGAGAATTGAAAGAAACAGCAGACGTTTTACTAAATCAAAACAAATGGATTTCCAATTTTACCTTGAATTTATCTAGATCCTGACTTATTATCAAACATATAAAAAATTGAAAATTCAAAGAACCATTGCAAGAAGAAATATTATAAGCCATTCACTTTTTATTTCCATCTCAGTAGGCTCTGTTAGTTACATGAAATTCGCCCAGTATAATACACGTCTGTTCATATTGTTCTGTGGTCTTATTAATTGTAAATACGATGTTGTCACGTCTTCAATAAAAATATGTGTATTCATTACAAATATCTTAAGTAATTAAATTTGCAAACCAAATTTAAAACTTGCCGAAAATAAGTCAATGTATTTAATATTAAATTGAATAGGTACTAAAGTAGATACGTCAGTTTTCGCTGCAAGTAGGTACTATTAATATCCAAGAATGGTCTATTTAAATTCACATGAATTTTGAGTGATATTCAAAATAACACAGAACAGATCCCTGTTTATAGTCAATTATCATATTATATTATTGATCTAGAACGAAAATAGTTATTATCCTATCAAGTGCGGAAAGTTATACTTTCCCGCAAGAGTTAGGATCAATATTTTTTCTACAAGCATAAAAAAGATACTTTATTCATTTTTTAAATTTTATTTTCAACTCCTAACAATGTAACAAAATTTTAATTTGTGACAATTAAAGTTTGTTGTTGCTTTGAGTAACGTTTACAGAGGTGTTTTAATAAATTATGATTTTTTTAAGAACAAACATTTTAAAAATCTCTATTTTTATGCAAAATAATCTTTTTTTTACTATTTGTATGTAGTAGGTACAACAACATAAAAGTAATAATACAATAATTTTCCAAAAGGTTATTGAAGGACATATTCATTGATAATATTTTATCCTTTGACTCTCATTTTAATTATATTTATAATAAAATTTCTAAAAAGTTATTCTTTTTTAGTAGAATTTCTCAACACCTGTCAACTGAAACTAAGTTAACTGTTTATAACACGATAATACAGCCTCATTTTGACTACTGTGCATCAATCTTATTTCTGTTTAATGATAATAAAACCAGCCAATTACAAAAGCTCCAAAACAGAGGTATGAGAACTATTTTAAAAACTAATCGTTACACACCTATCGTTTTAATGTTAACCTCACTGCAGTGGTTAAATGTTAAGCAGCGGATCTTTCTGCGCACGATGGTGTTGGTATACAAAATTCTAAATAATCTTGCACCACCCTACTTTAGTAATTACATTGTTCATCATCGTGATATCCATGAGTACCCAACTAGAAACAACAATCTTTTATATCTCTGTAGAACCAATAGAGCTGGTACTAGAAACTCTCTCTTTTTTAAAGGTTTTCATAGTTTTAATCAACTTCCTGATAATATTAAAAATAGTAACTCTGTAAATAGCTTTAAAACCTGTCTTGTTAAATTCATTTATGAACAGCAGATGTAAAGTTTATTTTTTTTATTTTATATGTTGTAATTTTATGTATTTTATATGTTAAGGTTAATTTTCTTTTATCTTTTAAAGTATTAGGTACTGTTTATTTTAAATTCTATTATAATTATCATTTATTGTAATTTTTAAATTAATATTTGTTATATTAGGGTTTCCTATTTCAAATAAATTTCTATTTTCATTTAATAAAAAAAGAGAAAGAGATATTTTCTGAATTAAAATGCGTGCGGAAAAGTGTTGTTTTACGCATGCTCGTAGAAAAATATACTTTTATATTTACATTTTATTACAAATAAATAATATAAGTAAAATTCAAAATGTAGCACATATACATATATTAATATAAACGTTTAATACAACTTTTAAATTACTCAAGCAATAGTAAAAGATCCTTTTTACAAATGTATAATAAAACTTTTAAATTATTCAAGCAGTGGTAAAAAAAATTATTTCATCAGTTTTGAGTTTAACATAAAAACACAGTACTCAAAGTCTATAGGTATCCATCTTTTTTAAAGTCTTCGATTTTACATCCAAATGGCATCGTAGTGTAACATTATTGTATTAGTGGCTGTAGGATAATAAAATTTCACATCCAATGGGTTAATTGAGGAAACTATACTCCAGTAAAAATTTGATTTTCCTGGTCCGGCCCAGGTGGCGTCGCATTTGACTTAAATATGCTGATGTTTTAATAATGTTCTTTATAACAGAAATTTTTCAGAAAAATTAAGATTTGTTAGACATTTCAAACCGATACAATGAAAAAAATATTTTAATAAATTACATAAAAGCAAATAAAAACAAATACAGATGCAGATTTAGATGTAACATGTAAATGTTGTCGGTGTATTTGTATCATCAATCCTCTTCCATTATTTCACTGGAAGAATCAGAGTCACTATCAAATCCAAAATCGGAATCGTCAGAATCTGATTCCTCCAATGAAATAATTAAAGGAGGAATATTGATAGGTGAGCAGTTTCCCATGTAAGTAGTCCAATCTGCCAAAATAAGTTCGTCTGTATGTCTACAAAAATTTTGCCACATGTCTGGTGTACATTTAGTCAATGCTTCTGTCCAAGTTTTTTTAACTCTTTCCTGGTCAAGATAAGTAGATGTAATATGTTTGTTATAATATGTCTTAGTAAACCCCCATGCTAGTTCTATTGCTCAAAAGATTTTACATGTTTCGTTACTCATATATCACATAATAAGATTCAAATCAAACTACTGTTAAAGTACATCATTTACAATAAAAAAAGAATCATCAAAACCGCTTGGCTTGATATTGAGCTAATCGTCCATTTGTCGCACACATGGTTAATGCAAATTTAAAACTAATGTGGTTTTCTTTAGGATGCGATTGTCAGAAGTGCACAAAATTAGAATAGGACCACACGGTAAACACCACTTTCAAATAAAAAAGCATCATCAAAATCGGTTCACCCAGTCGAAACATAAAAAATACTATCAAACTGAGACACTCTCCCCTTTTTCAAAATCGGTTAAAAATTGAAAAGCTATTTCAAATAAAACTATAAAAAATTTGTTAGTTGATAAAATTATTCGTAATAATATAATTTTAGTACTATTTTGGATTTTTTGTTTACTCAGTAGTCATTATGACACTGGACGTTGGATTCTATATTGTTCATTATAATTAAGTTTAGTATATTCTATAGCATCATTTACATAAGTTTACTCATTTTTGAAGGTAAACTTCTTTGGGCGCGACTAGGGGTAACTCAGTAATTCTATCGGACGTGACATCATATTCTAATGATCTAATGTAACGCAAAAAACCTGATACAAAAAACCTAAGACGATTCCAACTACTATATTAAATAAAAGTTTAATCTGTGATTGTAAATATAGAAAACATAATATACATATTTTGCTGACCTGTTAAATTGACAGCTTGTCAACCAAAATACATTGTTGATGAATAGTTGTACGCCTAAAATTTGTGTATAAAGTGTTTGTTTTAAATATGAATAAACAAAGTGGATTTATTAATAAAGAAAGTGATGAAAAAATATTAAATGAAAATGAGTGAGTACTCGATATGCATACATTTTATTTTTCTATAAATCGTTTAAAAAATTAATGTTGAAATCTCCACAAAGAATTAAAGATATAAAGTTATTTGTACAGAAAATTAATGCACTATAAAGTCTATCTATAAATGTATTAAAATTTCCAGATTGTGATATATAAATATTTAATATACAACAGGTGGTTTGAAGTATTTTAAAAGAGATACTGGAGATTTTAATATCTACTTCAAGTGATAAATTAGTCAAAAAATCGTGTTTCATAATTTCTATGGAAGATTTTGTCAAAATTAGTACACTGCCATGTGATTTATTAGTTCTATTGAAGTAACATTAACAGAGTAATTATTAAATCGTATGTAGCCGATATTGTCATTATTGGACCATGTTTCGGATAGACATAATATGTCTGGTTTATATTTCTTTAAGATTAGGTCTATTCTATTAGTTTTGTTAGAAATTGACAGTTAACATTTAAAATACGGAAGAAATTATCAGATTTCTTATGATTTTCACACACACAGTTCTTTATGTTTCTACTGACTTCCTTGCGATACGTACG
This sequence comes from Altica lythri, assembly GCA_964028335.1. Classification (NCBI taxonomy): domain Eukaryota; kingdom Metazoa; phylum Arthropoda; class Insecta; order Coleoptera; family Chrysomelidae; genus Altica; species Altica lythri. Next base: position 39,875,797 of record OZ034802.1, on the reverse strand, counting down.
TTAAAACTTTTGATTAGCTAAGCTATCCTAACCGTTAATTTCTGTCAAAATTTTCTAAAACGTGAAAGTGATATTAATGAATTTTAGATAAATTACAAAACAAAATAGTTGTCACTTGAATAAAATGGCGGATTCTCAAGAATATTTTACTCTTTCATCAATAAATAATAATAATAATAAACGAAAAAATCAAAAACCTGTAGCTACTTGTCAATAAACATATTTTGAATTTGAATTTATTTTGCGATGATACGGACGTCAAATAGGTTTTACTTACTAATCGCGCGTAAAGGTTACACGCACACTCTTTTTTTTAATTTAAATAATTTTTTTTTGTTTTTAGTTTCAAAACCTGTTCAAAGTGTGAAATTTAAAATAATTTAAACAAACGACCTTCAAAACCATTTAGGTTAGAAGAAAACTCTAAAAGGCTTTATACAACCGAATTCACCGAAATGGAGTGATTCAGAAGGGCTCTTTTTAAAATGTGAACAATTTAAGACAGAAGTGGATCTAGTTTTTTTTGTTTGAATAACTTTAAACTTATTATTAAAATAAAAAAAAAATATATTAAATTTAGAATAACTTCATTTCTTGGTAATTATTTAAATTAATGTCAACATGAGAGTTATTTATATCATTTTTATTTATAATTTTTAAACACGGCTGTTAAAAGTAGGTTGTTAGATTCTTAAATAATTCGAGTTTTTCTGAAACCAGATATTATTTTATTATCATATACGATAATAGGGTAGTTTTACCATAGATGTTAATTTGTTAGTTTTATATTTTATTAATGGCACATTTAACTAGATTTAAGTCAATACGTTATATTTCGAGGCGAGCTTTAATAGTTTAATTTTTAACCACGTAGTCTGAGGTTGTCTGTAATAGTCACCTTTAGTGTTTAGTCTGAGCCGTTGTGACTCTTAACATTTTTGCGTAAGTTTAACATGCCACCACATAGTTTATTTGGTTAATTAGTGAAGTTTTTTTAGTTTTTATTTATAATTTTTATTATTAATTGTTCTTGCTTGTTTATTTGTTATTGTATATGGTTTTTCTTTAATATTGTTTAATTGATTTTCCACTTGGTAAGGTTACTGCCTCAAGCTGAATAACTACCAGATGATAAGATAACCACAACATGGGTATAGCTACCCTCATCCCAAACCGCTAGAGCACACTGAATTTTTCCTCCCTCTGCAAGACACTTAAAAAATATCTTCTCAAAAAGATTTTACCTAAAAAACCAATATATAAAAAACTGTCTAACAACTTAAAAATTGCTCGGTTAAGTAAAAATATAACCGCAAAATGAAAGTAGATATTATCTTAATTTTTTAAATACTTCATTAGTCACACAACTGTCTTCGTATTGTCGATTTGCTTAAGGGTTTTTACAGCGATGGTTATAATTTAAAAGCAATCCATTTTACAGGAATTTACTTACCACGTGACTTCATTAGTCAAAGTAGGTGTAAATAAGACAATGAATCACACTTTAATAAAGTCAATAACTTGTTTAAATTACTACACCACTATACCTCAGTACATTTAAAATATTTTACAAATAATCATTTTGTTTATAAGATCAACGTCTACTTATAAAATACGACTATAATCTTTTGTACGTTTATTTTGTAAGGTAGTTTTGGTCATTCATACATTTTTGACAAATATAATTTGCATTCTTAAAAATCACCAGTTAAGTTCAAAATGTACATGGGTAATAGGTACATATTCCTCTGATTTGTGCTAATGTTGTTGTTGAGATATTAAACCTTAAACTCATGGTTTATGTTATATATGTGCTTAAAGAGAAATTTAGTTAGTTTCATGTGACATGACTTAAATCCAGTTTTGTTTAAAAACGCTTACTCACTTCTAAGGCATTTGTGTTCGAAAGGTTAAAACTATAAACTATAAGTATAGATCGTACGTTCCAGTCCTTCCAGACTGTCAATTTTTTATTTTTTTGTCTCACTAATGCAAAAATAATACAATTCTTCTACCAACAACTAATAAGTTGGCAGATGCTTAATCCGTCTCTGTATCAAACAACAAAACTTTACCTCTTTGTTAAAAATAGTCAAATTCTACGCTCTTTTTCTCGTACGAGGAAAAACATTCCCGTTTTCGCACGTTTTATTGGGAAATAAAATGTAAATATCCGCTGTTAAAATGGTGCACTAAAAGAGGGAATATTGTAACCCCCGGTGCTTGCACCATTTTGATTGGAAACAGCTTTTAGTTAGGTAAAATTAATTGATACGGAACTGGTGGTTTAATTAGAATTAACAGATTAAATTATTTATCAACATAGTATTATTTAATAAAAGCTTAGTGGATACCTATATCAGCAAAACACGGTCTTTTTATATAACATAGTACGACTCTAAACGTTCTTTTAAGAATTATTATGGTAGGTTCAAGTCACATTTATACGTATAAAACATCTCACAAAATCTGTTTTATTCTGCTTAGACAGCTTCAAATTACGCAGAGAACTTTGTTTTTGATTCAGTTTTTGTTGAATTGTTAACGAATGTGGCACCAACTGTATGAAGACCTTTTTGAAATGTTTTTCTTCGTGTAAAATATGATATACTCAGTTATGTGATGCCTTTTGGTATCAGCAATTTTAGGCTTAGTCAACCTTGAATCTTTGCAAACAATATCGTAGGCTTGCTCAATGATTTCTGATGTTATTGCACCTTTTGAACGTCCACTACGTGTTTCATCTTCGACACTTGTACGACTACGTTTAAACTCTAGAATGCACAGTTGAAAATAAACAGGCAGATTTCTTTAAATTACTATTGCTGATAAACCTTCCAAAACAAAGAATTTTATCTCTGCACGATATTCGATTTTTGCATTGTAACAAAATACACCAACACGTCAACTTAAAATGTCTTATCTTATAAACAAAGAATGAATTGACAAATCAAAATAGATTTTTTTAGTGTACCTACTCAAAAGGAAGATTTAATATTAATGTATACTAATATTATAAAGAGGAAAGGTTTGATTTTTTGTTTGTTTGTTTGAAATGAATAGGCTCCGAAACTACTGGACCGATTTCAAAAATTCTTTCACCGTTGGCAAGCTACACTATTTCCGAGTGACATAGGCTATGTTTCTTTTTTTAAAAAAAAAGGGATCCTTACTAAAATGCCATTAATGTAACCAAAAATGACCGTAAAATCCTTACATCGCGTGCGCTTAGAATACTATTGATTATAGAATAAAATAATGAACTACGATTTTGAAGAATTTATAAATATCTACAAAAAATGGCGTGACAGCATATGTCTAACTTACGTCACAATAACTAAAATTTAATTTTTTAAAAGTTTTTATCTTGGTATTATTCCTTATCAAAATAACTTATTTCATAATCACGACAGATATAACAAATTTAGCATGTGCAATGGGACGAGTCTACTTATAAAGGAATTAAAGGACAACTAAGTTGTAGCAACCAATATAACTGAACCACCAGCTGGTCAACTAGCTCATACACTGAAAATACATATGATCCCAACAGATCTACCAAATCCATTTAAACCGCTTCAATTTCCTATCAAAACATCTTTCGCGTTTACTAATAATAAGTCTCAAGGTCAAACCTTCCAAATAGTAGGGATCGGTTTTCCTCATGGCCAACCGCCTAAGGCGGGTCGGAGCACCTGAAAATCAATTTATTTTGCTGCCAGAAAATAAAACAACATGTAATATTGTTTACAGGGAAGCGTTGACCCAATAAATTTAATGGCTTTTGTTATTTTTCTTTAATCCTTGTGCAAAGCCGGAGCGGGCTGCTAGTATTAATATAAATGTATAAATTGTGATTCCTTCGCTTTTAAAACTTTTTAACCCACCCTACAAGTTATTCCATTGAATTAATTATTCTCTTCAGAATTTAACCTTTTTTATTTGTTCAGTTTCTGCATATATTTTTACTTACAATTAAATTTGTAAATTTTCTCACAAAACATAACGGAGAAAAGTTTAAAATTTTAATTCCGAAAGTTACTTGCCTAAATTATACATACATAATATAAGTCATATCAAAATCATAGAAGAATATATTATTCTGTATGCATTTATATAAAACTTTAGTACCGGTAGGGTAGGAATACTAACTAGTTAAATTAAGAAAAGTTTGTTGTGTTTTTTAACTTTTTAAAGCGCAACAAAATTTTCTTATCGTAAAAGTATGCTAATATAATGAGATTTTCTGAATCCGGTTTCAGGTGATGAAAATTTTAAAATTCATACGCATTTAATGTAGTATGTATAAGAAAATACATTTTAAAACTAATATAGCTATTTTTTTCTTTTTTTAGTAATACTTTTGCCACAAAAATAAAAATAATTAAAATAATAAACAATTTTATTTCAAATAATTCGTCGTAATAGTATTAAAAGAAATAAACAAAAAACGTAACTTAAGTCCGGTCTGTTATGCACTTAGTCTCTTAATTTTAATATTCGTATGTTACCTTGTTACCTATATTTATTACATTAATATTTTTGCTAACGTGAATATTTAAATTTTTAGTGGTAATTATATAAATATTCACTTTCTTATCATCTGTCTGAATGTAGCATATTAAAGATCATAATGCAGTAATTTTGCCCATGCTGCAAGTTGTATATTACAGAACAGTTCATTTACTGATTGGCTTACTATAATAGGGAATATGCATAAAAAATAAAATGGCCTAATTTTTTTTCCTGAGCTTTTAAGGTCCTAGTATAACACTCAATTCGTTATTTTCTATTTTAATATGTATTTAATTATTTAAAACATAAATCAAAAATTGAAAAATTTACGAGCGAAATTCTAGTTTGTAAAATGCCACACCACTGGTCGATTTGAAAAGTGACGTAATAGGGCATGTCCTGTCAGTCACCTGTGATTTATTTTCAGACATTCAGGTTGTGTTGGAAAAAAAATATTGGTTGTATTGCTATTGCTTAGTTTTCTGATATTTTTATGTCAAGAAGTACTAAGCGTCATCAACAGCAATGACGGACAACGGTTTTGTGAAAGCACTTTTTATAGTGTTCGGACACATTGGTACCATGCAATATCTATAAAATGGCTTTTCTTCTTCCATAATTATTACGCGATATTTAAACTAAAACACCTTGTTAACTATCAAACTATCTCTTAATGCAAACAATAAACTGACAGGACGTGCCCTATGACGTCACGCCTCAAGCGCGCGAGAAATAGGAGCGTTTGAACTTGTCAAATTAAACCAATATTTTTAAGATTTTATGAAAAAATAATTACTACTCTTACAGCTATGTTTATTTTTTTTTCTATATTAATATGAAATGATTATTGATTAAAACAAATAAAAAAATTTCCTGCATATTCCCCATTGTTGACAGTAATGTGGTGAAATTTTTACATTCATGGGCGAAAATAAAATAATAAAATTATTTCGTAGCGTTTTGATAAACATTCACACTGTGACATTATAATATTTGGTTCTGTATCATTCATGTCTCTAATTGTTACACAATAGGATTCATATCTTACTAGCGGACCAGGCGGACTTACTATTGCCCAAAAATGCCCAACAGCCCTTCCACATGGAACGGTCCGGCTAGATAATCGGAACGAGAAAAATGTCGGATTGCTTAGTGGCGCATAGTTTTAAATACGCATCTTTACACGATTCGACCGTGTATCGGATTAGGAAATTTTAGCGGATTAGTACAAATTTACATCCGAATTTGTCACTGCAAACTGGATGCGGTGACACGATAAAAAAATCTTTTTTAGGTATCTGAAGGTCTTAAATGTTATATGGAAGGTAGAAGATAGAAAATCCGTATAATTTTGCCCTGTTTTTTTAACAATTACAAAAATCGAAAAACAACTAATTTTTTTAATAAAATTTTTCGATTTTATTTTGGAGAAAAATAGTTAAAATCAAAATTACAAAATTTAAAAAGTTTTTCAATATAAAAGTTATTAAAATCCATAAACCATTAACCGAGATAATTAAAAAAAAAACACATGAATATTGAAATGCGTTCCGGATCGACCTGTGTCGTGTGAATGAGTGTCACGATTAACGTTTCTTATTTAAAAACGGGAAGTCATTCCGTCTGATACTGATACCTTTTTCTTATTTTTCGTTTTTTCGAATTTTTACGAATTTGCCTCGTTTATTTTTATTGTTTTCTATGTTTTTTTCGTTTTTGTCGTTTTCATAATATTTTCTCGTTCGTTACCTGGTTTGTACTAATTTTTTCTTTGTATTCTGTCATTTATCGATTGAATATTATAGCTATCATCTGAGCTACCTTACTGTGGCATCATAGTACTTAATTAATTTAAAATTGTTTGTTTAAATACATAAAATATTAACTGCGCTACTCTATAATGGTGTCATCGTACTTAATTTCGTAAGGTTTGCTTTTTGTAATAAATGATTAAAACCATAAGAATACTTTTTTATCTCGTTCAACTGCAATGCTTTGATCTTTTAATAACACTTATGTATTTATTTAAATGGCGATGTAAGTTAATTGTTGACGTAGTATTTTTATTTCTAGTCAAATAAAAAACGTTAAATTAAATTCAAAATTGTCGTAAAAACAAAAAAATTTGGGGAAAAAGAAAATTAATTTTCAGCCACCGTAAGGTGCCGCAGTTAATATCGGATAAATATAAACGAACAATTCCTAATAAATTAAGTACTATCACGCCACCCTAAGGTGGCGGAGTTGATATGTAATATATATGTTTAGGTTATGTATTTGGAATATAGTGACAGGGCTGCACCAAATGTTTTTATCATTTCTTTAACCATTTTATGTATAAGACCGTTAAAAAGCGCTCCGTTCGATTTATTTATTTACCTTGCCTAAGGTTTTATATAAGATGCAAAGTGGCTACAAGAATGCCAACGATTGTGTTATACTTTCACAAAATAAATATTGGCTAGTCTATACCGGGGATGTCTCTTCATTAGTGACTGGAGAGATAAACGAGTACTGTACTAATCGGCTCTAATTAGAGCGAAACACAGTGTCCACAGTTTGGTTTTTCCCTTTTATAGACTGATTAATATTTAGATTATCTATATTATCGTCGCAGCATTCAGTGCTTAGAGTTAGGAATTCTAACCAGACTTCTTTTAAAACAACTTATATCTACATTTTTCCGTATTGAATATTAAGTCGTACAAGATATAACCCAAAACCACCTGCTACTCTAACGTCAGGAATAAATGATACTGTCCCTTTTTTGTCCTGTCCTACATTTGTGAACACTGATTCGAGAACTAAGGTCTTATAGCAATATAAAAATTGCTGGTAGAACTTTTCTAAGATTTACTACTTTTTTCTAGAATTAAAAATACTAATCAATTCCTTGAGCATTATTATTTTATTTATGTTGTTTTTGACGTACCTACTTGTACTCTCGATAATTATAATTACCACTCCATAAAATATCCAGAGTAAATATTGTGTAAACAAATAAAAAAATGTGTACACAATAGTGTGTTTACAGCACAAACGCATGTAGGTTTAATGTAGAGTATTAAGGTGTGTATTTATAAAAGAAACTTCTACACTTTACGATCTATATATTCCATATTAAAGATGTACTTATGGTACTTATATATTCTCTTTAGTTAGTAAGAGTTTCTCTTATCCTGTCTTTACTACCCAAAATTTTAGATTATTGATTTCAAGTGCAACAGACAATCAAGCTGAGCTCCGAGCCGACTGATAATCAACACGACAAAAACACCAAAGTCTCCAAACAGGACTAACCCTCTAGGGTGACCCCCTTTAGACTGGCCCCTCTATCAAACGAATTTTCTTTGACTTGTAAACAAGATCAAAGAGTTTGTTTAAAAAAATAGCCCAAAAAAGTAAATCATTGAGCTAAATCCAAAGGTTGCCATCATAAAAGCAAAATTATCTAAAAATTCTATCGTATGAACAAATGCAGGAGTAAGATTTCTATGAAATATAAACAAATTTCTTGTGCTAGTCATTAGAGACTGTGATTAATTAATAAAGCGTTTTGTGAGCAGTTTATATATAGTTATGTTTTTATTCACTTAGTCCAAATGGCACGAATAAAATTTGATTTCGCAGTATCTAAGGAATGGGTACAGTGTGCGCATGATCAGTTCTGAATGATTTTACAATTCTAAACAAAACAAATAAAATGAATAGGTAATATTAAAACCAATTCTATATACTGACTTGTATCCTGACCTAACGATAAAAAATGCAAAAATGATCAAATTCTTAATTTGCTGTTAAAGGAGGTGCTAAAATGCACTTTTTTTGGCAAAATTTACAAAAACCTTTATAAAATGACTATGAGGGACCTAGCAAAAAAATTGTTGGACCTAACGAAGACTAATCAGTTAAGGTCATTCTCGACCCAAAATTCCATTGATGGGTACTAAATTTGACTAGTTGAATTAGTGAGTGTCAATTTTGTTCTTATAATGAATTTAGTTATAAACATTTTTACCGACATTTTAGCAAAACCGCTTACATATCAATCTTTATATTCTATTCCAGTTTTGTTTCTTATAACTTCTGTTCTTGTGTTTTATTTCTCTAAATAAACCTATTCCGCTTTTTGTGCATTCCTACTAACGATGCTTATCATTCTCCGAATAACTGGGGGCACCATTCTCTACAAAGTAATAAATTAAGACAATTTTTCAACTAAGAAATGTTCACTGTTTTTTTTTAAAGTAAAATTTGATGTCAGATTAGTAAAATTACCAATATTATAGACACAGTGAGCTTTTCTTTGATGCTTGTCCCACTGTTATAAAAATAGCAACAAATATGGCTTTATTTAACGAAAACGATACACATAATAAAAATTAAATGACATAAATTAATTTGACAAATAGTGTTTTTCTACAACCGTGCGTAAAGTATTACCTTTACGCACGGTTTAAGGTTCGTAAAGTTTAACTTTTTTTCACTAGTGAAAAAAAAAGTTTTTTTTTCACTAGTGAAAAAAAGTAAAATAAGCACTGTTTTCTATAAGATTATGCAAATTCTTTTATGTGTGTTAGTGGCAGAGGTTGTAAGGTATATAGCTTCTACCCAGATGACTCGGGTTCAATTCCGGGTAAGGAAACTTTTTTTTTATTATCTAATTGTGTAAATTTGTGTAAATATATTTAATTATTAAATTATTGCAGTTTAATACATACAAAACTAGATATTATATTCAGTAATTTTTAATTTGATTTTTAATATGACAGAAATATCAGTTCATAAATAAGGGTAAGTATTTTTATTTAAATGACTGATTGACATTTTAATTAATTTATAATTCAAGCATTTCGCGTTTCTACGTACCGGTATTATAAGGTGAGATTAATTTAGAAAATAAATATTTTGTTATCTAAAATACCTATGTTTTAAATATATTTTTTTTTTTCAGTAAAGCGTAAAAAAAATCAGGCCTATACTTGTATTTCTTGTAAAGAAATTCGGTTGTAGAAAAAATATTGTATGCAACTCGTGCGTAAATGTTCCTTTTTTGACTCATGTGATTGTCGCATTCGCCTGCGGCTCATGCGACAACATTCACATTCGTCAAAAAAGGTCACTTTACGCACTAGTTGCATAAATAACTATTCTTTGGAGATTAACGCATATTCATCACGCTAACTAATATAAGTTTTTGTTTTCTTACTTAGTCTTAGCTACGAATAAACAATTACTAACATCTTTCTTAAAAAACATTACATTTAATTTATTCTTTTTTTATCCTAGCAAAAAAAACCTTCAAGTCGGACTTGTAAAGGCTTATTTTCTATTCTGTTCTAAACTTAGTGAACATTCGAGTCCGGAAAATAAAAGCACTCTGATGAAAGGCTTTACCAATGACGACGGAATAATAAAAAATAAAACAAATACACATCAGAGACAACTAAAATAAAATTACTGAGAATAAAAGGCAGTAATGAAGAAATAACAATAGTGTTACGAAGTCATCTGGGAAAATTGCTGTAGTAATAAAAGATACAGCTACTTTATGAGCCCTATGATAAAGTATTACACATTTTCTCAACATCAATAAAAGTGAATAGCTAGGTACATATAAAATATTTTACAGGAGTTAATTTTAGAGCAACCAGATTAAATATAAAAATATTATGTTAAATAATATGTCGTTATTTCGTTTATCAGGACGTTTATGTTTCTGAATTTGAAACAATAAGTACTTATTAAACAGGTTTCGTGAGTGGTTTGAAATTTCTAATAAAAAATCCATTTCGTTAGGAGAAGCTTGTGAATATTATTGAAAAGCTATTTTTGATTTTAATTTGTAATAGTTGTAGTGATATGATTTTATTCTGAATGTTTTAAAAACAACAGATCTTAGCGTGATTTATTAAAAATGCCGTGTGTGAACATGATGAAATTGTCAACAGATTAATTTATTTTTAAGAATTAATAAAAACCTTTTTTTTTAAAATTAAACCTCCTTCAAAAAAATGCACTAAATAGCCAGAAATAAAATCTCTATTTCTTAAAAAAATTGGAACCAACTAGGCATCTGATTTCGATTTCCCTAAAGTCCCTGGTTTGCTATTTGGTATAGGAATAAGTGGGTTTGCAGCAATGAAACGAGAGATTAAGAATACTCATTCATAATCCAAGCTTTGTATCTTTATGTGTTCATATGGAGTAACTATAGTGGTGAGTATCAGTTGAATACCAAATTTTACAATTAACTTGTTGTAGTTCTTATTCTCTATTACACAAAGGAAGAATTCTCAACGATTCCTAGGAGTACGATATCCACATTGTAACAGGTCCAAATCGAACAGGATTCACAAAAGTTCATGTAGGTATCGTACGTTCACAATTTTCAGGTAAGTATTTACCTAGATACAGAATTTTAAGTATTTCCTAATAACAGTTCTTATTTTTCAACAATATTTTACAATTCCAACTGTTATTTCGTGGTAAGTTCTTACTTTTTCTCACGTGTAATTTAATTTTATTTTCAGGTTAACAATTGGTAATGACTAATGACTTGACGCGACATCGATTAACAGTGACACAACAAAACGCACATTTACAATAACTGAAATTAATTATAGGTTCGTTACAATGTTCTTCAATTATTATTTTACAACATTTACCTACTACAATTACATCAGTTGTTATTTCGGTAAGTTTCTCACTAATTCTACCATGTGTAATTTAATTTATATTATTAGGTTGACCATTAGCAATGACAAGTGACATGGCGACAATGTTTGACTATAACACATCTATGGAGAGCCCTCCATAAACACAGCCATAAAACACAGGTAAACGTACATTTATAACAAATGACATATTTTAAGGTTAACCTCAAATTGATGTAAACACAACCAACAAGTATCGAAAACTAAAACGACTGATAGTTTTTTCGTTAATTTTACTTGTTGGTTATGAAAATTACTTATATTCTGTTGTAACAAAAGTGACTTTATAGGTAGGTACCTACATTATCATTTAATTATGCAATGGAATGATGCTTACCTTTCTGCATTTAAGTAGGAAACTTCGTCGATTGACTTCTGTCGCCTTCTTCTGGTGGGTATTTGACTAATTTTTTACCATGTGATAACAACCAATCCATATTTTCTCCAGACATCGTCGTAATAACCCATGACTACAGAAATAGACAGTAATATCTTAGATACTTTTTAGCAGCAAAAAAATTTGTTATTTGTTCGATTTTAATAATTTAAAAGTATAATAATTTAAAATAATGTAACGGTCTTTAACAAGATATCATTCAATGGGATATGAATAAATACAAAGGTATGAATAATATGGTTTTATTATTGTCGACACTTTTATCATCTTTCAAAATGTAAAAAAGTACTTATATTGGCATAACGAAAGTAGTTGTACGTATGGTATCTTTTGTAGATATTTATATGATCTATAATACTGTTGGAACATTTTTTTTGTTTTATCATCATTGGTTTCCGCAGCGCACGCGAAATAGAAAATCTCTGTTTTTATGAAAATTTAATATAGCCTTTGTCAGTCGGTGAAGATGCAGCTTTCTAATGAAAAAATAATTTTTTAAATCGGTCTTGTAGTTTTTTTGTGAAAACATTACAAATATACATACCAAACACAACTATCTCCTTTTTATAATTTATATTGTATATTTAAGTCGTAGTATAAAGTCGTATTATGAATTGATTAAAATAAAGCTGACTTTATATAGAATGTACAACACGAATTATTATTTTGGAATGCCTGAAAAACAACCTTTTTTTCCGAGGTAAAACTGCCTATATATCTACACTAGCTGACCTGGCGAACTTCGTACCGCCTACTGATGTTTTTTTACGATTTTTCCAAATTTTTACGCTTTTCTAAATTATCGATTAGATATATTATATATTAACTGCGCCACCTTATGATGGCATCATAGTACTTAATAACGCAAGAATTGCTAATGTAAATTTATACCATCTTAACTGCGCCACCTTACGGTGGCGTCATAATACTTATTTTAGTAAGAATCACTTTTTTGAGATTTTTTTAAGAAACAATTTTTTCATTTTTCGTAAAAAATAAAAAGTATTTCTTTTAATAAAATGTATTCTTTACTTCTTATACCTCCAAGAATATATGTACAAAGTTTCATAATGATCGGTTGATTAGTTTTCGCGTGAATGCGTAACAAACTTACATTCACATTTATAATTATTTTAAAATGTTAATATCTTCCAAGATGTTTATTGAAATTAAGTGATGTCAAAGATAATTTTGTTTACAATTAAATACTCTTAATCAACAACACATTTATTTGGATAAAGATTAATATTATTACGTTGATACAACTCTTAAAAAATAATGCATTAATTTCGACCAAATTTGATTACCATAAACACGGTTCTAGTGAGTTAATCTTAAAAGATAGACATATACTGTCGCGGACATTTTTTTAGATCATTTCAAGAGTAATAATTCTTTCATACATATATTTTTAGTATCTTGAACCGTTTTCGCATCGCACGCAATAAAAGCCCTCAGGGATCAATAATTTTCCCCGTTTTTTCACATTTTTCATTACTTCTTCGCTCCTAATAGTTGCATCGTGATGTTATATAGCCTAAAGCCTTCTTCGATAAATGGTCTATTCAACACAAAAATAATTTTTTAATTCAAACCAGTAGTTCCAGAGATTAGCGCGTTCAAACAAACAAACTCTAATATTAGTATAGATTGAAGTCTGTATCAGGCGCCCCAAAGAAATTTTAACTTTAAAATGGTGACTTTTTTTTTTATTTTGGAAGTTTTATCAGCTACAGAAATTCATACACAAATAGTGAAAGTGGACGTCCAAAAAGTGAAACAACACCAGAAATTATTGAGCAAGTCTATGATATTGACATTTCAGATAATCGTGCATTCCATATTTTCACTAAGAATTACATATGCATGAAAAAGCTGTTTGGAATGTTATTAGGTAGCGTAATCGTTAACAACAAAAACTGAATTAAAAACAAATTCCTTAGTGTAAATTGGAGCATTTTAAGCAAAATAAAATCAATTTTGTGCATTGGTTTATAACTATGGATGACATCATGATGATCCTAAAGTGAAACAAGAACGTTTACAGTAGACTAAAGCTGGTTCTTCGGCTCCAAAACGATTCACAAAAAATGTTATAAAATCAGTTTTATTAAGATGCAAAAGGTATTTTGTTTATTGATAATTTTGAAAACGGTAAAACCATTAACTCCATATATTATTGTAACTTTTTGTACCAGTTTAATAAAAAAATTCCCAGAAAAGACCCGGTTTAAAAAAGAAAACAATCATATTTTACCAAGACAAAGCACGTGTTCACACAACTTTTTTGACGATCCTAAATGGAACGAAATAAAGTATGAATTGCTTGAACACTGTATTCACTACATTTGGCTCTCTCTGACTATTACCTCTTCAGAAACAATTCCTTCGTGGAAAGCGTTTTTTTGTCCTATGAAGAAGCTATTGCAGCCCTGGAACAATATTTTTCAGGGTTTCCGGAAAGCCATTACAGAGATAATATAAAATTATCATTGGAACAAGTATGTTTCAGCTAAAGGGATTATATTAAATAAAAAAACCAATTTCATTTTTGCTCTTAAAACTTTTTAACCAGTACTCGTAAGTGGTATTATCAGAATAAAACCTAATGTGTAAAATACTGGTTGATTACATATAAGTAATTACAAATAGTTTAAAAAACAATTAACCAATTGCAGCAATAACAAAGTTTTTTTTTCAATTTTTAATTATTTTGCAACAATAATAACGTAAACCATTACATTAAATCGGAAACCCTTGGTGGTACCAGAAGATAGGATTTATAATCCCTTAGTTGCCCCAATAAATTTCTAGAGGGGATTAAATACTTAATTGAAATTTGGCTTAATTAAGCATGTTTTATGAAAAATATTCGTTTTTATTTTAAAAATATATATTTTTTTATTTTAAACGATTACATTACATAAACATTAAAATATACAATAATATTACAATTAAATTATGGTATTATAATTGCCTAAATGTATAATCAAATCATATTTAGTCAATTTGTTTTTTTTTAAATTCATATATTTTATTTGATATATATTCCTGTTTCTTTTTTGTATATTACTAGTTTCGTTGGCTGTGTTAAATTTAACAAATGTTTCATTTTGACTATATTTAACATTAAATAAAAACGAATATATTTAGGTGTGGGGAATAATAACTATTTCTTAATAAAGCATAAAATGAGTCACAAGTATTGGTTAATCGATAACTATTTGTATTATGGAGTGTATTTTGCTTCTTCACATACATAATTATTGGAACGAAGTTCCTTTTCGGGCGTTACGACCAGTTACGACTGAGGCTAGAGGCTAGCCGGAAAAAATTCAGACCAAAATATGTCACGACACGACACACGCATGTTTCTCTGTCTGTCTCTCTCTCTCTCTCTCAGAGATAGATATATTACAATTAAAAAGACACTAATTTAAATTAAAAGAAAATGTACATTTAAAAGAAAATACTGTAGAAAAAAAATAAGTACCTATAATAGTATTATATTTCATTTTATCCTGTTTTTATAAATTAATAAATTCATAAAAATTTTAAAAATAGTTCGTAACTTGTCTAGTTAGGTACGTCAAATTACCTTAACTGTCAGTTACTGTCAAATATTTTAATTTTAAAATTTTGTATTAAATTGTTAATTCCTGTTTTAAATTAAATTAAAATAAAAAGTAATTCTAGGTATATGTATGTCATCTAAACCTCTGGTATTGTATAAATGGACACTTTTGTTAAAAGAAACGAACTGTTAAAAATATTTAGGTGATAATGGATTTAGGTACTATTTTTTATTATGCTTTGAACAGTGTAGTGTCGCAACAGGTTTTTTGTAGATAATAAAAAATAAAATAATAGAAAATAATAACAAAAATGTATCCTGACATTGTTTCTGTACAAGTTCCGGATATTGCTGATTGGATTAAGTAAGTAGAGATTTTATACAGACAATAATAAATCACATCTCGCATAAAAGTGATATTAAAAATAATAAATATAAAGCATGTGCATTAACTGAACATGCAATTAAAAATGTCCATATTTTTAAGTTTGACGAAACAAGAATTTTAGAAAGGGAAAGGAACCTCAAGAAACGGTTGTTTTTGGAAATGACACACATTGACAGAAGGGAAACATGTATTAATAGAAAATCTGATATAGAAGGGCTGAGCAATATTTATTGTTACATTCTGTCTTTTCAAAAATAAATATAAATAAAATTTAATATATAAATATAAACATAAATTCATAAATTAAAACTTAAATACAAACATAAAGACTAATATAACACTAAAATAAATTAAATTTAAATAAAAACACAAGAACCAACAAATTTCATAAAACTTAACATAAAAATCTTTGAATTTAAAATCCCGCATTTCATGACAACAGAATTTTACTTGATATAATAATAAAATCATAAATAGATAAATCAATAAAAATGGTTTGCTCTCCTACTGTGTTAAAATAAAAACCATATATAAAACACACATATACATACAAAATATTTATATACAAAGAAACAGAAGACACAGTAAAACACAATCATTTACAGACAAACCTCTACACTAAAAAGATCGAAATAATTAGTTTTTTGTACAACTGTCATTAAAAGTGGCACTTTTAATGATAGCAAACAATGTTAAAAATTGATTGTTTACATGGCAGCGTGTTAAAAATACTGTTAACAAGCTTCAGTTTACTTTTAACACGGTTTAGTTTACTTTTAACACGGTTTAGTTTATTTTCATTGCAAATTCGCCCATTTCATTATCAACATAGGGCAGTTGTACAAAAAACATTGTATGGTATTTGTGTTAAAAGTGATTTTATTTTGTTCGTGAAATTGTTCAATTCGCTCCGCTCATTTCACAAACTTTTTCACTCACAAAATAAAACGTCACTTTTAACACTCATATCATAAATAAATATTATGGTTTTAAATGTATATATTTTTATGTATTTTTAAAGTGATGTACCTACCTTAATTTTTAAAATGTTTTATTAGTGTAATGTTAAACGAAATTCGTCGCTTCTTTTGTAACCTCACGATTAGTAAGTTATCATAATTTGTAACAATATTTTTATTTTAAAAAAATTGTTCTTCACTACAGATGTCCTGAAAAAGAATTAAATTAATTCGAAAGCTAGACTAAAATCAAAGAGTTTTCTTTACTTACCTTGACTGCAACTTCAAAATTGACTTCACGTTGTATTGAACCAGTCACTAGTACCATTATTTGTATATATATATATATATATATATATATAATTCATTTTTTAAAAATTTCGTTTATTTCTAGCTCGAAAAAGCAGCAGTTTTAAATTTAGATAATTTTAACCTTAGTTGGACTCGTCAATAGGAAGCTATACACAAAGTTTCAAGAATGTATTAATCATTTCGAAAAAAGGGTTGTGCGCGGTGGACGAATAGTTATAAATATATTTTTTGAGTTTGATTCGGTAGGTTTATAGGAATGTAATGAAAAACAAACATTAAACAAAGCGATTGTGTACATATGTATGTATTATATAAAAAAACTAATACCTATACAACTATACATTAATTTTTTATTAATATAGCGTGCCTTTACCATGACCAGTTTTAAATTTTAACGTTTGTACGTATTTATATTCTTGTTGTTTAACCAAATAATGGTAAACGTAGCCTTAAAACTTTAATACTTCAGTCGTCACAATCACTGAAACGTAAAATCCATGAACGTGTTTCGGAAAAGTAAATAAAGTTTCTACGACTGGAAAACTCAACGAAGGAGCATAAGCAACAATTCTCTTTAGTCCTTGTTCCGATTCTGACATTTCATTGACTCCCACTCGGATAACACAAGGGTACAGGTGTTGCTCACGGCTCTAAAAAACTGTCAAATACTCCTTGCTATGGCATTATACGCACACGTCAATTTGGAATCTGGCTTGAATCAGAGACGGTTCCGGTGTAATTTTAGGAGCAAGTATAATAAGAGATATCAGTTAAATATCATTTTAGTTGACATCCTGGTAATTTTAACATCCATTTTTTATGGTTTGATCGTTTGAAATGTGGAAAATATTTGATGGCCAAATTATAAATCAAATATATTTTCTTCGAGGGTTTAATTCACAAAAGGTAAAAATTAAATAAAAATTAGTATGTTAACTTTAACTAATATAAAAGAAAAAATACAACTGTCTTTTTATTTAATGTCCTAAACATTTTTAAAATTAATTTGTTAAGTTATACAAACTTGACAAGATAAAAGATCGAAGCAACAAAAGCAGTATAGGGATGTGCATTATATTTGAAATAGTGCAGGTAACTGGAGATACCAAGATATCTTTTTATTTTATAATAACGCGTTATGTGGTTTATCATTGCAAACACAACTCCAATTGAAGTGCGAAGCAATGGGTACCAAAAGCAGCCCACCATCTTGATATTCTTGCTACATGCTTATTTATTAATGATATTTTATGGGTTTAGTGAACTGTTTTGAGTCAGAGATTTTGTACACTATTTGAATAAATAAATATAATTTAAAATATTATTTTAAATAATCTTCACAATATTCTTAAAATAAGTTGTGTTTTGTTGTTCAGATAATTGAACTTCGATAATATTTTCACACTGTAGCACAGTTTTTATAGGACTAACTTGTTTGACTTTTTGCTTGTTCCTAAAAAAACAAAAGAGTATTTCGAATATGCTGCACTTATATTAAATATTTTTTTTCTATACCTTATTTAATTCTTTTCACATACATTATCAAAATATCCTAAAACCAATCCTGTAGCTAGAACTGAACAGCACCGGAAGGGTATAATTTACCCTTCTGAGGTCGGACTGCTAAAATTTCTATCACACGATTTCGTGCATTGTTGGAATTAAAGGATTTTGTGGTCCATTTGAATATACGGTTTCTAACTTTGCAAATCACTTTTATTCCAATTTGTTTGGATAAAAACGCATATTATTGATAGGTTTAAAATTAATGTTTGGTTTTTAATATATTCCAAACAAATTTTTCTTAACCACTGATTTTAACTAAAATATTTTTTTAATTTTCTTTGTATAAGTTCTGTCAAAAATTTCGAAGAAAGAATAAGGGGGCACCGTATATAGACAAGAATTGTAGGATCACTCTGCCCGCCGCCTCTGAAATTCTTTGTACCACATTTCACTCCGGTTTGCCGACGTTTTTGTACATTTTTGTGAGAACTGATGAGCAGCGTTGCAAACTCTAGATTTTTTGTTAGATCTACCGATTTAGGAACCATTCTATAGATATAACTTTCTTTCATAATTACTTAACTTTTTTGTTACTTAATTTAAACTTTTAATTTTTTATTAAATAAACACTTTGTCGCTAAACCAATAAAAACCAAAGCAACAAAGTGATTGGTAATATTAAAAACAAGTTTGTTCATTTTATTATTGTTATTAAAAAAAATGTTTACAGAAATTAAGCAATATTTCTGAAGTGACAAATAAGAAAAAAAATCAAATGGAGAAAAATCAGTTATATTCATATTTTCAAGAAAGACTTGCAAAGATCTATAAGTTAGGTACATAACGAATATTTCACTTCAGATCAACTTTAGAATGATGCGATTGGGGTTTTAAAGAAGAACTCACTAATTTATATTTATTTGTAAAATTAATTAAAAATAAATTTAAAAATGTAAACGGACGCCAAAAACAGGTCAAAGTTAGTACAATCGGTTTTAATTAAAAATTCATGATAATGAAAAGACTCAATTTAAAATAGATTTATAAAAATGGAACTCATGTGCGTCAAAATTTACACAACACTGACATAAAAGTCACCCACTGCATGTTAAATCTGAAGGAAAGCTATTTACAATTCTACACGCAGAAACTAACAGTGAATTTTTAGAGGGATGGAATGTGACTTCTTATAAGAATCTTTATATACTGACAGTGACTATAGCAACATGATAAAAAACTGGGTTGTTAATCGACTTATTCGTGCATTATCCACATTTTTAAAACAATCTGGTAGTCACGATAAATGTCTTCTTATTACTTAGTTTCACTGCATAGACCACCATTATCTTCAGCAAAAACAGAAACTGCAGGAATGCTAAGTAACACAAATTAATTACTTTAGTGCTCTATAGCCTTAAAGTACAAAAACGCGCGTCGTCTTTAGAAACCCGTAAATAACGACAGGGCCATTTAAAAATTTACAGAATATTTTAACATTTGTGTTGGGGATTTGCAAGTTTAGTCTTTTATTAGAAAAATCCATGTCTGCATACGAAAAGCAATATACCTAATTGCTTTGTAGTGTGGTGCAATGCAAAGACAATGTGAAAAAGGAAATATTTTGAACACGTATTAATTCCCAATTTTTCTGAACACGCAAAAACATTGAAATCTTTATCACTCTGGTCGATTTATTCAATGCTCAAACCCAAATTTTTACAAAGAATAAAATTGATATAAATCAATTCAATAAATTAATTGCGTTTAAAAAAAACAAGGAAATAGGTATACCTACACCTAGGAAATGCAAAATCTTTTTAAAAAAGCGAAATAACAAAATATTTATATAAAGCACCTAATAAAACACATTTGCTAAAAAAGTACAGCTAATAGTAGGTACATAGCTGCTTTATGACAGATTGTTATAGTTAGTAACAGGAATTGCGGATTAAAGGACATTGCAACCAAACTTTAACACTTCACAATCAAGTTACATACTTATACCTACAGGGCTTAATTCATCACCCTAATATAGTCTACTTTAATTTTAAACATAGTATACTGTATTAATTACATTATAAAAGGTTTATTAATATTTTCAATAAAGATTAATGCTATTTGTTTTATTATAAGAAGAAAATTAAGAATTAAAAAGTAACATCTAAGCGTTTCAAAATCTTTTAAACTGTAACGCTTTATAAGACCAATAAATTGCAGTTGCTCATTTTGTCCTTTTTGCGATACATTATCAAACAAAAGGAATCTTTATCGCTACATAAATATAATAGATAATGTACATTAACATTTTAAAAGGCTACATAAATACTAACTAACGAAGTAAATGCTAACTACTTATTCTTTTCAATAATGTTCGTCTGCATTACATCACAAATTACTTTATGTTCGTCTTTATGTTTTGTTACACCCTGGTATTTATAAAATTTGTATAAATTTCTTTTTTAATGTATTTCTATTTTGTAGTTATTATTATAATGCAATTATATTTAGATCTTTTTACCTCTTGTTGTGATTAGTACTGATTATAAGCTTAATCGTTCAAATTATCAAACCATCGACAACCATTTTATCTTTCAAAAGGCAACTAAACTTGACAATTAAATTTCGTTGAATTGTCGAGAACAATTCTATGAAGTAACACTTTCTAATGCATAAACTTAAATGAAGTTCAAATCAAAATAGTAACGGTGGCACGTTTGAAATAAATTAAGTAGATTAATTTTGTACGAATTTGCTTTCGAAATTACAGATTTCATAAGTATCCTTAGTATTTAAGTGTAAATTTGTTAAAATTACATTTACTGTAAAAAAATTATTAAATTCTAACTAAAAACTAAACTGTTTATATCACTGTCAGGAATTGTTATAATAAAGGTATTATAACAATATACTTATTGTACAATTATTGCATAAGACAACTTACCGTTACTAAATATACATATAAAAAGATGGATTGTTGGATTTTTACTAAATCATACATTTATACAACACTTTTTCTAAAGTTTAACATCTGCAAAGAACTTTGAATTAGAGAATAATCTAGTCAGCGTTCACATTTTATTTTACTTTTGAAGATTATTGTGAATTGTTACATTTTTGGTACATTTTTAATTAAAATTTAAAACACGTATCTAACGTATCTAACGAAATGAATATGCAAACAAAGCAAAATCACTAAAATATCTTGTATAACGCTGTAAACTACGAGCCAGAAATTTTCTTTAAAACTAAATAAAACAATAAGTAGAAGCAATAATAGAAGACGAAGCCAAATTTAGAAAGATAAAGGACGTGAACGAAGAAACGATAATTTGGAAGGTACAAGAGTTGATATAGAGAGTTTAGCTGGCAAGTATCAAAGCAGAAAGAATGAGCTAGAAGTTATAAAAACCGAAAGAATAAACTAGAAGGTGTAGAGGAGAAACATGAGAAAAAGATTTTTTTTATTTTTATATTTTAGAGAATGAAATATTTAAATTTTGCTTATTTGTTTATTCTTAATTAAAGTGATCAAAATCATTGCAATTTTAAAAGTTACTTACCAATTGAATAAAAGTGACAGCAATTTAAAAAATTTAATGGTTTAATGAGTTTTTAAACAAAAAGTTGATTTGCTGAAAAAACATATTATTATCTGAGCTGTGGTTTGTATAGTGTTTTGATAAAAATATTGCGGTCAAAAAATGGATAATAAAGTTTTTTTTTCATTTTGTTTTATCAACAGTTAAGGGTAGCAAATCAAAAAATCTTGTTAGGGGCATTAAAACAAACAATATCTGAGAGGTGAAATTGCTCCTCTAAAAAGTTACTGATATTTTACAGATTGACTCCACTATAAAGAAATAAAATGAAACCATGAAAGTAACATTTAAAAACTAGAAATGAGTAAAATTTGTGTGTATTTTAAATAACCAAACTTACAAGTATAAAAAATAAAGTAAGTTTCAATTACAATTTAAAAGTTAACATTCTTTCCGGTCAAGACGAAAGTCGGGTATTTTGAAGTATTTTCAAAATAAATCCGAATATAGCGAATATTTCAAATTTGATAGAAATCTGTTATGAAGGTTGACCATTCTTCATTTACACACAGTATGAGCGATTTTGGCAGTTTTACGATTTTTTAATGAAGCTAAGTATATTTCTTTAAATTTAAAACTTTCTAGGTAGTAAACAATGAAAACTAGAAGTTCAATATGTTTTATTTATATTATTTACTTGTTTTAATAATTAAATTACTATTAAGTTTTGATAGCAAAATTATCATAATATGCAACATTTGATATAATTTAACACAATGTGTTGCTTTAAAAAAAAATTGTCAAAAGTAATTAAAATATCCACCAATATGGCATCAGGGTACATTTTTAAATATTTAACAAAATTTATTTCTGCCATTCTGTTTGTGTTCGTTTCCGTGGCCTCTGACGACACTTCAAAGGCTATGTTAAAGCTTACGATACCCGTTTGCTTTTTATCCTTGATTTTCTTCTTACTTACAGAATGTCAAGCCGGATTATCGGCGTTGATAGAGTTTAAGTTGAATAACCATACCGATCTTTGTTTTTGAATAGATTCTTATTTAATATTATTGTATATGATTTGTAAAGGATTAACTTGATGCGTTAAGTCTGAGCGTTCATTAACTCTTTGTTGGGGGAGTTATAAAAAATATTTGCTTTTAAAACGGTTATCAATTTTTAACGAATGTCACAAACTTTCAAAATTGTTTTTTAGTTAATTTAGGCATGAAACTTTTAAAGAAAAAATGTGTGTTTTAGAGGTTAGGTAAGATATTTCAAATGTATCTATCAGAAACAAGTGTTTTTACTCCTTCCTATTAATATATACAGTTTATTATTTATTTTAGTTTTTTTACTGCGTTGATTGTTTTTATGGTCTTTTTCTCTTTTATCGTATTTATTGCTTTTGTTGTTAATAAAGTCATTTTAAATTTTCGATTGAACGTCGAAATATTCGCATAAAGATTTTTATTTACTTTAACCGACTTCAAAAAGACCTTATAAGATCGAACCGATTTGTTTTGTTGTTTAATTAGTGTAGTTATCAAACACAGAATTATTATCAGCACGAAAAATATTTTTTATAAAAAGATATTTTATAATGTCACAAATGCCTTTCCTCCATATATTCACTTAAAAAAAATAACGAATATCATCTAAATGTAATATATACCTACTAGTTAACCGCTTCGTACCGCCTCACGCTGATATAGTTTTCTCATTTTCCGGTTTTTTAAATTTATACGATTTTGTCTCGTTTTAAAAGTTTTTTTTGGTTTTGTCGTTTTTATCATATTTTCTGCTTAGTTTCCACGTTATACGATGTTTTCGTTGTATTTTGTAATTTTTTTATGAAATAAATTAGGTATCACCTTGCGCCACTTACGTTGGCGTCATAGTACTCGTAAGTAATTAAGTAAAAATTGTACGTTTAAATAAAAGAAATATTAGCTGCGCCACCTAATAATGGCGTAAAAACATATATCCACTGCGCCACCTCATGATGGCGTCATAAGACGTAATTAAGTAATAATTGTTTATTTACATATGTGAGATATCCATTGCGCCACCTTATATTGACGTGTAAATATATAAGATGTCAACTGCGTTACCTAACGATGGCGTTATAGTAAGTACTTTATCAAGTAAGAATCGCACATTTAAATATATGATATATCAACTGGGCCATTCTACGGTGAGGTCATAGTACTTAATTTAGCACCTAAGTATTTTCCTAGTTGTCATTTGCGTTTTGTTATACAACATCATTTAGTGACCTCACGGGAAGGCGGTCGAATGGGATAGAAAGAATCCTATATCCGTCTCCTGATTCTAAGGCAACAAATAGGCCAATAAACTCGCTAGGAAAGGAAGCAACAGTATTCCATAAGGTCCAGAGTCAGTTATACAGGAAATAAATAGTTGGATCTGGAGCCCGATAAAAGCCTCAGATTAAGAGATTAAGAGAGAGCGCCAGCAGTTCAATTTTGATACCAAAAACTTTATTGTTATTTACTTCTAAAATTCTATTTAATACTAATGAATTTTAAATAAAATATCAAAAAAAGTAGAGATTTAAAATCTCATGAAATTATTTTATAATGTTATAACTGACATATTATTTAAAAATTTACAAAAAAAAAACTGAAATTGATCAAAAACTGAGAAGAGGTTTCATTTGATTTTGAGTAGCGTGTAGAAAGTTTTTTAAAACGGCCACTTTAGAAAGTGATAAACTTCGTACGCGCCTAAAAAGATAGTCCTCTTCACATCACAACTAATCATCTACTAAATGACAGTTTCTTGACAATACACGGCTATTGTTACACAATACACGACACCAATCTGCTCATATTGTCTAACTTAAATTTTTTTTGCCAAAATACCATTTGATAGCACAGTTTTTACGAAAAAGCTCCGATCCAGTACGTCTCGTTTAAGCAGAAAATCCAGCAGTATAAAGTTACCCTGTCCATTTTAATATTTTTATTTCGCTACTTTTGCAAATGATTTCAAAAAAAAACTGCTGTGATATTTCGTTTACTAAATTTACCTTGAAACAAGAAAGCAATCATCACTACCTATTGAAGTTGTAACGGGATAACCGTAAAGGAAGAGACCTTAATTTGAAAGATTGTTATTGACAGTTGATTTTTAGAAGTTTCTAAAAATCAACTGACCATTTTAAATAATGTTTCTAGAAAATTCTAGAAAGATCTAAAAACACTAACTAGATTAAATAAAGTTGTATATAAGGGGATGCATGGGCAGTTAACGTTAGTTCAAGTCAAGTGTTCACAAGAGTTCATTGTATTGTCAAGTAGTTAGACGTTATCCAGCAGAGTTCAGTGTATCTTAACAATTTTGTAAATAAATTGTGTAAAAAGTCCCCATACGTGTTTCAGAAGTTCTGCCTTGCCCTGTCTATGAATTAGCATATCTGTCTCTTTGTATCATAGCATTCATAGCAATCCTCGTTGCACAATTGAAAGACTTACAACAACGTTTATAACAGTTTTTCGCTAACCACAGCCATATACTAAAACCGCTGCATTAACAGAATATACATATTTACAACAAAAACAGTAATATTAAGCTCGAAAAAAAACTGTTTTAATAATGTTTTTTAGGAATGTTGGTAAGGTGCAATGTTTCTTTTTTAATCTGCACATATTGACCCAGTTAAGTTTTCTCTTGCTAAACAATATTTAACAATTATATTTTCACGAGAAAAAGGTGCCTTAAGTTCAAACAGGTAATCCAACGTAATCCAGAAATTATCACTAGCTATTGTTATTTTTTTTGCCCTGAGTCAAGTCTATAAATAAGCAGACTTATACCTTTGTACTTTAAATTGAAAAACATATTAAAATATCTCAAAACCCACAATATTATTAAAACAGAAAATTTAAAAAAACGAAAAAATATTAAAAAAAAGTGTGAGGTGTCAAGGGACACCCGGATGGAACGAAGTTCCTTTTAATTAATTAGTGAAGGAATTAGTAATTTGTAAACATAACAGAGTGTTTATACATACATAAGCATTTATTATTGTCTGTATAAAATCTCTACTTACCTAACTCTATCAGCAATATCCGGAACTTGTGCAGAAAAACTGTCAGGATACATTATTGTTATTATTTTCTATTATTTTAATATTTATTATCTACAAAAAACCTGTATAAACTTAACAAAGTCTCGACACTACACTGTTCAAAGCAAAATAGAAAATAGTAAATCCAATATTTTCAACAGTTCGTCTCTTTTAACAAAAGTGTCCATTTATACAATAGGTACCAGAGGTTTAGATGATATACATCTACTAAGAATTACTTTTTATTTCAATTTAATTTAAAACAGGAATTAACAATTTAATACAAAATTTTAAAATTAAAATATTTGACAGTAACTGACAGTTAAGGTAATTTGACGTAGGTACCTAACTAGTCAAGTTAAGAACTATTTTTGAAATGTTTATTAATTAATTAATTTATAAAAACATGATGAAATAAAATATAATACTATTATAGGTAATTATTTTTTTCTACAGTATTTCCTTTTTAATGTACATTTTCTTTTAATTTAAATTAGTGTCTTTTTAATTGTAATATATCTATCTATGAGAGAAAAAGAGAGAGAGAGTTTTTTATTTTTTGGTCTGTGAGAGAGAGAAAATGCGTGTGTCGTGTCGTGACATATTTTGGTCTGAATTTTTTTCGGCTAGTCTCTAGCCTCAGTCGTAACTGGTCGTAACGCCCAAAAGGGAACTTCGTTCCAATTATAAGAAATAAGTATTAAAAATATTTGGAAATTTTTTAAGAGAAGCTTTGTAATTTTTTAAATGACTACTTTCGTTTTTGAGCTTGGGAATAAAGTAATAAAACAGTCCAAACTTAACTTATTAAAAAGATAATCGAGTTGTATCATATCATAAAAAAGAATGTTTCTTACTGTTTAAAAAAATGTCGTAAAATGTAAGTTAGTAACTTAATAATGTATAATAACCTTATTAAACTTCAGTGACCTACCGCCCATTAAACATATCTCTGTTTATTACATAATAAAAACAAACTACACACTTTTTGCCTTTACTTAAAATCCACTTTACTATGCAATAAAAGACCGCCATATTTCATCCAAGATTTTCCTTCCAATACGCCCTTCCCTAAACGTCACAAAAGTGTACGACTCCTCGCTTTTATGTACAATATTTTCCAACTATTGGACGATACTCAGAACCATTTACGTTTATGAGCTCTAATGATGTTTATCTAAAAATGTAGTTTCTGTTTTAGTCCCACTTAAGTTAATATCGTTTCCGATAAAGAGAAACATCGGCGCTGCTATCGTATGACGATTATCGTTTTATAATATCACTAACGATTGGAGATATCAAAAAGTATATATTTGGTATAATAGTTGTTTCGATAAAATCTTACAGAAAAGATTATTATACTGTTTAACACATTATTAAATTATACCAATCTCGTAACCAGATATTGTAAGAACACCGTACATAGACAAGAATAGTAGAATCATAGTCGCAAAAACTTGTTCCATGCCGCCGAAGCTTCTGGTCCATATTTCGGTGTGCATCGTTGTCACTTACCAGCAACGTGGCCAACCTTAAATTTCTGAAATCGGTAGATTGATACGCAAAAAAAGTAGAAATCGGTAAATTTAAAAAAAAAATGGCGGCAAATTTAAAAAAAAGTATATATAATAAAAATGGTAAGTTTAAATTAAGTTACAAAATAGTTAAATAATTATAAAAGAAGATTATACCGGTATATTGGTAGATTACTTCCTAAAAATCCGTAGAGTTGACATCGCTGCTCACCAGTTCCCCCAAAACTACACAAAAAACTTTGGCAAATCAGAACGAAATGTGTTACAAAAAACTTCAAAGGAGACTGGCAGAGTGATCCTACTTGTCTTGTAGGGTGAATTAAATCAAATAAAATCTGTAAATATAAATTAAAAGAAATCATAAATACACATCAAACGAGAAAGTGTTTATCATTAATTCAGTATTGTTGTGGCGCGAATAATATAACTCGGTTCGAAAACTTAGTTTTTAAAAAAAATTATTTTAATAATATTACACAAATAAGAGACCGAAAGCTTTGATTAATAATATCAGACTGAATAATGAAACGAAAAAATGTAAAAAGAAAGCTATTGTCACGCCTTGCTGACTAGGATTAGATTCCAGGAAAAATAGTCTTGGTCAGCATGTTGCATTATATAATTCCTCCCTTCTTAGAAAGATCCATACGGGGTGTGGATCGATTGGTTATTCATCATCTTCGATTGGGCTCCGCTGATCATTGATGGTTGATCGATTTTGCTTTATGAATTTGGATCTAATATATCTGACGAAAAATATAATTAATAGAATGATCATAAGTCCATATAAATGTGTAGTCCACATGGGTGCATCAGAATTTGGTAAACCTTTTAAACTGACTTCTTTAATTAATTCCTGTTCTTTTTATAGTTGATGAATTTTGTCAACTGGAATTTCTTGTATGTTAAGATATTTTCGTTTTTGGTAATCCACTTTATTTACTTTAATTTCGGGTAGAAATAGTGGCTGACCAGGGATGATGTCATCATGGTTAAAATATTTGCCCTTGGAAGTTTGGAAGTTGCAACCTGTTGGCACCTCCAGGAAATAAGTCCCTTTAAGAACTGCTAAATCGGATTTAAAACAAGTCAGCTTAATTTTTGTTTCCTCTGGGAAAATTCCAATATAATGAGCTGGATTTATAATTTCTATAATTTCGTTTTCGATTTTAACAGGGAAGATTTCACAAGAAGGTACCTCTTTGGTCCCTAATTTTAGTATCTGCTGAATACAGTCTTCGGTCTCAATTGTCTCTAGTTGTTTTGTCCGGGAACAGAAATATATTGGATGTATTTTCTTGCATTCTTCGTAACCATACTCATAGTGATTATTTTGTATTGCCAAGAAGGGTTTAGGTGGGATCATAATGGAATTATTTTTTGTAGGGATGGAATATAAGTGGTAATATGAATATAATTCAGGGTAAGTTATAGGAAAGTGAACAACAAAAACGATTCTATTTTTAGAATAATAAGATTATACACTAAGAATATCATAATATTTGTGTAAGTCAACAAGATTAGTTCCAAAAGCTAGATTATCTATTGAATAATGTTTTAATAGTATTTTAGTAATAAATTCTAGATCTTCGATTTTTAAAATACTGTAATGAAGAATCTTTAACCTTGCAAACATAATAGAATTTTCAACGTTATCTAGAATATTTGTTAAAATTTTACGAACTGCCAATATCTGGTCCAAAGCATTTTTTGCCATGAAAAATCCTGAGAAATCTGAAACGAACTTTTCTAGTTCTGAACTAAGTTCATTAACCTTTTCAGCAATTTCTTTTTCATTTTGCTTTATTAGCGAAATACTACTATTGTAATCGTCTATTATTTTCCTAGTTAATGAAATCTGTTTATTTAATGTGACCGCTATATCTTTTTGATTAGTATTTAAAGTAAGAATCGCTTCATCGTATCTTTTACCATCTTCGGCATCTAAATTTCCAGATATACTTTTAAAAATAGTACCAAGACCATCTATGATTCCACGTTTAAATCTTTTATTATAGTGTAAAAAGTTTCATTTATCTTTACATTGTTTAATTTGAAAATCAGCTGAGTTTATTGAATTTTTAAGTTCATCTGCGTACAATGGATTTTTTGTTTTGATTGTTTGATTTATATATTCAAATTGATAAATAATTTTTATGAGTTCATCTTTTATAGGGTTTAGGTCGAAATAATGGATGAAAGAATGATAGGTGAATTGCAATTTTGCATAACCCAATTTATAGGGCAATACACCTGGATTCGATTCCAAATTGGTGATTTTAATTTCCTGTGTTTGGCTGGCTGCTGCCAGGGTTAAAAGAAATCTGCAATGGGACAACGTTTTGATTAGCTAAGGGTCTTTTTAAATTATTTTGGTGATAAGTTGAAGTTATGATTTTATTTTAATTTGAAACTGATGGTGTCGTATTTCTGTATGTTTTAACTTTAATATTGTCATTCTTTTTAACTGTACGTACTACGAATCTAGGCTTAGCTTTGTTGCGAGCTTTTGATTTATGATAAATTCTAGTGCCTGGATCATAGTTTAATGGTTCGTGGCGAGTTTCATTTATTTTATTTAAATTATTTTCCTTTTCCGGTGCCATTTTTTGGTTAAGAAACTTATAAATTTCTGTTGTTAATTCTTTATGTTTGTTGATATAATCGGAATACAATTTTTGATTAAGGTCTATACTGAAAGGACTGTTAATCTCTAAATGACCCGAGATTACTTCAATGGGACGTTGTTTAGTTACAGAGTGAATAGAACTATTATAACCAAGAATAGCGTACGGCATTTGATCTAAAATATTGCAATTCTTTTGAGTTTCCTGTAAAATTCTTATATGTTCGATTAAGGTTGAATGAAACCTTTCGATTATGCTGTTTGAATTGGGATTAAAAGCTGTTGTGTAATAAAGTTCGATTTTATGTAATTTTGCAAAATCTTCGATGACATGATTTTTCAATTCTGTACCTCTGTCTAATACTAGCATTTTTGGAGAACCGTGATGGGTAAGAAAATTAATAAACGCTTTTGCGATATGAATTGCAGTTAACCCTGTTAATGGGTATGCTTGTGCATACTTTGAAAATCTATCTATGATTGTTAAGAATTTTTGACCTTTTATTGAAAATACATCGGCATGAACGATTGCGAATGGCTTATTTGGTGTAGGGGTTAATTCAAATTTCTGTTTTGGTGGATTTCTGTCATACTTCATTGTTTGATATAATTCACAGTTATTTATGTATTTAGTAACAGTACTTCTAATATTTGGCCAATAGAAACGTTTTTTAATTTCCGTTTCTGTTTCCAATATGCCCCTATGGTTTGTTTTACCTGTATGACATAATTTTACCGATTCTATTTGTTGATCATGTGTTACCACATCTTCTAATATTTTTTTACAAATTATTGCTCTAAAAGCTAAATTTTTAAATGTGTTTTGTAATGTGGTACACAATCGAGGTATTAACTCTTGTTTGTCTAAATTGATAGCAAATAATTTCTTTGTTGAAGTAAACTCTTTAAATGTATTTATTATTTCTTTGTCAAAGTTTTCTTCCGAAATTTGTATAATAGTTCTAGTTTTGTTTTCGAATAATCACATGACCTTTGGTAATGCTGGGGAATAATACACAACTTTAAAAAATATTTGATTTTGAAAATTGTTAATCGCTGATTCCGAAATGGGAATTTCTAAAATTGGGTCTTCAATGTTAGTGTGAATGGTTTCATTGTCGTCATGAGTTTGGGCATTTTGACAGATGTCGTTGATTATATTATCTAATTCATTTAAATTAGGTACCCCGTCTTCGTTAGCAATTATTGAATCTAAATCAATATCAACGATTTAATTTTGATTATTATTAGAATTACTCTGGTTATTTGAAGGATTTGTTTTATTTAAACATACATCATTGGTGTTAAGTTCGTTAATCTTTATTCGAGAAAGCGCACCTGCATTTTTATTTAAACATCCCTTTTTATAGAGTATCGTATAGTCGTACTCTTCCAGTTTAAGTCTCCAACGAGTAAGGCGAGAATTTGGTTTTTTTATCGAAAAAAACCAATGTAATGGTTTATGATCGCAATAAATTAATATTTTTCTTCCATAGATGTAATGACGAAAATATTTCATAGCATATACAATAGCGAGGAGTTCCCTTTCTATTGTACTATAATTTTGCTCACTTTGATAACGTGTTCTAGAGGCATAAGCGATTGGCCTGTCTTTGCCTACAGGTCCTTGTGAAAGTACGCCGTTATTGCAAAAGCGCTAGCGTCTGTTGTCAAAATAAAAGTCTGTGAAAAATCTGGATATATCAAAATTGGATCATTAGATAATAATTCCTTACACGTTTCAAAACATTTTATATATTCATGGTTTAAATTGATTTTTGCTCTCTTTTTTAAACACGACGTTAAGGGTTTTGTAATTTTTGCAAAATCCGGGAT
Organism: Altica lythri; assembly: GCA_964028335.1. Lineage (NCBI taxonomy): Eukaryota > Metazoa > Arthropoda > Insecta > Coleoptera > Chrysomelidae > Altica > Altica lythri. Next base: position 39,843,798 of record OZ034802.1, on the reverse strand, counting down.
AAATTTTCTGTAATAACCTAGGAGACCTAGGAAGGCTTTGATTTCTTTAGTTGTTTTGGGAATTGGATAATTTTTTATAGCCTTAATTTTATCCGGGTTTGGTTTTATTCCCTCTGGAGTAATTATATGCCCTAAGTATGCGGTTTCCTTTTGAAGAAATTCGCATTTATCCAACTGGACTTTAAAATTTGTATCGCGAAGGCGTTGAAATACCTTCTTTAGATTAACCATATGCTCTTGCAGTGACGTAGAGTAAATTATAATATCATCTAAATAAACGAGGCATATTTTGCCTATTAAATCTCTTAAAACGTCTTCGATTACCCTCTGCATAGTAGAAGGAGCATTTTTTAAACCGAAGGGCATCCGTAAGTATTCATACTTACCACCTTCGACGGTAAAAGCTGTTTTTTGGACATCATCAGGGTGCATCTTAATCTGATGAAACCCTGACGCTAAATCAAGGGTTGAGAAGTAATTACACTTCCCTAACTTGTCTAGTATATCGGATATATTGGAAATAGGATATCGATCATCGATAGTCTTATCATTGACAACAATTCTCCATTTCTTTTTTCCTGATGCATCGGCCTTTTTGGGCACGACCCAAATTGGGGATGACCAAGGCGAATAACTTGGTCTAATTATATTTTGTTGAAGCATTTTTCGGATTTGGGAATTTACCTCTTCCCTATAAATATATGGGTAGCGATAACCTTTTGAATAGACAGGTATTTCATCCTTAGTGCGGATTTTATGCTTGATTCTATTAGTAAATGTTAAAGCATTTTCTTCCCTATAGAATATATCGGAATATTTACTACATAGGTTTAAAATTTCCCTTTTTTCTTCATCATTTAAATGATCTCTTCTAATTAAATCAATAATATCTTTATTTTCAAAATTATCTAACCTGGGTTCAACACTCATATTATATAATTCAAAATCATTTTTTATAGCAATACATTGAATGGGATATAATATCGTAAAATTTGTATCGTCTTCCGAAGTATTATGAACTTCGACTAGTTTCAGGTATTATACAATTTCCGATAATTTGCTGTGGTATTAAAATTTCTCCAAATTTGATTGTTACAGGAATTTTTACCTTTGAAACCGTTTTGCCAAACAAAAGTTTCGGATGTGTTTCTTTTGGTGAGGCATTGAAATAAAATATTGGTAAAACTGCATTACGAGAAATTAATTTTAAATTAGGAATATCTATACACATGCTTAAGCTTTGTAATAAATCGACTCCAATTAATCCATCAAATATGCAATGAAATTTATAAACATAAAATTTAATACTGGAATTTTCATTAAACTCTGAAAAAGCCGGTATAGTTACTGAGAAATTATGATTAGATGAACCGAAGGATGTTGACACCGTGAAATGATCTTCAACCTTGTAATCGGAGAAATACTTATCAACACATTCCGGTGATAAAAAAGATTTGGTTGCACCTGAATCTATTAGAAGTTTTAAAGGCGGTGAATTTATTTTTATATAAGGCAATTGCCGTTGATCGTGAGAATTATGATATTCTATCAAGTTTCCGAATTTTGAAGGCTGTCCACCTGAAAATTTTCAGAATTTTGATTTATATTCGAATCGTAAAATTCATTTGCGAAATCAGTTTCTTGAGAATTATTAAATTGATTTTCATTATTTTGCATTTCGCATTGTTCTACATTATGCAATTCTTCAGAAACCCAATTACGATTTTGTGCGTATTGATTGCGTGTGTTATTAAAAGATTGTCTAGAAGTGGTGCTCATGGGTTCCGGTTTAGGAAGTTGATTTCGATCAAACATTAGTACGGGGACCAAAAACTTCTTGATTAGTAAAAAATCTTTGATTGTTAACTGGTCTCGATTGAATATTTATGGGCCCGGTAGGAAAGGCATTATTTTGCTGGTTACTAGTACCAGGTTGAGAATAAGATTGACGATTATTATTAAAATTGCCAAAATTCTGTTCATGATTAGATCGATTTGAGTTATTAAAATGAGGTTGTTGATGTCTATTAGAATTATAATTATGTTTTGGATTATTATTGTTATTTCTTTGATTATGAGGATTAACTTTTGGTTGTTGTTGACCATTATTTAAATGAACTTGTTGCATATACTTAATATTATCTTCTTTTCTAATAAAATTAATAGCATCTAGCAAGGTTTTGGGTTCTTTAGTACGAACCATAATACCATATGGATTACGCAATCCCGCTAAAAATACTTGTAAAGCTTGATTGCTATACATTTTTTGTTTAAATTTACGGAGATTAACATCTCTTTCATGTAATGCCAAATAATTAGACATAAAGTTCAACAATTTCCTGACTCTACCATGAAAGTCGTGAGGGGATTCGTTGGAACCTTGTCTTAAATTATTTAAATCTAAAGATAAACAGTTTTTATCTCTAGGATCACTAAAATTGCGAATAAGCTCTTGTTTTATTTCCTCAATAGTAGTACATCCACTAATATTAATTACTTTGCGAGCTGGTCCTGTCAATTTACTAATGACAGTTCTAAAAATTATAACATTTTGATAATTTCGCGGATTTGTTGAATCAATAAAATGATTTACTATACTTTCTACGCTTTCTAAGAAAAATTGAAGTTCATTCTCGTTACCATCAAATTCTGGAATGGTTTCGGCATAAACTTTTGAAAAAATTGGAAGAGACATTTTAGTGTAGTTTCTTTCTAAAAGACTATCACTAATATTTATTGAATTGAAACTTTTTCTTACTGAATCTAACTCTATATCGTTCTCGCTGTCACAGATGGAGTCGGAACAAATAGAGGAGTCTGACATGTACAAAAATAAATCAACTTACAGTACGGTTTTCATCTGCATTGAAGTCCAACTGCAATAATTTGGTATTGGTCTGGAATAACTGGTACCACTATGGTCCAAGGAATTGTCAATAACACTCGATAAAGTTCGAAAACTCAAAAATTAATTCAAAATGTTCGAAAATAGTCACTTCAGTATAGAAATAGTTAAAGTTGTCCTCGATGGATACTTCGTGACTATCCTACTGACTGCGCCAATAATATAACTCGGGTCGAAAACTTAGTTTTTAAAAAATTTTATTTTAATAATATTACAAAAATAAGAGACCGAAAGCTTTGATTAATAATATCAGACTGAATAATGAAACGAAAAAATGTAAAAAGAAAGCTATTGTCACGCCTTGCTGACTAGGATTAGATTCCAGGAAAAATAGTCTTGGTCAGCATGTTCCATTATATAATTCGCGGTAAATAACGACCTCTTAACTTTCCGCACACCTCAAAAATGTGAGAAAAAAGCTCAATAAACAGAGACATCAACATCAACTATTGCTCGTTTATAGACCAGGAAAATTAACTTTTTAAAATCGAAAAAATACCCGGCGCTATTTTATTGTTGGAAATGCTAGATAAAGTAAATAGAAAAGTCGTCTCATCTCGTGAGTCATAAAAAAATTATTGCGTCATTGTTTTTTTTAAACATTTATTACCAAAAAACGTATTTTTTTCTTACACTCAATATTCTGAAAAAAGTACTTTAGAGAAAATTGTCAACAGACAATTTATTCGTCTTGAAATGAACTTTAATTTGACTGTTTTTTAAATAAAATTGGTTTAAAAGTCAAAAAGTTATTGCAAATTAAAGTTGAAAAACGGCCAGATGTATACTTTTTTATAAATTCAAAAATTATTGTTAAAACTTCTTTAAATTTTCTCCAAATGTGGGTTCTTCTGAGGATTTTAAGTCACCTAAAAAGTGGGCTAAAGATGGGCCGGATCGGTTCAGTAGTTTTTGCACAATGCAATTTGTTTATAAGACAATTATTAAAAAATACCTTTTTTAAATAGCTGTACATCCGAATGGGAATGGCATACAAGATCCATTTTGATTTCATTCTCTTAGTTTCGGTTGTAGGTATTATCTATTTACAAAAAAGTTTATGTTTTTAAACAATAAGTTGTCTAAAATAGTTTATTCAAAAAGTACTGATTTTAGTCTATAAACAAATTGAAAATCTCCGCCGTTTATGACTCGATTAAAAATTTATCTACACCACTGAAAAGCTGGTAAAAAAAACATTCAAAAAGAAAAAAGAAGTTTCTAGGACCATTTTAAAAAAATCATAGAGCTGTTGTTTATAATCAATAAGAACCGAAATTTCAACAATTTTTTTATAAAGTCTCAATATTTAATTTTAAATTAAATTAGCTTTAATTCATAACAAAGTTTGTGGGCTTGTTAAACTTAAGACGTTTTTTAGCAGCTCCTTATTGAGTCGTGGTGAGGATATCTTTTTCTCTTTTAGTGAAAAGCAAAAACAGAAGTTCAAAACGGCGCGCGTTTAATAATTTGCAATATATCTCGACTTCTAGACATCGTAGAACCTTCTTTTTTTAAATCTGGGGTAGCTCGTCGAGAAAATAATGTCTGCCTAGTTTACAACCCCACAAAATAATATTTTTTTTGCATTTTTTTTAACTTTTATTTGCTAATAAAAACCGTCAAATTAAAGTTCATTTCAAGACGAATAAATTGTCTGTTGACCATTCTTCTCTAAAGTTAGTACTTCTTTCAGAATATTGAGAATATTTTTTTGATTTTTTACATGATTTTCCAGCTTAGTTTCTTGGTCTATTATTAGATATGTGGGAAAGAGATTCCAATATTTCTTACTACGTTTAACACCGTAGAAACGCTGTTGTAGAAACTTGTCTGTATTAGGCTTAGTTGCGTTCAAGCCTGCAGTCTGAAAAATACTTATTTAAAGCGAAATTTTTCAGATCAATATTTTTAGTAAATGTAGCAAGTAAAACAAATAAGTGAGATGTGTAATATGTGAATAAGTCTGATGATGCTCGTATGAGCGAAACGCGTCACAATAAGAATTAATATAAATACTAGCTTTTACCCGCGGCTTTGCGCGCGTGGAATTGGAACTTTCACAAATGATTTAATGACTGTCTATTTTACATATAAAAATTTAATTTTAATTATTCTGTAGGTATGTCTTTAGTAAAATAGGTCTAGCCTAACTATTTTTAATTTTTTTTTATTTAAAATTGTATGTTTGCCAGTCAATCACGCTGCAACCACTGAACAGATTTTGATAATAATAAATCATACAACATCGATTATGACTATCTTATAATATTGGTCTATGACAGTTCTACATTGGACCCAATCATCTGTAAGATATAGTAATTTGTGAGTCATTTTTATATGTACTTGCGATAAAAAACAACGGCAGCGCGTTTTAATAACCTCATTGCGCCATCTAGGTTCGAATATCAAAACTAAATTATAGCACGTATGTATGCATGTTGTGTATTATTTTATTGATATTTTTAAATATATCAATGAGATAGTATCATACCAAATCTGACCGCTCTATTGTATAGTAAAAGGGGTGGGGAAAGAAATTTTTATACACTATATGTTAAGTTAAAAGAAGACAAATACATCTGTAAAAACCGCATTTGAATCGAATCAAAAGTTTCCTAAAATGCGCGTACAAATATATATACAGACAGACGGACAAAAAAATCTAACCACATTTTTGGGTTTTATATCGATTTACCCGCAACGTCGTTCGCGTGGCGTGTTGATTATTGTATAAAAAGTAGCATATGTCACTTTTCATGCTTTCAACTATCCCGAAACAAAAATCATGCCAAAATTTGTATATGCCAGATGTTAAGTTGAAAGAAGGCAAATACATCTGTGAAAGCCGCATTCGAATCGAATCAGTAGTTTTCATAGGATGCACGCACAAATATACAGACAGAGAGACAAGCAAAAAAATCTAACCACGTTTTTAGGTTCTAAATCAATGTACCCGCGACGTCGTTCGCGTGGCGTGTTGATTGTTGTATAAAATGTATCCGACTCCCATTTAACCCTTATAAAGGGGGTTAATTTCTAAAAATACAATATAAGTACACCTCCACAACCTCTCAAGACCACACATTTTAATTTTCTAGACTTCAAAAACATAGGACTTTCATACAAATTTTCAACCCCTGTTTTACCCCCTTAGGAATAGAGTTTTGTTAAATCCTTTCTTAGCGAACGTCTAGAGCCTATAAGGAACCTACCTGCCAAATTTCAAGTTGGTAGGTCTTGTGGTTTCTGAGATATGGTGATGAGTGAACTTTTGCGTTTATATTATATAGATAGATTAATAGAAATCAATACGTCAAAATGTCCTTCGTTAAAATGTCCGTTAAAACGCATTCTTTATATTCCTTGTATCGACTCTCCAAATCTGGCAATAAGTCTGCTACCTTGAAACAGTTGGAATGCAAATGGAAATATTTCTCCAGCTGCTTTTAGTTCGAAAGTTGTGCCATAAGTATACAACCTACCTATATCGGCTACATAAAGGCGTTTTGTTTCGTAAGGGGTCCCGGATCAGTCCATAGTAAAACACCTAAATCTTTGCCAATCGTTGGACACGTGGCTTACTATATTAGCTCTAACTTGAGTAGTCATTGAAATATTTCCATAAACCAAATAAGACAGAGATGAAAATAACACGCTCCATCGCCAGGTATCTCTTTCACTTTACATCGGATTGTTAACCCTTCAACTGTGACTGTTACAATTTCTCCATCCATTTTACAAACGAACGTAAGTTTACTTAACGAAAAATACAAACTTCTTTAAGTAAGTAATCGATATGACACTTTGATATAAACGTCAGTATAATCAATAAAAAAAAACAAATCTAAGCTAGCACCTAATTGGCATGAAACTTTAAAATAAACATAATAATTTTAATCAACGAAGAAAAAAACAAATATTACTAACTAATTTGAAACGAAACTTGTACACCACCACAACGTCTAAAGAAAAGATTTTAATTTTCAAGTCCCTTATTTCAAAAACATAGGACTTTCATACAAACTTTTAACCCCCGTTTTACCCCCTTAGGGGTAGAGTTTCGTAAAATCTTAGTGGACGTCTAGACTCTATAAGGAACCTACCTACCAAATTTCAAGTTTGTATGTCTTATAGTTTCTGAGATACGGTGTTGAGTGAACTTTCGCTTTTATATATATAGATTTTGCTGAGACCGAGACTTTGATTTATTTTACTTGGTATTTAAGGTAAGAAATAGTATAAATAATGTGTTTTATTTGTTCTTAACGTAATTAAACACTAGTTTTATAATTCCTGTATATTCAGTTGTATTTTGTCTCTTGAACTAAATTAAAAGATGTCACCCTACCTATGCAAAATCTGTTTTTGTTATGTAATTAATAAAATGTTATTAAATTGTTGTTTTTGTAAAAAAAAAATTGCAAAATAACAAATATAAAACATTTATTACGTTTATGGTATTTCTTTAACGCTGTGATGTTGTACGGAGATTGCCTTTTTAGTTTTACATATAGCCGCTTAGAAGGCACCATTAATGAAACCTTTCGATACAAATCTAACTTCAACCTTTTGTTGACATAAATCCAAAAGTTCATTGCGATACTTCAAGTCGGGTAGGTACAGTGAATTTTTGAAATTAGCAAGTCGGTCGAATAATGGATCTTAGCCGAGAACACTTTTTGCAATTATCGGAGACGATTATCCCAACAGCAATGTCTTGTTGAAATGATATCTGTGTTTGGAAATGAAGCACCACACCAGTCAAGTATTTTCCATTGGTATTGCGAATTTTAACGTGGTCGCTCCAGTCTCAACGACGAAACCAGACTAGGTCGACCAAAATTTAGGATGACATACCGGTTTATAGAGGCATCTTTGGGCATTTCAAAGACCTCGATCCAGAAGATCCTTCATAATGAACTGTGTGTTACGAAGTTGGTTTTCCGTTGAAACCGTCATTTGCTTACAGTAGAGCAAAAAACGATTCCAGTCAATTGGTGTCAAAAACGTAAGAAATGGATGTGTGCCTAATTATAAAAACCAAAACTATATTGAATCGTTTTTGAAGTGTATCAAAGAAATTGGTCGCAACTTTTTTGTCAAAAACTGGTGTTGTAGCAACAAATGCTTTAGAAGAGAGGAAAGGTTACTTTTGATTGCTATATAAAAGTTTGTTTACCAGAAGTTATAAAGAAACTCCGACAAACTAACACACAACGACGAATGATCCTATATCAGGACAATGCAAGTGCTTACACTGACCATAAGGTAATCGAGTTTTTGGAGTAAAAAAACATCGAATTGTTGGACTTTAGTGCCAACGAATTCTTTTCTTTCCCGAAGATTAAGAATTCAATGCGTGGGCAGCAATTACAGTGGCCAGAAGAAACCATCGATGCCTTTAAAACAGCGATTTCGAAGCTGCATTTTTTGTTTTAATGACTATATGCAAAACTAAAAAGAAAATCCTCGTAGAATTGTATCAATGACATTTTTTTTAATATTCGTCAGATGGCAAAACCATCGTTATTATACGAGTATACTTAAGATACAGAACAAACGTTTTGATTGTATGATATTTTTAAGCTCTTATTTTCTGTTATTTAAAAATATGACTTGTTTTCTACGTTTATCATATATCATCAAAAATATCGTTTTTACAAAATATAAAGAAACTAAGAATATTCTGTACAAAAAAAATGAATTAACAGTACCACCAAAAATAAAAGAAATCCCTTACATCCCAACATAGCGATATAACCTTAGGACAGATCTTAAAGTCTCAATCGTAAATTACATACTTTATCATTTTACCTTTATTAACAATTTAAAGGAATAAATTATGGTATGCAACTTGACAATTAGAATATACGTATTGAGAAAGCTCTATAAAATGATAAACTTTAACTCTGGACCCAAGAAAGTAGTAGACAGAAGTAATGAAACCAAACTTGAATACCTTTGCAGTTTATGGATTAATTTATAATATACCTAAGGATACTTTAATGAAAACAGGTTTAAATCATTGATTTTGTCTCATATTTGTCTATATATCGAAGACGCTGCTAATAAAACTGTTTATGGTTATTTCAGTTCGAAGAATATTTAATCGCCATCATAGAGTAATGTAACGAATTAAGAGAATAAATCAGGTCAAAAAGGATTTCTGGAATGTGCGTGTCCACATTCTATCTCAATCTCTCTAGAAAATGTTTCGAGAACAAAAGCCGGATATACAAAGCATTGGCTGGACATAGACGGAGTTAGTCTTTTATCGAGTTATATAAATTTAGTTAGTCATTTTAGTGTTTTAATAAATTTTAAATATTCGTTTGGTTTGTGATTCGCTAAGTTATTGTTACTGTACAAATTTCAGGTTTCATAACTATTTTAATTCATCTAATTCTTCTGCATTTAATTTCAAAATGATTTACGTCTCATAAGCATTCTAGAGCCCATTTTAGTTTCAAGTTTAGTCGCTAAGGAGTTTACAGCATATAGTAATTACTGTTTGTTTATATGCTTAATGACATTACTGCATTGAGATTTGTCACTTCTTAGTTAAGTAATGGATTTCTAGAAGAGTAATTTTATTGTCACAGAGCCATATTCGTTTTCTATTTAAATGATTCCGTTAGATGCCAATACAAAAGGGTTATCTTCAAAACTACTTCTTTAAAGTATATGTTAAAATAAATGGAATCCAGAAGCATTTTCATAGCTCTGGTTAGTGTAGTTTTTTTATTATAAAGTATAGCTAGCTGTCGTTATATTCATTGGGTAGTATATACAGTACCCTAGACCCATGCTTTATAGTGATGCTAAAACCATTGTCTTTGTTAAATAAACTTTTATATTAACGTTATTGTTAATGCACGTAAATATTGTTGGCAGACAGAGTTTTTTGTTTTTAAGACTCTAATGGGATTTGCGTAGTGAAATAAACAGATTACTTTACCTACACTGCCACGTATTTTAATGAGTTTAAAACAAAATCAAATTTGAAAACAAATAAATTAATTGACGGAAATACAACTCCAGCTGAGTTCGGTAGTGGTCTCTCTACTGGCAAATTAGTGCCCAGCTCAGCCGTAGAGGTAAGTAAACAAATACTAGTGAGTCGCGCCACCGATTTAGACGGTCAAAACCCCTGTTGTTCCAGGCACTACTTTACCCACTGGAGATAATTAAATAAACTCAAAATTTTTCCCAGAACTATTTGAATTGTACAATAAAAAAAAACGATAAAGTGAGCTAAATAAAACCAAAATGTCAACTAGACCCTTCTTTAATGAAAATATTAAGAATTTACACAACTGTCAAGCCTCGTGCTTAACAACGCTATTAATATTTATATATAAAACAAAGAATTAATAAATAAATAATTTTAAAGATAAATTTATCAATATATGTGTAATCACACGCAATACAAAAAAACATAAACAAGAAAAATAAATCTTAACTAGTTACTATAACCGCGTCTTAAATCTAGTTAGCTTATCTGTTAATGCTAGTAAGTTTCTGCAGTCCTTTGCTTGTCTAATACTTGGGTCGGTTCCAAAATCAAGCCTTCTCCAAAACCAAAAGGCTTACACCAAACACAAAACGTATGCTCGAACCAAGTATCAGGCCTGCTCACAAAAGAAGCCTGTATCTAGGACTAATGCCTGTATCTAGGACTAATGCCTGTATCTAGGACCCTAAAATCGTAATATAAAATCAACGATAGCTTAAACAGATTTAAATGACTCCTTGAATTAGTTTGACTTGATTACTTTAATACAACTTGAATATATTAACTTAAATTTATACTTCAATGAAAGAACAAAGTGAATTTACATGCATAATACAACATTTAGCAAATGACTTCTCTGAATTTACATTTAATAGGCAAAACTAATGATTGAAATGTACTCAACGAAACTAAATTTGACTTGCTAGTCACAACAAATTTATAACAATAAATTAAATCAAAATTTAACATAAAATTAATTAATAATAGTAAAAAAAAAATAATCGAAAAGGAGTCTAGTTTCACATTAATAAAACCTACATACAGCACAGAAATACATATGTAAAATAAAGATATTAACCAAGATTGCGATTAACTGGCGTTATTAATCTTATAAAAATAAAATTACGTGACTCACCTATCAAGATAGGTTTATTCTACTTCGTTAAACTCGATACTCCAGCTGGTAGTTGGGTAAAAACAATTTCCTTGTTGCTAACTGCAATGTTGAGCAAATTCCGACCACGATTGCTGTCTAAGTGGTTTCAAAAATACCAGTCTCCCCTGTCTGTTTCATAAAGAACAAAAGGACCATAAAAATCGAAATAATTACATGGATAAAGAAGCGTGTACTCACCAACAGAAAACTTTACTAAATATCCGGACACAAAGCCGTATTTTCCACCGAATTTACCAAAATCCAGAAAAAAATCTCCTCCTCAATATTCGATGGAAATAAATTAAGCTTAATTACGCAAATCCAACCTGAGTTGACCCCGATGTACAGGGATGCAAATTAAACTCTCAAAAATTTTCTCGTTAACACGCGTTCACTTCGAAAGCTTTAGGTGAAGAGAGAGAATCTCCCCCAATTATCAACCTTCACTCGATTTGACAACTTCAAAAGAAATAGATGGCCTCTACTACGATAGGGACAATAACCATAGCTTATTCAGCCAACAACTTACGAACAAACAGGGGTCATTCGATACGTTTAATCTTATTATTTAAATAGCTAACAACAAATATCCCAACATTACTTAATTTCCCTATTTATTTTCGATTCTAATAATAAAGTTATAAATATGACCAAACGCTGGCTGCGAAACCACAATATCCAAGTTATCGACGAGAGGGTAGATCAGATGTACTACTGTCAATGATTTCAAACAACAACACAAGAATAATAAACTTATTTACAAAACCAATTTTAGCAACAACTAAATATAATTTTATGGCCGAAAATAACAAACAACAGTTGGCGGTTTACTATTACCGAACCAAATCAGCCGGTTCTCGACCCAGTAAACCTTTAATAATAGGAATTTTTAAGGTAAGAATATAGCTGTTACTAAGGTGAATGTTAACCCGTGACAAAACTATCACATTTTCCGAAGCAATAGTTAAGACGTTTAAAAAATTACTACAAGTTAGCTTAAAATAAAAAGTATATTTGCATTATTGTAAAATTGCATATATTTATCACAATTAAATGCAAAAAAGAAAAAAGTGAGAAACGAACTGTTGTAAAAAATCTAATTTAAATAATTTTTACAACATAGGTACCTACCACTTTCTCAACTTTAAACGAATAATCTATTTTTACACATAAATCCAAAATTATAGGAACTTTCCTCTACGACACTGTTAAAGCGGCATCCATTTTCTATTCTTAGTTCATTAAAGTGTCTGAAAAGCCGGTGAATTTGCATGATTGTGGAATATAAATGCGTTTTTAAGATATGGATTTAGGATACGGAGTGCCGAGTTCATATTTCAGAAGATTGATTATTGTCTACCGTATTATTGTAGGTGACGTTTTCTTGATTGCCAGGTCGTCATTTAGTGTGACTGCATTAGGATGGTATATGTGAGAAAAGTTGCTGCGTTACGATAAACCGTTGCTTCATCAAAATATGAAATTTAAATCTGTTCAGAAACTTATCAACTTTACTTGATTACGATGGAATATAAAACGAAACGGCAAGATTGCTTCGAGGAAAAAGATTTTGGACTTTTTCAAGAGAGATAAACATAAATTTATTTATAATGAAGTATCTGGAACATTTTATATAGTATCTGGCATTTTTAATAGTTGTTTTCCTTTAAAAGCAAATATTTTTTAAGGAATATTAAAAGATTATATTTTGTGTAAAAATTCTAAAAAATACTTATATTTATGTTACTAACAAATAAATAATTTCACATATCTTGGACTATATAACAGAACACACATTTTTTTGATATAACCATTATTTAAAAATTTAACCAATTAAAGAAGTAATTATTACTTAATATGAATATAGCAAAGTGAAATGGTAATAGTAATTAACTGAAAAAATAAAATATTCTCCAAGGTATATATAGGCTTTTTTATTACTTATGCAGGATAAGTAGTATTTTATCGCTCGCTGTTGCGGTTAACATAGACCTGTTTGCTCATTTTTAAATTACGCATTAGTAAAAGAAACTGATATTAGCGTGTGACAAGTTTTTCCTTGTCGCACGCAAATTCACTATAAGAACTGCTTAAATCAAAATAAATAACAAAAAAAAACAATCGAACTGCCAGTATTAAAAAGAAGTGGGCAGTAAAAACTTTAAATATTGAACCAAAGTAAAATAATTCATTAAAATTAAAAAACGGTTGAAAATGGACAATAATATCGACTTAATCCCAGAAATCTCTGAAAATGTCGGTAAGGAGTTATACAACCTAAAATTTCCTAAAAAGTCAATGAGGTAATTAATAATCTCCTGAAAAATCAAGACCAAAGTATTAAGCAGTGGAAAAAAAATTCATTTAGTGGCAAAAAAATATTGAACGTTTGTCGCAGACGATTTTTTTTAATTTATTTTTGTGAATTTGCTGAAACCTTGAAGCGATTAAGTTTGTGGGCAACGTCCTCATCGTTAAGAAGTATGGTTGATATCAAGCATAACATTAATATTGAAACACTTATGGGGGCTTTTTACACAATTTATTTACAAAATTGTTAAGATACACTGAACTCTGCTGGATAACGTCTAACTACTTGACAATACAATGAACTCTTGTGAACACTTGACTCGAACTGACGTTAACTGCCCGTGCATCCCCTTATATACAACATTATTTAATCTAGTCAGTGTGTTTAGAAGCTTCTAGAATTTTCTAGAAACATTATTTAAAATGGTCAGTTGATATTTTTACAAACTTCTAAAAATCAACTGTCAACAACAATCATTCAAATTAAGGTCCCTTCCTTTACGGTTATCCCGTTACACTGCCCCCTCCTTAGATTCATTCCTCCTGGAATGTTATTTCCTACATCGGAATCCCGCACACTCCGTGAGCCAGCCAAACCATCTTCTTGGAGTTGCTGCGCATCTCCACTGTGGTTTCCCTGGTAAGGCGCCAAACGATCATGATGGACCACGACGGGTTTCCCTCTGGGAATTTTCACGATCCGATAAATGACATCGTTAATCTTCTTCCTGATGGTGTAAGGACCTTCCCAGTTCTTTTGTAATTTGGGACAAATACCTCGACGCCGTCGGGGGTTATAGAGCCAGACTAAATCTCCAACTTGGTAACTCTTTTCCATTGTCCGTGTGTCATAGTACCTCTTCATCCGATCACTAGATAATTGTAGTTTTCCACGCACCAGGTTGTGTATATTTTCCATTCGATTCTGAAGGTCGGCGACATATTGTTCACGTGCCATTTCTTCACCAGGTTTACAACCAAACACCAAGTCACATGGTAGCCTCATTTCTCTACTGAACAGGACCTTCGCAGGCGTTTGGCCAGTTGATTCGTTGATGGCCGATCGAATTGCCATTAGAAATAGTGGAATATGTCGATCCCAATCCCTCTGACAATTTGACACCACTTTTGACAGATAGTTGGTTATAGTCCGGTTCATTCGTTCCACCATTCCATCAGACTGAGGATGCATCGCTGTGGTTCTCGTTTTGTGGATGCTTAATCTTTGGCAAACTTCTTGAAACAGCTTGCTCTCAAAATTTCTTCCTTGGTCTGAATGTAATTCTAATGGTACCCCAAATCGGCTTACGAATTCTTCAACCAATATATCTGCTAAAGTAGTAGCTTCCTGATTGGGAACTGCATATGCTTCAACCCATTTAGTGAAGTAGTCCATTACAACAAAGATGTACTTGTTTCCTACATCGGTCTGTGGAAGTGGCCTCAATACATCTACTGCGATTCTTTCAAAAGGACTTCCAACCAGGTATTGCTGCATTTCCGCCTTCGGTTTTCGGTGCGGACCGTTACTGGCAGCACATGTAGTGCATTTACGACACCAATCTTTAACATCATTAGTGCAATTTACCCAGTAAAATCTATCTCGGATCTTTTGCAGCGTTTTCGTGATACCCAGATGTCCTCCAGAACTATCATTATGCATCTGTTTTAAAATTTCCGGTACAGCATTTCTTGGGACCACTATTTGTTTCCTTGTTTCTGTGCCCTCGGAATTTTCTACAAGTCTTTTAACGAGCCCTCCGTCCAAAATTAAAGAGTTCCATTGGGACCAGTATGCTTTTAAAGCAGGAGAGGATGAGGATATCTCTCTTCACAACGGACGACGGTCCATTCTCTTCCACTCCCTAATCTTTCTCAGAACGGGATCGTTTTCTTGTTGCTCCTCCAGCATAGAGCTCTCGTCTTCTGGCACAACCTTAACTAAGGCAAGTTTTTCCTCGTTCTGCTCCATACGGGTACAATGGGGGCAATCAGGTCGACATGGTCTTCTGGAAAGTGCATCAGCATTACGATGTCTGGTTCCAGGTCTGTGCTCGATTTCAACATTATATTCCTGCAGTTTTTCGAGCCATCTTGCTATCTGTCCTTCTGGGTTCCTAAAGCTAAGTAGCCACTTTAAACTAGCATGGTCTGTTCTGATCAGGAATTTTCTGCCATACAGATATTTATAAAAGTGTTCGACGGATTTTACAACTGCTAACAGTTCCCTCCTAGTTACACAGTAGTTCTTTTCAGCTTTCGATAAAGTTTTGCTGAAGTAACCAACCACTCTTTCCTTACCGTCTTGTAGCTGTGACAAGACGGCTCCAATTCCCACATTGCTGGCGTCGGTGTCCAGAATAAGCTTACCATCAGGAAGTGGATAAGCAAGAACAGGTGCTGATGTAAGCTGTTTCTTCAATATTTCAAACGCCTTTTGACATTCCTGATCCCAACAGAAGGACTTATCTTGTTCCGTCAAACGTGTCAAGGGCTTGGCGATGTCTCCAAAATTCTTGACATATCGTCGGTAATAGGAACAAAGACCCAAGAAACTCCGGAGCTGATGTTTGTCGATAGGGACTGGCCATTCCTGAACGGCTTGTATCTTAGCGGGGTCAACAGCAACGCCATCCTTGCTTACGTTATGTCCTAAATAGTTGACCTGTCTCTGGAACAAGTGGCATTTCTTAACATTCAATGTTAGATTAGCGTTCTGTAATCTTTTAAAAACTTCTTCCAGGTTAGATAAATGTTCCTTAAAGGTCTTACCCATTATGATGATGTCGTCTAGATAAACTAGACAAGTTTCCCATGACAAACCCCGCAGGATGTTCTCCATTAGTCGTTCAAACGTCGCAGGAGCATTACAGAGGCCAAATGGAAGGACCGTGAATTGCCATAACCCTGATCCACTGGTAAAGGCAGTCTTTTCTTTGTCTGCAGGATTCATTTTAACTTGCCAGTATCCGCTTTTAAGGTCCAAGGTAGAAAACAGAGTAGAACCCGCCAAAGCGTCGAGGGCATCATCAATCCTTGGCAGAGGATAACTGTCCTTCTTAGTGACATCATTTAGCTTTCGATAGTCGACATAAAACCGCATTGATCCGTCTTTCTTTCTCACTAATACCACAGGAGAGGCCCACGGACTACTGGATGGTTTGACTATGCCATTTTGAATCATTTCTTTAAGGGCTCTGTCTGCTTCTTCCTTTTTAACTTGAGGCATCCTTCGGGGTACCTGTCGAATCGGACGTGCATCACCAGTGTCAATTCTATGTTGTACAACATCAGTTCTTCCCAGTTTACTTTTAGAACCAAATACAGGTTTATAACGGTAAAGTAGATCTCTTACCTGTTTCTTTTCTAATTTTGACAAAGAGGGGTCCAATTTTGTCATTAATTGTTCAATTTCGTTGGTCTCATCTGTTTCCGTAACATTTATCTTGTGAATTATGGCCATTACTGGTTCTAAACTTCCCATTTCCGTGTCCTTTCGGAGAAGAACTGGATGATCGTTCAAGTTGATAATTTGGATGGGTACCTCTTTGGCGGATCTAACAAGAGTCTTACCCACAAGGAGTCCTTTTCCCAATTCATGGTCATGGTTCTTCGGCTCTATCATGGCTGGGGCACCATCTGGCTCCAGTCCATCCAACCGCGCTGTGACGACACATTCGCAGCTTGCCGAAGGTTCGATATCATCGATTAGCTTAATCGAGGCATTGTCAACTTGTTTTCGGTGCAGGAATATTTCTTCATTACCAGTACGAAGGATACGCTGGCGAAGATCCAAATGAAAACCACAGTGGAGCATAACATCCATGCCCAGAACAACATCTTCATCAACGTCAGCCACCAGCACTGAGTGAACAAGAGAGGTTGAACCAAACTGTAGCGTCACCTGTATCTCACCGTAGACTCTAGCAGAATCTCCGGTAGCGGTACGCAGTCTCCAACTGGTAGGCAACATCTTATTTCGCATAATGATGGTTGGTCGGACGATAGTTTTTGTAGCTCCAGTGTCTACCAGCATGCTAATATTCTTCCCATCAAGGAGGCCATCTACATATAAGCTGTCCACGTGATGTCGCAGAGTTGCCAATTTAACGGTGTGAGGGGCTTCGGGAATGTTTGGGGTCGATTTCGCCCTCCAGGAGTCGACCTGTTCTAGTTTTCCTGCTGCTGGGGTACTTCAGCAGAAGATTTTTCTTTTTGGGGGCAAGTATTTCTTATATGGCCTAGTTCTCCGCAGTTCCAGCATCTCACTTGGCGCCTTCTTCTTGGAGATAACTTCATTAATCTCTCTACTACCGCTTCAACGTCGCTAACGGAATGAACGGCATGGTCGTAGTTACCGGTGATTTCCCTTAGTCGAGCAACTCCACGTGAGGCCTCCGTCGCCGCCTCAAACTCCAGGGCAATGGTCAAGGCGTCCACAAGAGTCTTCGGCCGCGCCAACCGTACAGCGCGCTGCAACTCGACGTCTCGAAGACCATCGGTGAAGGTTTGGACTGCTAGGCACTCCAGGAAATCCTCCGCTGCATTTGAATACGCAAGTCGTACCATTCTTGCTACATCCGCTTCAAATTCCTGGATAGTTTCTCCATTTTTCTGTTTTCGGCTCTTTAACTGCATTCGGTACACCGGTTGTAGATGAGTTTGACCATAACGCATCTCTAGACGATTCACCAATAACTCGAAGTTGTCAGCTTCATCCGGTGTCAATGATTGCAAGACGTCTAAAGCTTCGCCTCGCAGAGCTACGGTTAGGGACAATGCTTTCTCCTGGGATGACCATCCATTAGCTCTGGCCGCTGCGTCGAATTGTTTCAGGTAATTTGGCCAGGAAGTCTTCCCGTCGAAGGTCGGGGGTTTCATCGTCGTTCGTACATGGGTCGTCTCCTCGCTTCTTTGTGGTTCGACGTCTGCGTGGCAGGTTTCCATCCTTCTTGCATCTCCGTCGCCGTGGTGGATGGTTTGGTTTCGGCGGCTAGCTTCCTGTTCTTGTTGAAGCTTCCTTATCTCGGACTGCATTTGCTGGTTGATCTGGTTTTGCTCGTCTCGCAAGTTGGCGACTTGTTGATTTTGCTCGTCTCGCATGTTGTCCACTTGCTGATTCAAGTTGTCTACCTGCTGATTCAAGTTGGCAACTTGCTGATTTTGCTCGTCACGAAGGTGTGATATTTGCTGGGAGAAGGAACTGGATAACTCCTCTGGTAGGGTAGACATCCGTTGTGATAGCTGGGACACCTCTTCGCGCTGGCTTCTTATCTGACTGGATAGCTCCTCTTGTTGGTTCGTCATTCGCTGTGATAGCTCCTCTTGTTGGCTCTTCATCTGACTGGATAGCTCCTCTTGTTGGTTCGTCATTCGTTGCGACAGCTGGGACATATCTTCGCGCTGGCTGCTTATCTGACTGGACAACTGGGAAAGTTGTTGAGTTTGTTCTTCTTGTTGGCTCGTCATTCGTTGGGACAGCTGGGACAGTTGTTGAGCTTGTTCTTCTTGCAGCCGGGAAAGTTGTTGAGCTAGTTCAGAATTTGCTTTTTGAACTGGGTCTTCGAACTCCACAGCGTCAGGGTCCAAATCATTATTTACATAGTACTCACGGAGCCTTTTCAACAATACGGATTTGCTTCCAGTAGTTTCCAACTCTAATTCTTCAAGCTCTCTTCTGAGCTCAGCCACCAATAGTTCATTTATCTTTTTTCCAGGCATTCTTGTATCTTCACCCCACACCTGACACCAATTTGAAACACTTATGGGGGCTTTTTACACAATTTATTTACAAAATTGTTAAGATACACTGAACTCTGCTGGATAACGTCTAACTACTTGACAATACAATGAACTCTTGTGAACACTTGACTCGAACTGACGTTAACTGCCCGTGCATCCCCTTATATACAACATTATTTAATCTAGTCAGTGTGTTTAGAAGCTTCTAGAATTTTCTAGAAACATTATTTAAAATGGTCAGTTGATATTTTTACAAACTTCTAAAAATCAACTGTCAACAACAATCTTTCAAATTAAGGTCCCTTCCTTTACGGTTATCCCGTTACAATATTTACAATTTTTTAAGATTGATTGCTTTTTGAAAGCAATAAAACATGTTTTTTTATAACAAAAGCTTCCTGCGTGATCTCCGGATAATCAGTATTTGCCTACAAAGGTTTTTTTATTAATTAAATACTCTAGTGTGATATAGGAACCAATAAACAAACTTAGTTAAATTTTTATTAGTTCAAGTAGCTTTAATTTTTGGGGTCCAAGGTGCATGTGAGCGAAAAGAATTAACTGAGTTAACTGTAGACAATATATTTAGAAGATAAAAATAATATGTTATTGGTAAAAATTCCCGAAACAAAAACTGACAGAACTATACTTCATTTAAAAACTAGGAGGAGTGATTTGAAAAGCCAGACTTACAGCCAAATAAGTTACTAGAAAATTTACAAGGCGGCAAATTTAAATACATTTCTTTCATTTAAATAAAATTGAAAATAAATGTTTATGGACACTTTATATATGGTCTAAGATGGTCACAAAGTAAACTTACAATAATTATATTAAAAAAAGAAATCAATTAACAAAAGTCACCATTATAAATATTTCACACTTTGAAAACATAACCTATAAATGTCACAAATTACTTGATAAATGTAAGTGGCAAATTTTTATAGTGTAAAGTTGCCTCCAAATTAACCAATAAACAAACGCGAGTGTTGCCAACTTAAATTCAAATCGCTCCTCCTAGTTTTTAAATAAGGTATAGATCATTTGTAGTCACTGATGACTTTTATTATATTTATAAAAAATATGCCAAATTGCGCCTTACTAACTTAGCTACAAAAAGATTTTTTGTAATTTTAAAAATTGGCGTATAATGAGTTTTACACTGGACATACATTTGGCAGAACTTCAGCTGCTTTGTCAACATCAAAAGACACAGATTGTTTTGAAGTGATAACTTCTTATGGGAGGGTAACTGATTTTTAGCGTAACGCGTTGAAAAAAGCGTTTATCATATAAAGGCCAATTCTCACATAGCAGCGCCGCAGCAGCGCGGCGCGTAGCCGCAAATGCGGCTCCATACAATATTCATTATTTTAAATGGAACGGTTCTCACATAAGCAGAGCAGCGCGGCAGCAGCACAGCACGTCAACATCTAACGCCTTCGAGAGCGTTGTATGCTGCTCTGTGCCTCGCCGCGCTGCCAAGTGGGTATTAGGAAGCAGCAAACACTGCTGAGGTTGATGTTATTTGGTTAATATTTGCCATAAACTACAGAAAGCTAAATAAATAAAAAATAATTTTTATGAATGATCCCTAAGAAAACAACTAGATGGATTGGGAACAAATAACACCTTTTATAGATTTCTGTAGAATAGAGAAAGATTCTGTATTTGTTTAGTGTTAATATTATTAAGTACTTAGATGTCGTTAATTTATTAGAATATTCGTTCGGTATTTCACATAGTCAGCATTAATTAAAGGCCGATTCTCACATAGCAGCGCCGCAGCAGCGCGGCAGCAGCGCTTCACAGCCTCGCCGCGATGCAAAAACCATGAAGGCATTCCCACATAAGCAGTGCAGCAGCAGCAGAATCACGACCGTAGCGGTTGCGAAACATTTGTCCCAGTACTGTTCAGACTATTTATTTCATTCCAGATGTTTTCTTTCCGTATTAAATTACTATAATGTTTATTACCTAGATCGTAGATTTCTGGCCTCTCACTAACTAATAAAATCAATCTCTCGATTTTGCTTTCCATCTTCGGTTTTTACTAACAATATCTAACTAAACAAAGGATAAAATCAAATATCAACATTCGATTTGATGTTGTTAGATTACGTACCTGTATGTACCCTTTATACGTATTAGGTTTATTTTTCAATAAAAACTAAAAATGAACTACTAAATATTCAACAATAAAAAATAAAACCGCACCCTTGCATACAAAAAGAAATATCACTGACTATGTGAAATACCGAACGAATATTCTAATAAATTAATGACATCTACTTAATAATATTAACACTAAACAAATACAGAATCTTTCTCTATTCTACAGAAATCTATAAAAGGTGTTATTTGTTCCAAATCCATCTAGTTGTTTTCTTCGGGATCATTCATAAAATTTATTTTTTATTTATTTAGCTTTTTGTAGTTTATGGCAAATTTTAACCAAATAACATCAACCTCAGCAGTGTTTGCTGCTTTCTAATACCCACTTGGCAGCGCGTAGCGGCACAGAGCAGCATACAACGCTCTCGAAGGCGTTAGATGTCGACGTGCTGTGCTGCTGCCGCGCTGCTCTGCTTATGTGGGAATCGTTCCATTTAAAATAATGAATATTTTATGGAGCCGCATTTGCGGCTACGCGACGCGCTGCTGCGGTGCTGCTATGTGAGAATTGGCCTTTATGGTTTTTGCATCGCGGCGGAGCTGTGAAGCGCTGCTGCCGCGCTGCTGCGGCGCTGCTATGTGAGAATCGGCCTTAACGCGTTGTTTATCGTTGTTACACGCAGGCGCAGTGAAACATAATAATAATAGAAATAGGTAAATATTATTAATAATATTAGTACAAATATCTTTATTTATTTATTTATTTATTTATTTATTTATTTATTTATTTATTTATTTATTTATTTATTTATTTATTTATTTATTTATTTATTTATTTATTTATTTATTTATTTATTTATTTATTTATTTATTTATTTATTTATTTATTTATTTATTTATTTATTTATTTATTTATTTATTTATTTATTTATTTATTTATTTATTTATTTATTTATTTATTTATTGAAGTGATAACTTCTTATGGGAGGGTAAACTGATGTTAGCGTAACGCGTTAAAAAATGCGTTTATCATAACGCGTTGTTTATCGTTGTTACACGCAGGCGCAGTGAAAGATAATAATATTATTTCTCTCTCTCTCTCTCTCTCTCTCTCTCTCTCTCTCTCTCTCTCTCTCTCTCTCTCTCTCTCTCTCTCTCTCTCTCTATGCTTTTCCCAATGTAAGTTTTAAGTATATTTCAATTTACCGTGTTATACGGTATTAATCTGTCACTAAATACAATTTATTACTTTTTATTAATTATTAAATATTTATATCCATTTAATATCATAACAATTAGGTTATTTTCTACATCTTCGTATATAAAACTAATTTAATCTCTAAAAAACCGGTTAAAGGAGTTTATTTGTGGTAAACATTAAATAAAGTTGTGTTGTAGGTATAATTAACGAAAACTACGGTAAGAATTGTGTTATTCAGTAAAAAATTGATCAAAGACTTAGATTACAAAATGATAATTGTGATAAGCCCGTCAAAATTTCTAGTGCTTAATATCAACGTCAATACATGTTAAACAAAAAAATGGAAGGATGTGTGAAATCCGATTCTGCTGAAATTGTCAGGCCGTTCCACGTACAGGTATTGTATTGCGAATAACTACACGACTGATTAGAAATTTCGAACTGTCATAGTAAAAAATTTTTGCGTCGTAATTAGTAAAAGTGTAATGGATGTATTTAAATATTGAATATATTTTAAAATTGTTTAATTATTTTATAAAATTAATAACGTTTTGATGAATTGGCATTAGCAAATAAGCAAGTAAGTTCAATACACTTTCCTTCCGGGCTTTACCAATAGTTAGGAATAAATAAGCTATTCAGCAATTCCTTAGGTGATTGTACCTACTTTTTATATTTCATTGTACATATAATATATTTAATTAGAGAGTTATTAAAAAGAGTTCGAACTGAAAGGTATTTTTATTAAGGACAACAGTCCTAGGTAGTTTTAGCACAAAGAACCTAAAGATGCGAGTTTAATACATGGCGATCCTGCCAGTCGTGGCAAATTACTAAGTAAAAGAAAATATATTATAAAAAAAAATCGGCCAGAACCAGGCAAAAGAAGAAGTGATTATAGCTCAGGCCGGTAACAGTGGTGGTCTTACGAATAATCCAAAAGTTACTCAGGAAGATGGTTTCTCCACAGCAGAGTTGATTGGTATCGTAGCATTTGCGATGGCTGTTTTCTTTTTTATGGGTTATCTGGTTAAGAGGGTCCAAAGATACTTGGACAAGAAAATCCGACTAGAAATCAGGAGAAGTCAAGAATTAGTTTAGTTTAGTGTCGTAAAGGACCGGATGCTGTAGTGCGTAAAGTGAAAATGACGTGTTATTAAGGTATTCGTAGTTTTAATTTTTTTAATTATAAATGAGTAATATAGATGCATTTAATGAGTTATATGACGGCATTAAGATTTTTAAGAAAAACTTAGTTAAAGACAATCAACAAAGACGAAACTCTTTAGAAATCATTAAGCAACAAACATTAGAGTTAGATAAACTTAAGAGTTACCTAACAAATTTAAAGAAAACATTTAATTTATCTTCTCATAAACCCGAAGTAGTTAATGAGGTAAAAGAAATTATAGTTGCGGTAGAAAAAAAAATGTTTTAGAAATAAGTAATACATTAAGAGATAGATTAAACAATAGAGAGCTTAAAGATGGTGATAGTAAATGCGTAAATATGGGTGAAAAGTTTAATTTGAAAACGGCTTCTTCTCTTATCCCTGTAATTAATGATACCGAGGATTCGGTAAAACAATTAATTGATGCCATAAAATTATACGATATTGTTTTAGATGACAGTGGAAAAGATTTTCTAATTAAATACGTTTTAAAAACTAGATTAACACAAACTGCTAAATTAAGATTAAACCCCACCTATGACTCCACTGCGAATTTAATTAAAGATTTAAAAATAATTTATTAACTAAACAATCGGCTGCTTCCCTATCTTTAAATTTACATACCATAAAACAAAAAGATAAATCTATCGATGATTAGGCGAAATCAATTGAAGATTTAATGATTAATTTGACATTGGCACAGGCTGACGGCAATGATACTGCAGTAAAGGTCCTAAAAAGTACCAATGAAAAGCTTGCAATTAACGCATTTGTAAATGGTTTGAAAAATCATGACCTAAGAACCATAATGAAAGCGCGTAACTACTCTTCATTAAATGAGGCAATACGAGGAGCCAAAGACGAGGAGGTAACAAAAAATGCTTCCCCTCAAATTTTCAGTATGCAGGGCAAATCGAAATTCACGCCCAACGGGTCATATCGAGGTCGATTTAGACATAATAATAATTATAATCATAATAATAGATCAACTTATAATCGCCCAACACCAAATTTTCTTTAAAGTAATTTTAGAAATTCAAATACCCCGAGATATCAAAATCAATGGAGATCTCAAAATAAACGTAATAATTACACGCGAAATCAACCTCGCACCTTTTTCATGAATAATGCCCAAGAAAATACGGAAACTGCAACCAACAATAATTTTTTTCGTCCCTCAAACCAATAAAAACAGTAATGTCGTCCTAAATATAAACGGGTTAAATTACGTACGGTTAAAATACGGAAATAATAATTTAAAATTTTTGCTAGATTCCAGTGCCTCCATAAGCGTTATTTTTTCCTCTAGTATTGGCCAAAATTAAACAATTGATGATAGACATAAAATACAAATTAAAGGTATATCGTGTTGCACTAGCACGTTCGAAGTAACAAATATCTCATTACAGTATAATAATATTAGGATAGGTCATAGTTTTCACGTAATTAAGAGTTTTGAAAGTAATATTAGCGGCATACTTGGCTCAGATTTCTTTATCAAACACAATGCAGTTTAAGATTACGAAAAGTTTATGTTTTATTTTTATGTAAATAATAAACGTTTAAGTATTCCACCAATATCGGAACAAAATAACTATACAATTATTCCACCTCGTTGTGAAATTATTAAATATTTTGAAGTTAATGTACAAAATGACAGCCTAATTATCCCAGAAGAAATATCAGAAGGTGTTTTTGTTGCAGGAATTATTGCAAGACCTACTTATAATAAAATTCCAGTTAAAATTCTGAATATTAACGAAAGAGAAATTAAGCTAAAGAACTTTAAACCAAAATTGGAAAACGTTTCAAATTTTAATATTCATAAATTTAACGATATTAATTGTTTAGTAGAAAGAGTAGAAACGGTATTGAATTTAATAAATGTAGAAGGTCTAAATGAAGAGGAAAAAATATCTATTTACAAAATATCTGCTAAATACGCCGATATATTTCATTTAGAAAACGATCCATTTACGGTTACCAACGTCTATAAACAAAGCATTCACTTAACAAAAAATAATGAAAATCTAGTTTATATAAAACCCTACAGGTTGCCACATGCCCAAAAATCCGAAATACCCAAACAAATAGATAAATTATTGAACGATGGTATAATTGAGCCAGCTAGTTCCCCATTCTCTAGTCCTCTCCTCTTAGTAGAGAAAAAATCTATTAATGGGCAAAAACGCTATAGGATTGTGATTGATTATAGACAACTAAATAAACAAATTATTGATGATAAATTTCCTTTACCATGTATAGACGAAATCTTAGATTCTCTTTCTGGGGCAGTTTATTTTTCACATCTAGATTTGTCTACTATCAGGTAAAATTAGATTATTCGTCGCGACCTTGTACAGCTTTTACGACTGATAGAGGTCAATTTCAAATGACGAGATTACCAATGGGTTTAAAAATCAGCCCTAGTGCTTTTTCTAGAGCAATGACTATAGCGATGTCCGGTTTAAATTACGAAAGATGCTTCGTTTACTTAGATGATCTAATAGACTTTGGAAATAATTTAACTGTTCATAATCAAAATTTAATAAAAGTATTTAATAGGTTACGTCAAGTTAATTTAAAATTAAACCCTCAAAAATGCGAATTTTTAAAGAAAGAACTACTATATTTGGGTCATGTAATTTCAAATAAAGGTATTTTACCAGATCCCGAAAAGATTAGCGTCATTAAGTCATATCCATTACCTAAAGATTCAAACGAAACCAAATGAATTGTGGCGTTTGCTAACTATTATCGTAAATTCATAAGAAATTTTGCAGACATTGCGGCACCTCTAAATCGCTTAAGCAAGAAAGGAGTAGTTTTTAAATGGACTCCCGAGTGTGAGAAAGCATTTCAAACGCTAAAGCAAGTTTTAACCCAGCCTCCTATACTAGTATGTCCTGATTTTTCTGACAAAAACACATTTATTGTAAAAACAGATGCATCATCACAAGCGTTAGGAGCTGTACTAACAAATAACGATAATCGACCTATTGCTTTTGCAAGTCGACAGCTCAACAAAGCCGAAAAAAATTATTGCACAATAGAGAAAGAGTTGTTAGCTATCTGCTGGGCAGTAAAAAAGTTTAGACCGTACCTGTTTTGCAGAAATTTTGTAATACAATCCGATCATAAACCCTTACTGTACCTTTTTGAAATGTCTAAACCCTCTAGCCGGTTAACAAAATTCAGACTGATATTGGAAGAGTATGATTTTACTATAGAATACGTAAAAGGCGAGGAAAACGTACTAGCAGATGCTCTGTCGCGGGTCAAAATTACTTCAGATGAACTAAAGCAACTTTGTACACCTAAAACCGAAAGCATAAATGTAGTGACAAGATCCTCAAAAGCAAAAAGTGATGCTTCTGTAAGAGAATTCAATACTCCTAATAACGAAAGGCTTGATCACCCTGGAGTAGTGGAATTATTGAAGGCTCCAACAGAATGCGTCGAATTGCGTTTTGTTACGGATAGTTATTTTAATAAGTTAGTCAATATGAAAACAAAAATATATTATGAAAATTATGGGAACACTATATTTGATAAAAAGTCAAATATTATATATGTAAATCAGGCAACTTGAACAAAGTCTGGCCTAGGCACAACTTTGGAAGCCCTGAAAAAAATTTGTCAAAGTGAAAAAATTCCGGAATTGTTGATAATTAAGAATAGAAAATGCGCATCTATCATAAAAGATATTTTTAAAGTTCCCAATAATATTAAAATATAACGGATAAAGAAATGCAACAGCTTATTATTAATGATTACCATATGCTTCCCACGGGGGGTCATGCGGGTATTAACCGAACTTATAATAATATAAGAAAATTATATTTTTGGCCAAAACTTAAACAAGATATTGAAAGTTTTATTAAACGCTGCGATTCTTGCCAAAGACACAAATATTCTAAGAACACTAAGCAACCATTAACCATCACAAATACAGCTACGTCAGCTTTTCAAAAGGTTTTCCTTGACTTGGTAGGACCCCTAGATCAAGACATTGAAAACAACCGATACATACTGACATTACAATGTGACTTAACAAAATTTGTTGAAGCATACCCAATAGAAAATAAAGAAACAGTTTCGGTGGCTAAGGCATTTGTAGAAAATTTTATAATTCGTTTTGGTATTCCGAATAAAATTTTAACAGATCTCGGTACTGAATTCATATCTGCTACATTTCAGAAAGTTTGCAAATTACTAAAAATTAAAAAGTTAAACTCTACAGCGTACCATCATGAAACTTTAGGAGCCATAGAAAACTCTCACAAAAACCTAGGCGCGTATTTGCGTATCTATGCCTAAGATCATAGTAATAATTGGAGTTCATGGGTGCCGTTTTGGTGTTTTGCATACAACAATACAGTTCACAGTGAAACTCATTACTCTCCATTTGAATTAGTGTTCGGCAAAATTAGTAGAATTCCATCAAGTACCGCAAATCAGATAGATCCACTATATAATTTTAATGATTACCCTTTTGAATTAAAATATCGTTTACAAGTAGCGTGGAATGACGCGAAAAATAATTTGTTGGCATCAAAATTGCATCGTACAGAATTATGGGATAAAAACACAAATACCATTAACGTTAAAGTAGGAGATAAGGTACTTATTAAAAATAATGGTAAAGTTAAGAAACATGATCCACTTTTCGTAGGGCCATATAATGTAATAGAAAATAAGGACTCTAATGTAATTGTAAAAATAGGTAACAAACCGGTAGAAGTGCATAAAAAAAGGATAAAAATTTATCATTCATAATGTTATGTTTACTCTTAGTAATTTTATTTTGTAATGTAATATCATTGTGTTATATTATAGTCTTACAATTAGTATAAAAAAAATAAACTTAGTAAAAAGCACAAATAAACAAAAAATAAATAATTAATAAAATTTTTATTTTTTTTGCCAAGGGGAAAGATTTAATGGATGTATTTAAATATTTAATATATTTTAAAATTGTTTAATTATTTTATAAAATTAATAACGTTTTGATGAATTGGCATTAGCAAATATTTAAGTAAGTTAAATACACTTTCCTTCCGGGCTTTACCAATAGCTAGGAATAAATAAGCTATTCAGCAATTCCTTAGGTGATTGTACTTTTTATATTTCATTGTACATATAATATATTTAATTAGAGAGTTATTAAAAAGAGTTCGAACTGAAAGGTAGTTTTATTAAGGACAACAGTCCTAGGTAGTTTTAGCAGAAAGAACCTAAAGATGCGAGTTTAATACAAAAGTTATAGTGATAAAAAAAATTTTAGAATTTTCAAAATATTTAAATTTATACACATTATCATATTAATGTAATAGGCAAAGTTTTTCTCAAGTTAAAAAATTTCAATATTAAATAGTTTAACTTGGATTGGTTGAAGTTATCACTTTTGTCGCGCGTCCTGAGACGCACACGTTTTTTTTTAATAATGAATATGGATTTTGCCCATATATCACCGGATTTGTAATAAAAAATATTATGCGCAACCCGTGCGATGTGATCGATTGCTTAATAGCTTAATGATGCGAACAAAAAAAAATAGATAATAACAAATTTTAAAAAATAGACTGTTTTCGAAGAAATGGAAATATACCTACTCTTTTAATGCACACAGTCAATAGGATAATACCTAATATCTTCATTTATTTTAGAAATGTGTAAATTAAACAAATAAGAAACGACAAAATGTCACATCTGGTAGGACTGGAACCTGCGATCTTTAGATATAGTCGGTAGCGCCTTTAACCGTTTGCCCACAGATGCCTAGATAGTTAGTTGGCGTTTTTGATTATATCTTGATTCCATTGAGACACTTACCTTATTTCTCCTAACCAAATGTTTTACAAATTATTTTAATATATCATGTATGAGATTTTTCAAACTCGAATCTGTGGTCTATCCCACATAATTTGAAATTTAAAATGGCAACTAAAACATTTGTGTTCGAGTGGTTAAACGTGCTACCGGCTATAGGTAAAACTCGCAGGTTTAAGTCTCGCCAGATGTAACATTTTTTAGGTTTCTTCTTCACTTGGTTTTCTATTTGTCTTTTATTAAAATTTTAAAAATCCTTTCAGAAACATTTTATGGTAATTATTTTTTTTTTCATATATACTGCAATTCATAAGTAGGAAAAACAAAAAAACTTTATTTCTTTTTAATAAAATAAACCGAAATTATCTTAACTCTTTTTGAAAGCTAATTAAAATAACATTTTTTATTTTTGTGTTTTTATTGCATCTTGCATATCTTATAATTTATGAAAAAGATTTTCCAAACATTAGTGTTTAAATAATTTGTTTGGTAATTTTTAATTACAATCTTCTTTTTTTATGTAGATATTTTGATTCAAGAGTATATTTTTTATCCATTGATAATAATAAAAGGTACTATAAATCTTTCAACGTGAAATATTTGTGCTTTTTTATTGATTTAAAAAAACCATTTTAAAAGTCCGAAACAATAGCATATTATATAGATAATAAATCCTATACTGAGTTTTAGCTTTTAGGAAATACACAGCAGAGAAAGTGAATTCTAATTTTTTATTTATAAAAATAATTTAAAAAAAAATTAAATGTGAATATTATTAAATATGAATAATTATATCATGTTTATTTTAATTTAAATACTATATAATTCTCATTTTATTGTTTAATAAATGCTCAACCATGCAAAATAAAATAATTACGTTAAGTAAATGTAATTGTAAAAAAGACAAAATCATCCATATCTCAAATGTGGTCCAATGGTAAACAAAGGAATAAACTCAAAGTCTAGTACCATAAAAATATTTTAATTTAAAGGGGTACAAGTATCGGGAATAAATATTCCCATCAACAAGCCCTCAAAAGTAAACCAAACGAAGCAATAAATTTTTTTATACTTGTACCCCCTTAAATTAAAAAAATATTTTTGTGGTACTAGACTTTGAGTTTATTCATTTGTTTAAATGTAATTGTACCTACGGGCGCCAACTTTGATCAGGAAATTTATTATTAACAATTTAATAATATAAATGACTGCAACTCTTAAAATAAGAAAAATAGAGATGTTTTAAATTTTGATTCCTTATGAAAAAAAAACGATTAAATAAAATCGCACTATCCAACAAAGATATTGTCAATTTAATGCAAATAACTGCACTTCCCACATAATTCGACTTACAGGGGTTCTATATATAAGAGCTTATTTGAAAGGACACAAACTCAGCTTTCACGTAAATTTTGTAAAATATTTTATCTACTCTAGCTTATATTATGTATCAATTTTTAGTTCGTGAAAACTGTCATTATAGACAGCAGTGCGTGAAGGATTGAAAGTGTGCGTGAAGTAACAATGTATTTTAAATGCGATTTACTTTTTCGCACTGTTTTTGACACACCTTCATATAATCAAATATCCTTAGCATTCGCGTTGTCATGGTGTTGCTATGAGAGCATTAAATTTCAACAAAAGTTATTCTGACAGTTTTGTAGTTTAAATTTTCAAATTTGAATTTGTAATTATTTTTTATTTGTTTATTGTAGATAAAATATTGTATAAAACTGTGCGTGAAGTGCTTTTTGCGCACTTACGCGATATATAGCACTCGCTTCGCTCGTGCTCTAAACATCGCGTGCGTGCGCAAAAAGCATACTTCACGAACTGTTTCATAAATAACTATATTAATTAGCTTTGGTTCTATGTATGTATGTATTTATCTATGAAACAAAAATTTGGAACGTGATTTTGACGAACTTGAAATTTCGGATTAATTTGAAACTTTGAATAAAAAAGAAATTACGTTTTTGCTGATTACTCTTCGAACGCAGATCTACTAGCTAAATGCTATGAGTAGATATGGGTGCAGTTTGGCCAGACACAGCCAGCCCAGCCCAGACAGACTTAACCCCCTCCACTACACCCTTGCAGCAGGGTGCCAACTTCAGGTCGGTCGGAAAGTTAGGGATCTGCATTACCGACACAATTGAAATCTCTACTAAATGGTTCGGAACTTGGCTAAAGCGCGCCAAATTTCGAATTTTTAAATTTATAGGGGGTGCTAGCAGTCAACTGTCAATAATTTTCGATTGTCAAAAGGCCATTAAAGTCGTATCTCAAGCTTGGTCTCGTATAGACCGGCCATCTTGTTAACAGTGTTGCCAACTTCAGACTGGATGACATAATAATATTTTAAAAAATTAAGACACTATAAGGCCCCTTCACAAATAATAACAAAAAAGCTTAATGCAGTAAATCGGTCAGTAAACGTTAAGAATTAAATTGTAACCAATTCAGAAGGTAGGTATATTTTCAAAGTTTGTACGGTATATCACCAGTCAATAGAGTCGAAAAAACATTTTACTTTTTATAATAAATTTTAACGTAATTAGGTCACGTGACAAAGACAATTTAAAAGAACAATATCAGTTTTACGAGATTTATGTAACAGATTATTTAAATAATATATAAAAATTGTAGAAAATTATGATTACCTTATTATGTGCCAACTTCAGACAGGCGTTAACTTCATAACCCTCGAATTGTAATAATGACTCACCAGGTTCGGTTGGATTTCTTAATATTTGGTAATAGGAGTAGGATATTTGCTCATCTTAGTTAATTATCCAGCAAAGACCACGTGGAGGTGTGAGCAACCTTTGCCTGGAGAGGATAGGTAAGCAGGAAGAATAGGGAAGGTCAAACAGCAGCGGTTCTTTAATAGGCAACAATTTCCTCTGATCATGCTCATAAGAACATACTGAAAACGCTATACGTACTTAACTTAATAGGTTACTGCAAACTTTGTAGATTCGTCTTACCGAAACCCTAAGTTTATAGTACTTCTCCCTTCGTAAAGGTACCTGGCGCGTATCAGTGCAGGAAAAAGTCGACTAACAAAAGGGACATCAAACAATAAATTAAATTTTCATTCATATCAATAGGAATCAAAATATCAATTGGGAATTCTTCTTTAGCGTGAGGGCATTTTTTGTGGAAACCTAGTTTATATAATTTATGTCACGGGAAAACTGGCGCCCGTAAATTTTCTGACTTTCAAGGACAAATTCGAAGAATTTCAAAAAAATATTAAGAAACACAACAAGATTCAATTCATAAAAACTATTAAAGAAAAACAAAAGAATTTTCAAAAAAGAATCAAAAAGTGAACAGTAAAAATTATTAAAAAACCATAACTGTATAAAAAATTAAATAAACTCAAATTAGAAAACCTTAAAAACAATTATAAAACGTAGAATAATAACGAATAAAAATGTTAAGGAATTCATAAAAGTAATTAAAAGAATTTTCAAAAAAAAAGAATCAAGGAGTAATCAGAAAACATTATTAAAAATCGTAAACTGTATAAGGAAATTATAAAACGTAGAATAATAACGAATAAAAAATGTTAAGAAAATCATAAACTAATTAAAGAAAAGCAAAGATTTTCAAAAAAAAAAAATAGTAAGAAACAAAAGAATCAAAAAGTGAACAGTAAAAATTATTAAAAAATCATAAACTGTATAAGAAAATTAAATAAACTCAAATTAAAAAAACCTTAAAAACATTTATAAAACGTAGAATAATAACGAATAAAAAATGTTAAGAAAATCATAAAAATAATTAAAAGAAAAGCAAAGATTTTCAAAAAAAAAAAAAAAAAATAGTAAGAAACAAAAGAATCAAAAAGTGAACAGTAAAAATTATTAAAAAATCATAAACTGTATAAGAGAATTAAATAAACTCAAAATAAAAAACCATAAAAACATTTATAAAACGTAGAATAATAACGAATAAAAATGTTAAGGAATTCATAAAAGTAATTAAAAGAAAAACAAAGAATTTTCAAAAAAAAATCAAGGAGTAATCAGAAAACATTATTAAAAATCGTAAACTGTATAAGGAAATTATAAAACGTAGAATAATAATGAATAAAAAATGTTAAGAAAATCATAAAAATAATTAAAAGAAAAGCAAAGATTTTCAAAAAAAAAATAGTAAGAAACAAAAGAATCAAAAAGTGAACAGTAAAAATTATTAAAAATCATAAACTGTATAAGAAAATTAAATAAACTCAAAATAAAAAACCTTAAAAACATTTATAAAACGTAGAATAATAACGAATAAAAATGTTAAGGAATTCATAAAAGTAATTAAAAGAAAAACAAAGAATTTTCAAAAAAAGAATCAAGGAGTAATCAGTAACATTATTAAAAATCGTAAACTGTATAAGGAAATTATAAAACGTAGAATAATAACGAATAAAAAAAATGTTAAGAAAATCATAAAAATAATTAAAAGAAAAGCAAAGATTTTCAAAAAAAAATAGTAAGAAACAAAAGAATCAAAAAGTGAACAGTAAAAATTATTAAAAAATCATAAACTGTATAAGAAAATTAAATAAACTCAAAATAAAAAACCTTAAAAACATTTATAAAACGTAGAATAATAACGAATAAAAATGTTAAGAAATTCATAAATAATTAAAAAAAAACAAAGAATTTTTAAAAAAAGAATCAAGGAGTAATCAGTAAACATTATTAAAAAATCGTAAACTGTATAAGGAAATTATGAAATTCAAAATAAAAAACCTTAAAATAATTATAAAACGTACAATAATAACGAATAAAAATGTTAAGAAAATCATAAAAATAGTTAAAGAAAAGCAAAAGATTTTCAAAAAAAAAAAGTAAGAAACACAAAAGAATCAAAGAGTAAACAGTAAAAATTATTAGAAACACAAAGAATAACGGAACAAAATAATGATAAAACTAAAAAATATTAAATAAATTATAAGAAAAACTAAGATTTAGGTACATATTAAAATTACTAAAATTTTATAACAACAATTTAAGAAAAACTTAGAATTGTACCCGTAAAGAAAGGGAGATCAAACAATAAATATTTTAAAAGTTTAAATAAAAACAGAATAACCTACATACCACAAAAGATTTTGGAAACACACAACACTTGTATTAAAAATTCACAACACACACACATCCACTCAAGTCGACTGTCGGAAATAAAATAAAAAAACAGGAAATTTGATAAACAAAAAACCGCAAAAACGGCGTGTGCAACATTATCTATTCTTATCAGTAAAGTTACATGGAAAAGTATCATTTAGATTGAAACAACAAAATAATTTTATAAAATCTGAAAATTATTAAGAAAACTGTTTGGACATATATTATAAAAAAAATTATGATAAAACTTAGACAAATAAAAAAAACGTTAGGATAAATAATATTCAGGATCAAGGCCAATGAGCAGTATAAAAAAACAAAAAGTTTTTAAAAGTAATTTCTGAACAAAAATTAGCAAAAAAAGCAGAGCAACATGGATCCAAAATTATCAGCTTAACAAAAAAAAATAAGAACACAAATTTATAACTATTATATAAGGTATGGTCAGAATGACCAAATATATACTATAATATATTATTAAAATATAATTATTCAGAACTCATCTGAATTTCAGGAATATATTTAAAAATCTACGGAGATAAAGGAAAAAAGATACTTTAAGAATCAAAATGATTACGTTCGTCTTTAGCAATGCAGTAACAACCTGGGGCATTCTAAAGATAATTTCCAAAACCATCTTAAAATAGCCAAAATTTTTAAAAATTTAACTCACTCACCAATTATTTTTGAAGACACACGTCTGATCACTAAGACTGACTAGTTCAGAATGAATTAGAAAGACTCTGTTTTTAGTTTATAACATTTAAAAAAAAAGGGGCGTGGTTTAAAATCTCCAAGAAAGGGATTTTCTTTAAGAAAAAAAAATATAAGCTAACTAGATTAATACCAAAAAAATAAGCAAGTGGTAACAATTTCCGAAAAGTTTCTCGGATCTAAATTCAGAATGTACCAAATTACGTAGGAAAAAATTAAAATTAATTTTTAAACGTATTAAAGACTAAACACAGAGTGTCAAAAAAAAATGAATAATAATAAATAATTTAAATGATTACGCTATACATACTAATCATAATAGGATACTGGCAACTTTTGTAGATTCATTTTACCGAAACTCTTCATAAAGATAACTAATGTGTGTATTAGCGAAAGAAAAAGTTGAATATTAAAAAAGGCCTCAACCAATAAAAATAAAAATTTATTCCAACATGTTTAACGTAGCTAGGCTCAAACTGCCCGCAATAAAAATACTATACTGCCACCGTAATAAAAAAGTGTCATTAATGACAGGCAGGCAGAGTATGTAATGCAAACGACACCTAAATTCAAAAAACTATTGCTATCTATATTAAACGATAACCGTTATCAATCTGGACGCATTCGTAGGGCAGTCGTAAGCCAGTCGTTAACTAGTCGTAAGCCAGTCGTAAGATAATCGTAAGTAATCGTAAGGCAGTCGTAAGACAGTCGTTAACTAGTTATTAATTATAAATATGAAAACACATATAAAATAAATCATATATAAGGACGACAGGACCTAGCGAACATTGCGAATGAATAATCACATAATCGAAGCAAATGAAGCACCTGATAATTCCTACCATAAGAAGTATTGGAAAGGTTCACATGAAATCGATAAAGCTTATGGCCCAGAATATGACTGGAAACTGATGAAGTGGAGATTAGGTGAAAAAGATCTTTGCTTTAATGACGAATATATTATTGTCGGAGACAAAGAATTTAATAGTACTTCCGGTTTAAATGAGTTAATTTTTACAAGAAACCAAAGAAACTTACCGAACATGATCACCATATTTACAAACATATATTAGAATTAATAGGCGTTCATCGTGATAGCAGAGGATATCTCAACCACAATGGGTGTAAAGAGAAGTTTAAAACTATAATTAAACCATTATATAAAAGAAGTCGTTGTTTAGCCAAGCTGACACCAAAGAAGGGGTCGGAATTTAGCTCAAATCATTTAAAATATTCAGGATCAAAACCAATGAGCAGATAAAATCAGAGTTAATCAACGAAATTTCAGAGCAGAGCATTATAACAGAGCGTAGCAGAGGGTAGCAGAGCGTAGCAGAGGGTAGCAGAGGGTAGCAGAGCGTAGCAGAGCACCATAGCAGAGGGTAGCAGAGCGTAGCAGAGCGTTATAACAGAGCGTAGCAGAGGGTAGCAGAGCGTAGCAGAGGGTAGCAGAGCATTATAACAGAGCGTAGCAGAGGGTAGCAGAGCGTAGCAGAGGGTAGCAGAGGGTAGCAGAGGGTAGCAGAGCGTCAGAGCAGACCGAAGCAGAGCGTAGCAGAGGGTAACACAGAGAGTCAGAAACGTACACAACAAGGGTATAAATTAAGAAGTCAAAGTCTCTCGAATTTATTTGTTAACATGCCTTCAAGTAGAACGGTTCAAGTAAACAAACTCGCAGCGATTGTAAGCGAAAAGTACAAAGCTCACAAAAGAATGCAGGCTGATGAAACAGAACTACTAGAATCAACGTTTAATCCAATAACTACACCTCTTAAAGAAATAGCCAAATATGTGAACGAAAAAGTCCCTAAAACAGAACTCAACGAGAATGACTCACTGACCAATCATTCAACAGAGGGGGAACATATTCAAACATCCTATGAAAATAACATCATTAATCTTGAAAAATATATTCAAGATTTAGGAAATACAGATCAAATATACGGGCCAAAGTTCAACTGGCCTACGGGAGAATGGTCACTTGGAAATAAAACAATTGAGTTTGGTAAAGATACCATTCAGATGGACTCACACAAGTTTAAACCTACGCAGGGTGTCTACGACCTGCTGTTTTCAAAGCAACCGACACAATATACGCTTGCCGATCAAAAAATCTACAAAGCTCTCTTAGACATCTCAGGTGTCCATAAGGATGGACGAGGGCGATTACGTCATCAATCTCATTCATCAAAATACGAAAAAATTATTAAACCAATGTACCTAGGTAGAAAAATGTCACAGACCCTACATGGAATTGACAAAACACGTGACCAAAACGTACAGGAAAGAAGCCATATATCCGAGAATAGTCAAACACGAGACCAAGATATAACAGACAAGCAATCTCAGTGTAAAAGAAGACATAAGGTTCAAGACATACAGTCAAAGAAAAATCGTACTGATTTCTCCACAGGGGACACAAAGGGCGTGGTAGACAAACAGCTACTGGATGAAATATGGACCCTCTATAACGAACATGACGACCCAAACTTTCTTGAAGAAGGATTTAAAATTTTATCAAAAAACAATGCCTTAAATGGAAAAGATGCAGAATTAATTGCCGATGAATTGCGGTATCTAGAAATTATTTACTAATTAAATACTTTACTATAAAAATCTAAGTTTATCTCAATAAACCAATTATCAATAATAAATAATATATTGTTTTTATTCTTACCAAATAAAAAAAATAAAAATGAATTTATCTCTTTTATTATCTACATAACCCAAAGACTTACTCATTATCTTTATCTAAAAACAGCGATGACGTAATTTCCTATCCCTGTTAATTTCGCAAAGATTTTACCGAACTGTCTCTGAAAAGGAACAACGCCCTAAAATTTTATCATTTTCTGAAAAATTATAATCGCTTTTCGAAAAATTGATTTTGTGTTGTTCTAATAATTAATTTTGAAATTAAATACTATTATTATTATAAATAAACTGGCTTGTAAATTTTTATCACAACTTGATAGCGAGTAAACCTCAAGTTGAAAAATATAGATAATTTACAACAAGGATTTCGTAAAATGACTAATTGTAGTGTTTTATACATATAAATCAGCTGTTTTCATAAAAATTTGAAAATAAACTCCCCTGATTTTTCTCAAACAGCAATTTCTTACACCCTTTTTCCTTATCAGAGAGTACCACGTGACCGTTTCAAAATCCTATAAAAGAGAGCAGCAGCAGCTTCTGGTTCATTTCTGTTGCTGCCGCTACTGCTATCAGTCGCAGGAAATTTGTGCGCGTTTTTGAGTTTTTAAAAAATTTTAGAATTTTTCGAAAATTTTTGAATTTTTTCGAAATTTTTTTTGAGTTTTTTAACTATTTTTAAGTTTTACCGTAAGTCTACAATTTTGTTGTTTGAATTTTTGATTTTAAAAAAAAAATTTTTTTTGATTCTTTTTCGAAATTTTTGAGTTTTTACTTTTTACTCATCACATTTTTTATCAGTAAGTACCACGTGACCGTTTCAAAAACCTATAAAGAGCGACCTTCTCAGCATCTGTATCATTTTTTTTTGTTGTTGTTGTCAAGCTGTTATCAGCTGCTGTAAGTTTTTAATTTTTTGAGTTTTTAAAAAAAAATTTTGATTTTTTTCTCGAACATTTTTGAGTTTTAAAAGTTTTTAAAATATATTTTTATAATGGAGAAACACCTTATACTAAAAGACGTCGTTAAGAAAGTACGCAAATTTAATCTTCAGGGACGAACTCTGGAATTTAAAATCAGGGCCATACCGCAAGGTGAGGAGCCTGTAGGATGGGTCAAAGACGCCATTGAGGAAATTATTTTAAAGGCGACCGAAGGTGTTGAACCTAATAATCAAGTAGGATTCACCTTCTGCTCAAAAGATTTTGCGAGAGGTGAGGGCTGGTTAAGATTTAAAACC
Organism: Altica lythri; assembly: GCA_964028335.1. Taxonomy (NCBI): domain Eukaryota; kingdom Metazoa; phylum Arthropoda; class Insecta; order Coleoptera; family Chrysomelidae; genus Altica; species Altica lythri. The sequence continues at coordinate 39,804,601 of OZ034802.1, read as the reverse complement.
GCAAGTGAGGTGACTATGGATGATATATGGAAGACAATTTCCTCTATATATCAATCCAACTCCACAGGACTCAACACTGACACTTTCTGCCTCAGTGTTACAACTGTTAAGATGCCTGTGGGTAGAGGCGCACCTAGAGGTCGCAACTACAACAATTTCGAGGAGGAGTGTGGACAGAGAAAAGGGATAGTTACTATTAAGAATAAGGACAATCTCTGTCTCCCTCGCGCACTCGTGGTAGCCTTAGCCCACAAAGAAAAAGATCCTGAGTACCGAAAAATAAGAAAAGACACTGGAAAACTGCAAACCATAAGAGTTACAGAGCTGCTAAAAGGTTCAGGTGTTACAATACCTAAAGAAGGGGCCGGTATCCCTGAATTAAAGAAGTTACAGGAACACCTTAAAGATTATAAGATAACAGTGTATTCGTATGGCTCAAAAGGTAGAGACGTTGTTTTTAGTGGTCAAAACGATGGCCCCTCTCTAAACTTGCTCTATCATGAGGGTCATTATAATGTGATTACTTCGCTAACTGCGGCCTTCTGCTGTAGTTATTATTGCGAAGAGTGCCACCAACCTTTTAACACTAAAAACAGGCATCGATGTGAAGGTACGTGTTTTGCATGCAGGAGATCACCGGCCTGTTCTAAAAAACTTATTAAACAACGTTGTGGTGATTGTGGTAGAGATTTTTACGGGGATGATTGTTTCCGAGTACATTTGAAGTCGGTATGTAGCGAAATAAGAAAATGTGAAAAATGTTTTAAGATCTATACAAACGATCATGTGTGTGGTGAGATTTATTGTAAAATATGTAAGTCCAAACAAGCTGCGGATCATCTTTGTTATATGCAGCCAGACACGGGTTCTCCAAAAACTTCTGATATTCTCTTTGTTTTTTACGATCTAGAGACACGTCAGGAAAAGAATAACGCTGACGGTTCTCTTCTACACGAACCCAATCTTTGCGTATTTCGGCAGTGTTGTGATGCATGTATTGGTTTGAATAGTAAAATTTGTAACAAATGTGGGGTAAAATTGCAGATACTAAGATTTAATGTTATTGAACGGTTAGTGGAGTTTATTTTAAATCAACGAAAGTTGTTCAAGAAAGTTGTTGTTCTTGCACACAATGGAGGCGGTTTTGACCATCAGTTTATACTAAATCATGTTTTGATGAAAACAGACCTTACTCCTGAACTTGTAATGCGGGGGACAAAATTAATTTCAATGACAGTTGGTAATGTTAAATTTCTTGATAGTCTAAACTATTTTCCTATGCCTCTCTCTTCTCTTCCTAAGGCTTTTGGTTTGACAGAATTGAAAAAAGGGTATTTTCCACATCTGTTTAACAGAGTGGAAAATCAAAATTATGTTGGACCTCTGCCTGCTTTGACTTTTTACGACCCTGATAATTTAAAGGAGGATGCACGTGAAAAATTAATTAAATGGCATGCAGAAAGGGTGGCTGAGAATTACGTTTTTGATTTTCAGAAAGAGATTGAAGAATATTGTACATCTGATGTTGATATTCTTACAAATGCATGCCTAAAATTCCGTCAACAGCTTCTGGCAACATCTAACGTTTGCCCCTTCACAGAAGCTAGCACAATAGCCTCAGCCTGTAACAAGGTATTTAGGCGTAATTTTCTACAATCAAACACGATAGGATTGATACCCAAAGGCGGTTATAGATGCCGGGATAATCAGTCTAAAATAGCTCTACAGTGGCTGTTGTGGGAAGAACGAGAAAGAGGCATTGTAATACAACACGCCGCTAGAGGATCGGAAGCTCTTGTTGGATGCAAAGTTGACGGGTTCTGTGAAGAAACCAGACAGATATTTGAATTTCAAGGGTGTTACTACCATGGGTGTCCTTCTTGTTATAAACATCAGAGGGATCAACCTCTTAAAGATGATCCTTCAGATTGTATGGAGAATCGATATGACAAAACGATTGCTAAGATTCAACATCTTAAATCTCTGGGGTACATGATCGTAGAGATGTGGGAATGAGATTTTCGGAAGCAGATTAATAACGATATTCAAAAGTACACTGAAAATCATCCCTGTTTAAAAAATCTACCTTTAAATGCTCGAGATGCCTTATACGGGGGTAGAACAGGAAACTGTATGGAATATTACAAATCCAAAGAAGGTCAACAGATAAAATATGTTGACGTCTGCTCTCTTTATCCTTGGGTCTGCAAATATGGAAAATTTCCTGTTGGCCACCCAAAAAGAATTTACGTGGGTGAAGAGTGCAAACATATCGATTTAAAAGAAATGTCAGGTGTGATAAAATGTAAAATATTGCCTCCTGCCAATCTCTATCACCCTGTTCTTCCCGCTAAGATGAACAACAAGTGCATGTTTACACTATGTCGAAAGTGTGGTGAAGACTTTATTAAAGATGAGTGTACGCATTCTGCGGAGGAGAGGGCCTTAACAGGGACGTGGGTAATAGAAGAAGTTGTAAAAGCTGTTGAAAAAGGTTACACTCTGATGGACTCGTATGAGATTTGGTCGTACGATACTATTCAGTTGTCACAAAATCAAAAGGGTCTGTTCTCGGATATGATGAATAAATTTATCAAAATAAAACAACAAGCGTCAGGATGGCCAAAACAGTGCATAACGAAAGAAGAAAAAAATCAATATATCGAAGAATTTCTGCAAAGAGAAGATGTTTTATTGGAGTTTGGCGAGATTACGGAAAACCCTGGTCTTCGATGTCTCGCTAAATTAATGTTAAATTCATTCTGGGGAAAGTTCGCTCAGCGTGAAAATTTGCCTAAAACAAGTATTGTACGAACTAGTCAGGAATTTTACACTATGATGGCAAACCCTGCTATATACGTTAACACCATTCTTCCTGTTAATGAGGAGACGTTAATCGTAACTTGGGAGCATAAGGAGGAAGCTTACGATCTTAGTCCAACGGTTAATGTGATCTTAGCAGCCTATGTCACAGCTCTGGCACGATTAAAATTATATTCCTATCTTGAGCAAATAGAAGATAGGGTGCTATATTATGATACAGATAGTGTTATCTATTTATCTCACCCTCGTTACCCTGATCTTCCTACAGGTGATTGTATTGGTGATTTAACCGATGAATTGAGTGGTGGTTACATTACAGAGTTTGTTTCTGGAGGGCCCAAAAACTATGCATACAGGTACACCATTAACGGCAAAGAGAACGTTTGTTGTAAAGTAAAAGGTATTTCTCTGAATTATAGCACCTCCAAATTTATAAATTTTGATAAAATTAAGGAAATGGTTCTTGAAAAATCAGTTCCTATTAGTATCGTTTGTAAACAAATAGCGCGAACGAAGGAACATGAGGTCGTTACACGAAGTTTTGAGAAAGTTTATAAACCTCTTTCTATGAAGAGGAAGTTTTTTAATGATGGTACCTCTGTTCCTTACGGGTATAAAAAACCAAAATTGGATTAATTTCTAGTTTTAACTTTTTAATTACAAATTAACGGTACATTTCTAAAAATAAAAATTAATCAAGGTAGCCAATGAAAATTGGAGCTTTGATTTTTTAGTTTTAAAAGTTTGAGGTAGCTTATGGAAACATAAGAGCCTTGAATTTTAGTTTTTAAGAATTACTATTTAATGATTCGAAGTAGCTAATGAGAAAAAAAAATAAAACTAAAAGCTCATCCTAATAATCTAAAAGATGTTCAGATAAGACCAATAAAAAGATATCTGTTACGGACCACCTATTGATATGAATTTAACTAAAAAAAAAAAAGATGTCCGACAGATCACTAAAAGATGTCTACTGAGCCACACTCCATATTTAAATATTAAGAATAAAAAAGATGTTTTGAACAACCACAAAAAGATACCAACGTAATGGTCACAAAAAGATGTTGTTTCGAAACCAAAAAAAATGTGCTTAAAATTATCTTATAAGATCAATAAAAAGATACCCTATATGGTCAACAAAAGATACCGATAAAGGTCACCAAAAGATACCTGACGGGTCACCAAAAGATATCTTATAAGATTGATGTCTAATGCTTTTGAGGTAGCCAATGATAATTGGAGCCTTAAAGTGGTTTTATAGGGCTATTGGCAAAGCTTTCCACTAAAAAAAGCTAACGCACCATGGTACTACCTCCTAGGTGGTGTGGAAATGTACCGACTAAATTCCCTACTTAAAACTACAATATACAACTAAAATAATAAAAATTAAACTTTTTACCTGTATTTAATCCGTCTTCCTACGTTGATGAGAATTTTTCAGCTTTTCTTCTAAACCTCAAATTGATATACCACTTTCATACACAGTGATTTCATTTTCCAGTTACCTCTTTTTTTTTTTTTTTTTTTTTTTAAATATATCTAAAAAATAACAGAACATAATATAATAAGTATTAAAACGCTACGTAAATATGAACATATTTCTTTTTAATTTCTTAAACTTAATCGCAAATAATGTAAAAAATTTAAGACCTACATATACAGAATTGCTAATAACTAAGCTTTATATTTAAAACTTACCTGGTTTTTATTTATTTGCAAAACACTTTAATTAGAGAACTAGACAGAACACAGAACATTTATGAAATAATATTTCGTAGATAATAAAATATGAAATAAAATGAAAAAATTATTTCCACGCTGATAAGGACGGAACTTTACGTTTCCTGCTTGATAAAATTTCTCTACGGCTATAGATATCTCTATGAAACATAATATTTTAGAATACTTATATACAGGGCGATTTTTTATTTTACAAATATCATTAGGGGTAAAGGTGAATAATCTGAACTTTGGACTATAGACTTTTTTTGCGGTTTTTATCTAATAGGCAAATATATATAAGTAACTTACAAAGAAAAATTACATCATTCACTTAATAGCCAGCTATGAGGGTGGTTTACTTTTTTATGTTATTGTGTTTTGTAGCAGCGGAGGATGCTGAAGATGATGAAATTAAAAATTTTTTATTGAAATATAAATACACAACTAATGAATCTCTTACCGATTACACAGAAGTTTTAGCTAAATTTCAGGAAAAATATAATCTACCAGTAGACGGTACCCCTAACATTGAAACTTTAAGATTAATTCATAGATCGCGATGTCCAGAACCTGAAAATTATTCGGTAGGGCTAAGGTGGAATAAAACAGAATTAAATTGGTATTTTCCACTGGCAAATCGTGAACAATTAGACATGGCTAAAATAGCATTCGAGATATGGGCTCAGGCATCAGTTTTAAAATTTAGACATGTGCCGTTTCCATATAAGGGTAAACCTGATATTACAATACAAATGAGTAGGCGTCAACATAGTTTTCGTAAAGACTGTCAAGGATCTCGTACCTGTCCAAACACTTTTGATGGTCCTGGGGGAATATTGGCACACGGATATTTTCCTGCTATAGACGGGTCATGTGATGAAGTTCATATGGATTTAGAAGAAGATTGGAGCTATGCGCAAAACATTTCTGAAGAGCCCGAAAAAACAAATTTTCTTAAGGTACTCACACATGAATTGGGACATGCGCTGGGCCTGGGGCATTCTAGTGATGAACATGCAATTATGTACCCATGGTATTCTGAAGATGTTAGTAGATTAGGTCACGACGATATCGCAGGTATGACAGCTCTATACGGACTTAAACAAAAGTATGTATACAATCCGTATGCACCAACGAAACCAACGCGTCTTACAACCCCATCTACGACTACAAAGAAGCCATCAACAACGTCAATGAGTACAAAGAAGTCAACAACAACGACTATAAGTACAAAGGAGTTAACAACAACGTCTACGAAAAAGCCTACCAAAGTTACACCTGTGGAAAAATCTATAAACTTGTGCGATGTGAAAGTCCCTGATATTATGTTTTTAGCTTATACACCAGAGTTTTCAGCATATCATATGTATATTATAAAAGGAAACTTACTCTGGAAATTTAATTTGGATACGCCAAAAATAGCAACAGCTGAAGATTTAAAAAATTATTTACCAAAAGAAATAAACCAGATTTCGCATGTGTATCAAAATAGTGCAGGCTCGCTGATTGTTGAAAGCGAGGGTAAATTTTTCGCCGTTTCGTTTCCTGGAATTACAGTGGCTAGAAACATCCAGTTAAATCTGCCAAATAATATTAAGGTTAATGCCATGTTTCAGTCATATACAGGCCAAAGCTATGTGTTGTTTAATAAAACATCGTTTATCCTGTTCGACGACATGGATGAGCAAATACAGAGGAGAGGCAACATTAACGAAGAATTTCCAGGGGTTCCAGATAATATAAACACAGTTTTTAGGTATACAGATGGCAACCTATATTTCTTGAAAGAAGACATCTATTACAAGTACAACGAATTTTATAGAAAAGTTATTGAAGCAGGAAAATTCAACTGGGATATGTTTGGTGTTCCTTGCCCTAATACCACTTTACTAACTCAACTTAAAACAATGTTGTCAAAACTAATATCATATTATCAATAAAAAAATATAAAGTAATTCTGAGTATTATTTATATACCTGTATCCTTAAAGTAAAAACTTATATTGTTCTTTACATGTCATGTGACCTAATTCCGTTAAAATTTATTATTACAAAAGTAAAATGTTTTTTCGACTCTATTGACTGGTGATATACCGTACAAACTTTGAAACTATACCTTCTGAATTGATTACAATTTAATTCTTAACGTTTACTGAACGATTTGCTGTAAGTTGGCAACACTGTTGACAAGATGGCCTGTCTATGCGAGACCAGGTTGATACATTATAAATTTTTATCTCAGAGTGCGGTTTAAAATGTTTTTCGACTCTATTGACTGTTGATATAGCGAACAAACTTTGAAAACATACCGATAACGATTTGGTTATAATTTAATTTTACAATCCAAGATAATTTAATTTAACAACCCAAGGAATTTTTTTTTAAATATTATTAAACGCTTTATTATTTTTGAAAATGATCTGAAGTTGATACGATGACGTCACAAAGGTTTGCGCTTTAAGATCCCTAACTTACCGACCGATCTGAAGTTGGCACCCTGCTGCAAGGGTGTAGTGGAGGGGGTTAAGTCTGTCTGGCTGGGCTGGCTGTGTCTGGCCAAACTGCACCCATATCTACTGCTATGTGAATCCAATTTCGCAATCTTTTAACATGGGATTGCTTTCAAATGTTGGCAGTGTAGGTTCTTATCCAGTCGGTTTCTGTTTTGTTTTTTTTTTCTCTCATTTATATAAATAGTGGTAAGAAATCGTTTGTAAATGGATTAATCGAATTGGAACAAAACAATAATTTATAAAATAACTGTTTAAAAATTAAAAAACACAGGTTTATAAAAAATCTTACTAAACAGTGACGATAAACCCAATTTATTAAGTACTTTTTTCAAAACCAAATGATAATTAATAGAATTTTAAGAGCATTCCAGGTTATTCTATAATAAAATCTATTAACTGTGTCGATAATACTTTGTATACCTAACTATTAACCGTGCGCTTGTTTTAGTAGTCACAATCAGTATTCAGTACCATATATATGAAGTGAATTTATTAGACTCAACCGGGTTACAATAAAGAACGGGTGAGGCAACAAGATAGTCGTAAATTGTAGGTCGTCGTCGTACGAACCGTTGTATTTGGGGTAAGGGTCCTAAGAAGGGCTTGTAGTGGGGCAACAGGATAACGAAGTGCAGGAAAAGGAAGGAACAAGAATAGGGACTTTGAGGAAGGTCTGTCAACACCTACTTCGGTAAAATATGTTCACGGATATTCCTACAAAGAACAGGAAATTTACGCTTATTTGAATTATACCAAGCGTTTATTATACATTCCTTATTTTACTTATATGTGTAAATAAAAAATGAAAATATAAAAAAAATAAATGAGGCCGACAGAATTAGTTACGGTCGCAACATGTAGCTGCAGCTAATATTTATTGTATATAAAATACAGTTTTAAAGTCACTGCGATTCAAAATGAGACACTACTCCCGTTTTATTAGATTCTTGCTAATATTTCATTCCTTCTGTGTTTGGTATTCGTAGCCTATGACAGAGTTATAAATTTTACATGTAAACTTTAAATTTATGATATATTTACAAAAAACTTTTAAAAAATTTAATTTATATAGATTCGACACAGTGTTTTTAGAAGCATTAGGATTTCAGTAAATTTGGTAAATAGATTATTGACGAAGGTAGTCTAAAAAATGACAATAAATTTATCTGTGCAAAATCTACAACAATATTTACAGTGAATACAGGATTCGTACCCAGATATTATGTTTTGCAACGACGCAATACATAGCAGAGAAAAACCACGACCTACACCAAAATTAAAGCAACCGAATATTTAAACTTGGATATTGTAACACCTAAAACAATCACTGGTTAACTTATATAAAGAAAACTAACAACTACCAATAAAATAATTTAGCTGGTAAAAAAACTAACTGAGAATAGAGGTTTCAAGCAAAAGAAATATGATTAAAGAAACACGCAAACAAGCTATGAAAGAAACCTGACAGGTAGCATACTGTGGTAAAATAAAATGAAGTACAAAGAAGCAGATAAAATTTAAAAACGATGCATAAGGTCTGATTGGATGTAAACTTCACCGTTTTATTTACATTGCAAACTGTATTTTAAAAAATAACATAAAATAAACATAACTAAACGGAACACATTTTTTCCGGCGGAAATACCTAGTAGTCAGCGACCAGTATGATTTCGTGGAGTTTCATGGTATATTCTTATGTATTTTTATCCACTGAATCCGAATTTCGAACATTTGTTTTTAAATGGAATAATGTTACCAATAAGTCATTTTCTTACATATTTTGATTTGATAAAACATCTTTTGAATATCAGCAGAGATTGCTTTATCATTTTAACTAAATTGTCATGGTGTTGCTTCAAGGTATGTCAGATCCTTAAGGAAAAAAATATTAAGACTTTTTCCTTATACTTAAGCTATGCAACTAAAACAAATTTTAATTTATCTGGCTTATTCTGAATAAAAACTGCAAAATATGGGAGATTTTGAATTTTAGTATTTTGTTCTGCCTGTCGACTTATTTCTTCATTTGTTAATATTCGATTATATCATTTACAAGATTCTTTTTAATTTTTGCAGTATACTCAGTGTTGAATTATATTTCTTGTTAATTTTCCCGTTAATTAACATCAACCTTTGTACAGACATATCTTTACCATTTGGTATATCTAGTTTTCCTTGTTTCCACAGTAAGTACCTAAACTAGTTTCTTATCGATCATTAACTTTTTTTAATTTTTTTCTGATTATGTGTTTCGATAATTCATTTTTAGCATTTGTTGTTTCATTGTGTTTACTTCAGATAAAGTAAGCTTCCTTAAATAAAGCCATTTTTTTGCTCTTTTTTTAGATTTACTATTAATGGAGGTAAATCTAGCTCTTTCGTTACATAAAAATTTCTTATTCTATATATATATTTTTTTAAATTTGGCACTGTATATTTGATTTGACTATACCACTTTTCCTCCAAGATATTTTCATTCCGTTTTGTCAACAGTTTTTTAATTATTTGTGGGCATTTTAAATATGCATATTAAGAGCTTTTAAAGTTAATATTAAATCGGTAACTGTGTCAGAAAAAATAATAAATACTTAAAAATTATTTTCAGCTATACTTGCCATTATTTTAATCATACCGTCAGGTCTTTCAAATCTTTTATTTAGAATTTTTATAATTTTTTTACGCTAGTTATTAATAACAAGAATCTTTCTACTGTACGTTTAACATCACCTTGTAAAGGTTTTCTTATTCATTACAATTTTTCTTTACTACTAATTTTTAAAATATTGCTATATAATACATCTGAAGAACCATTTAAGATAAAAAGCCAATCTTTAATATTACTTAAAATACTAATCCAGTTGTGTCAATAATTTGTCCTGATAGATTTTTTTACAAAGATTTTGAAAATTAAAATATTTAAAACGACGATAATTAGTTACAACTGTATAATATTTGGATGTTTTAATTTTATTTTAAAAAGTAATTAAACTCCGTGTTCAATATTGTTTCAATTTTACGTATAAAGAAAAGAACATGTATATATTAATAAAAAACTTGTATAAAACAATTTATTTAACATAAAAAATACAAAAATAAAACATGTATTGAATGAATGATTTTAACATAAAATAAGCACAATTTACAAAAAGAACTTTTTATAATAGAAAGTTTTTTACTGATTTATAGGTCATATTTTGTGTCATCTCAACAATGCACAGCATCCCTGATTTTGCAAAAATATTAAGTCATACAACGCTGTGATTGATCATAGAGAAGATTGTTTCCTTGTTAACAAAATCAAGGGTAGTTGTATCTAAAAACTTTCTAAAACAGTTTATTTTATTACCAGTTAAAATAATAATTACTGTTTTCACATGTAAGAACAAAAAAAAAAAAAGAAAAAAAAACTTCTCTGTCGCGTAATCGATCCCATTATGATAACATAACAGATCTGTCACAAGTGGACTGATCCGCAGCCTAACCAACTACGCTACGAACGATTTATTTAATAACTTTCAAAATAATATTATCTATACACAACTTAGATCATGTTTAATATCAATTCGGTATAAATTTCGAAATCTATGTATATGCCTAAACACACTTGAAACATGCATTGTCATCCAGTTCTTAGCTATCCTGAAAATTTCAGAGCTATAGGTAGTCGGGAAATAGGTTTAAATTCGATTACAAATTCCACGGAATGACACAGAGACACAGAACACGGCGAAAATATAAAAAACTTTCTAAAAATAAAACGTGTTTACCTATACTGTCGTTTGAACGTTACCTTCTACCAATTATAACTTAAGGATACTATCCTTAATTCGTGTTTTTTTGTTTTAATTTGACCGATCCCTGCTTAGTTTTTGGACTATAAAAATTATGACCTTTACGGACGACATTAAAACAAGAGCTTAGAGCTAAGACATTAATAACAAAAGGGATAATAAAAACGTGGGCAGACCATCAACTAAGAGAGTTATGAGAGTTAGAGCTCTGAGTCACAGAAAGAGCTTTAAATTAAACAGACGTGTGCCCTATAATAAGAATAAAAGAAAAATAAAATAAACTAGGGCTGTTGCAGCATGTAAAATTCAACAATATCCTTAAAACATCTAAAATTACTAGAAATGAATAAATTACTAATAACTAAAGATCAACTTAATAAATTCCTGTTTAATAAGATTAAAGTTTTGTAATTATTTATCTACATTTAGTTTGAAACTAACAATATACATTCGAGTTTATCAGCTGGTATTTTTCATGAGACTAACGTAGTGATTGCGTTTCTATTGTTGTCGATAACAATTAAGTGCTCCACTTAGGTTTAGTTTTCCTCTTAAGTACTCCTTGGAAACTCAATGCTCTAATTCTACAACAACGAAATGTACTTTTTTTTATTTTTGCTTTCAATAAAAAATTATTTTTAAACGGAAAAGTTTTCTTACAGCGTTTTTAATTAGACTTTATTTTTAAAATGAGAATAATTAAATGAGAAATAAAAGTTACATTTACAAAGATATTTACTGTTAGTATTTTAATAAAAAAGTTTGCTATTGTTAATTGTAAATGGAGATAAATGTTTAAATAATAGTAAACTTACACAATTTATGAAGAATATCTGTTTATGTGTAGAAATTGACTAGTGGCGGTGTCGCAGTAATATTAATTTACTAAAAGCTCCAAGAGTAAAACACATAATTTGTTAATCATTTTGTAGTAATTTAAAGACTGTTATTCGCAGGGTCTTGCAAATAATGGTTCCACAAAATATGTACAAATTTATCAGAATTTTTTTCTGAGGTAATGGAAACTGGTTTTGTGAGGTGGTTTCGGTATGGACAGTTATGTGAGAATTGTTTCGGTAAGGACAACAGCAATGACTGCTAGATTGCTAAAGACTGCTAAAGAAGATATTGGAAAAAACAGAGGTTGTCCAAGCTTTAAATCTGTTTTACCGGATAAAAATTTCACTAATACTACTAAAAATTACTGGATTTAATGAATAAAAAAGTTTAAAAGGTAGTGGATATATACTTGAGAAAATAAGGGACAGTTTAAATAAAATAAAACGTAAAAACAAAAGCTTAAACAAGACATTGAATTAAGAAATAGAATTATTGTCCTAAGAAAAGAATTGACTGTGTTTAAAACGGATAACGCCAAAGAGAATTTACAAGCAAGAAAAAAAATTCTTATGCTAGTATGTGATGGAGTGGTTTCAAGTGCCATTAAAGTGGCAGTTTTATCTTTTAGGTATATCTTAATTTTTTAAATAGATTGTAAATTTGCTACTCAATAATTATTAAACTAAAACAACCTATCTTTATAAATATCAATATGGCTTTCGCAAGACCAGTGACACCTCTTCGGCTGTAGTAGACATGATAAGTAACATTTAGGAAAATATAGATAAATATAAAAATGTGTTATTGTATCTATATAAACTAGAAACATTCTATTAGCAGAGCTTAAGAGAATAACTTAAAACTAGTTATTAAACTGATTTAAAAATTAACTTGATTGGTCGTAAGCAATGTGTTTTTGTTGATAGCATAAGATTAGCATATTCTGTAATGTACCTACCGTAAGGTTTAATTTTATCCTTAACTTAGTCTCTCATTTTTTATAATAACTCATTGTTGAATGTTAGGTTTAAAGGGCAATTGAGTGAATTTATACAAAACATAATTTTGGAGCTACAGGATACATTGTTATCTCAGTGAATAATTGTTCACAAATTAACATTAAATTTAACTAATCTTTATACAGTGAGGTCCAAAAGTAACGGATACATTAATTTTCTCCGTTAATAAGCGTGTAAAAGAAAAATCCTGAAACACGTCAATTTTTAAAATTAAAATGACACTTTATCACGCTAAAAAACCACGCCCCACTTCAAACCCCTTCCCAAGGGGTGAGAGCACCCCACTTTTTTAAATGGCATGGGGGGGTCATGTGATACCTCGTTTGAAAGAGCATTTAATTGCCTATTTAGCCCTGTAAAAATTTTTAGATTTCATTTTTTTATTTTCAAGAAAATTCGTTTTACAATTTTGGAATGTGTTACTTAAAATGAATTAAAAGGTGTCGTATTGATATACCAAGCATGCCTACTAGATTATTTTATTATTAGGAAATTTAACTGATACTACCTATTACAGTATTAAATATTGAATTTTCTTGAAAATAAACAAATTAAATTCAATTTAAAATTTTGGAATGTGTTACTCAAAATGTACAAAATGTATTGATATACCAAGCATGCCTATTAGATTATTTTATTATTAGGAAATTAAACTGTAACTACCTATTGCAGTATTAAATATTGAATTTTTTTGAAAAAAAAAAACAAAATTAAATCTAAAAATTTTTACATTGTTGAATAGGCAATTAAATGCTCTTTTAAACGAGGTATCACATGATCCCCATGCGGTTTAAAAAAATGGGGTGCTCTCACCCTTTGGGAAGGGGTTTGAAGTGGGGGGTGGTTTTTTAGCGTCATAAAGTGTCATTTTAAATTTAAAAATTGACGTTATTCAGGATTTTTCTTTTACAGGCTTATTAACGGAAAAAATAAATGTATCCGTTACTTTTGGACCTCACTGTATATTATCATCTTTAAACAAAAATTGCATGTAACCATTCTTTGTACATTGGTAACAAACCCTTTCGAAATAAAATAACCTGGTTTATATATTGATCAACCACTTTGTTGAAAATAAATAAAATGAAAATCTTCTGTTTTCCATTTGTTGTAGAACCAGTAGAACCATTATTCAACTAATCTAAGATATCAATAATACGATCAAATAACTGTTATATTAACATATGATGTAGTAAGTGTCTATAATCAGTTTTAAAAATGTACTAAAATTTGTATGTTTCTAAAAACAATTTTGATTTATTTTTACATCTAAACGGTTGGATTCGTAGTCACAACAAAAATTTTATGTGAAGCCGTTGGTCGCCAGTCGTTGTACCATCTTTAGAGAAGTAAATTCAAAAAGGCGATGATAATTCACTTGGGAGATCCCTGAGATTGTGAGAATAGAAAAAAATATATTGAGCCCGTACACGTTCCGAAAAAGGTCTAGAGAATTTGAATGGAATCCGATGTTGGGTTGTTTGGAATGGAGGTTGCGATCGCGGTAAATGTAAGGAATGCTGAAAGAGCACTAGCTGGAGATTCATATAGGTTGGTTGCTTCTCAGATAAATAACGGATAAGGATAAGGCTATGAAGGCAAGTATTTTTTTTTGCTTTTCTTTTGATATAAAGTGCTGGTTTGCATTATTTATTCATGTCTGATTTGAAATATTAAATAATGTTATCAATAAATTTAAGAAAATAACAAAATATAAAAGATGGATTATCCGCAAAAATATTTATGTAAGGTATAAATCTTATACACATATAGATAATTTTATGTACACAGTTAAAAAATTTAAATCGTTATAACTGTGTACAATGACGCAGACAGTAAATGCATTGTAGAAATTTAAACCAGATAAAGAAACACAAAGTCTCGTACCACAAAAAATTTAATAAAAATTATCAGTATTGACAACTAGTTTCGACCAACACGGTCATCTTCAGGTCTGTGAAAAAATATAAATAGAAAGATAATGGAAATAAAAAGTAAGAGTTTAACAACTTACCAAATAACAAAGTGAAATATTAAAGTTACAAAAATTATCCAAACAAAAATTAAATGGAAAGAAATTTATGGTATCTGGTTACTATATCTTCAACAACTGAAGTCCGACAGCAGCAAACAGTGTGTAATGAGGAGACAACCAGTAGAGGTATGCTCATGAAGGATCAAAAAGTGTGGTACGAAAAAATTATAACTAACATGGGAACGTTAGTAGTCGGAACGAGAAACAGATTTAAATTTAAAAAATTAAAACTTAAAAACACACACCTTAAAATGAAATGGAGCTAAAAACTCAGGCATTGGTTAAGGAATAAGCCCAAGAGAATTTCTTTTTTGATGGAAAACTAGATCAGGAGGGATGAAGGTCAAAAAGTAATATACTCCATCAAAGGGATGGAAGAAAAACAGATATTTATTGTGTAAGGGTAGTAAAGCAATAGAAAATAGTAATAAGACCGTACATATGTAGTGTTTAAAGTATGACAATATAAGACCTTCGAAAAGCAGAAAGATCTAGAAAATCCAAGCACAAAAAATGAAAAGGCTATGTAGCGTAGTAAATAGCCAGAAGTTAGAGAAGTGAGTGAATAAAGGATATACAAGAGGTGTGTGCATAGGAAGTATTTAAGAAAAGTGGCAAACCAGATGTAAGGTACAAAATACGAAACCATTAACAGCGATATCAGCTCCAAAACCATTGTGGTCCATACCAAGGCACTCCCAAAACCAGTATATGTGGATAACTTCGAAGGTGAAAGATGTTTAAGATGAGAGCTATAAGTATAGTCAGAGGCACGTTTTTAAAGCGAAGAAACTACGTCAAATGGTGGTAACACAAAGGACTACTGTGTATGACCGAAAATTAAAACCGGAAATTGTCATCAAGGGAAGACAGTCAAAAGTCAAAGACATAGAACCATAAATACGTACCATAATACATGAAATATAAAATTTATGATTAAAATTAATACATTAAAAACATAGTTGCTTAATTTAACAGTGACTAACAAAATTAAATACAAGAAAAGCAAAAATATTACAAGAGTTGAACTAAGAAAGTAAATAAGGTAGTGACCAAATAGTATTATAGGAAGAGACACATAATATTAATTTTAAGTATGACAGTTACTATAGAACAAAATCAAAAGTGTAAAAATGAAAAATGGAAAATCTAATATGTGAGAGTAAGTTTTTGACCTTCATCCCTTCTGATCTAGTTTTCCATCAAAAAAGGAATTCTCTTGGGCTTATTTCTTAACCAAAGCCTGAGTTTTTAGCTCTATTTCATTTTAAGGTGTGTGTTTTTAAGTTTTAATTTTTTAAATTTAAATCTGTTTCTCGTTCCGACTACTAACGTTCCCATGTTAGTTATAATTTTTTCGTACCACACTTTTTGATCCTTCATGAGCATACCTCTACTGGTTGTCTCCTCATTACACACTGTTTGCTGCTGTTGGACTTCAGTTGTTGAAGATATAGTAACCAGATACCATAAATTTCTTTCCATTTAATTTTTGTTTGGATAATTTTTGTAACTTTAATATTTCACTTTGTTATTTGGTAAGTTGTTAAACTCTTACTTTTTATTTTCATTATCTTTCTATTTATATTTTTTCACAGACCTGAAGATGACCGTGTTGGTCGAAACTAGTTGTCAATACTGATAATTTTTATTAAATATTTTGTGGTACGAGACTTTGTGTTTCTTTATCTGGTTTTACCATTTGACCACTTTTGAGTAATGGATGATATCCTTTCGATTGTAGAAATTAACATAAATTAAAAAATCAGGTTACAGCTTATAGTTTCGTGATAACGATGGTATTGGAAAATTAGACAGTGATTTAAAGAAAAAATTAAAAAATTGTTATTCCGATAAAAACCGATCCAGTGATCCCTAGTCTTACTTCAAACATCTGCTTAATCTGTTTTAATTGTTTTGTTAATTTAAACTAAAACTATTGTTGTTAACATTTGTGTTAACTTTTTGGAAGTCCTAAGTGAAGTTGAGTACCTTTAAAGCTAACATAAATAAAAAAATGATAATATTAAAACACTTGGGGACTTTAACACAATTTGTTTACCAAAATGTTACACTCTGCTGGATAACGTCTAAACTGATTATCAATAACAATAAACTATTTGAACTCCTGTTAACTGCTAATACAACCCCATATATAAAAAAAATCTGACCCACGTTGGTACGAGATAAGATAATAAGCTAAAAATAATAATTATAAAATTAATTAAAATATTTTTTATTGTCCATAAACTACATAAAAGAAAATAACATAATTGTATATAAACATACAGAAAATAAATGTTTATCATATTTTTTAACAAAGGGTTGTTATTCAGTAAAATACGGTTTTTGTTAACAGCGAGTAGAGCCAAATTGAGCACCGTAACTCAGGTAAGAAGGTGTATGGTGTGAGAAGGATAGTCGTAGAAAAGGATGGCCTTACAAATATGGCAACGTTGTGACAAGAGGGTGTACTCAGATTTTACAGATTTACACTCATTAAGCGTTAAACACTATAAATTAATATTTTATTATTTATTTATATTGATTATAGTTATAGAGTGTATCCAATTAAGTCGGCATCATATGGGAAACGTTTTTATTCTTAGTTGTATGAAAAAAAGTTAATCTTTATAAAAAGTTTATAAACTTTTCAAGTATGAAAGTATTGCCTTATATATTTTCGCTGATTTGCCAGCTAACACAAAAGAAAATAACGGTATATATACATTTCTTATATAAGCATGTATCGTGTAAAGTTGATAAAAATAATTTGGACAAGACTTAAATGTCCCATCCATAAAGAAAATGTCAGCTTCTTTTGCGCAATCAATATTCGACTGGCACGTAAATAAAATAAAAATTGGTTTTCTTTGTCTATTTTGTTTAAAAAAATGCTTTTCCATTTGTTTTCACATTAATTTCTTCAAGAAAATCAAAAGTTTCTTGAATACTTGTTGGAATTTTTGTATGAAGTTTTCTTTTAGTATTATAAATTGCTCCTCTTATCAAGTGAACATCTTTGGAATTTAAATTTCCTTCGGTTTTTTCTTTTCTTAAGGTCCAGCTTATCATTTTGCTGGGCTTTTCTGATGGATCTTCAGTAGCCTTTCTTTTACAAGCATTAGATATCTACAATACCAAAATAAATAATTATTTTTAAGGAATAACATCATTATTTAAAAAATAAATCAAAGTACCAAATAAAGTATCAAAAACAAAAAAATTAACTTACTTTTTGTTTCAATATTGGTGGTGCTTCATGGTTGTGATTTATTTCACTTTTGATTATCTCGAAATTATCACCTTGTGTGGTTATATATGATTTACGATTGTTTTTAGGACAGCGCCAAAGATACTTATTGTTTTTTTTCTAATTTCTAAATTTATGACCGGCAAAAATTAAATGTTTTTCGCCCCGTTCGCTAGTAACAAATCTGTTATCGTCAACCATATTAAGTTTGTTTGGAAGACAAGATGAAAATAAACTTGTTAACGCTATTTTTTTCAAGTGGGGAAGATCTTATGCGCATAGACGGGCATAGTGATGCAACGTTGCCGGCTGTAGTACTTTCCCCATACAACCCCCAACCCGAAGTCTTGTACCTGCTAAGTGGTGCTCAATTTGATTTCTCCGGTTAAGAGTCTAAGAAAATAAATTTTATTAAACCCAACACACAACTCTCAGACAAAACAGAAAATTATCTGCAGCTCAACATAAAATTATACCTATATAGAATTCTAAATGTTGCTACTTTGATCATTAAGTATTAAATAAAACAGATTTTCCTGAAACGACTGTTTTAGTTTTTCGATATATTAGGCAAATTGTTATATTTTTTTGCAAAACGATATAATGTGATTTTTTTGAATTGTTCACTTTTATGATTAGGTATTTCAAAGAGTTCAGTAAATGTATCTTGTATGAATACTTACTCTCTAGTTGATCAAAAGAATATACTTTTCATCTTTTTTTTGTATGAAACCACGATGATATATATCTAAAGTATATGATATAACAGTGTGCATAGGTTATATCAGATAAAATTATACATTTGTGAAATAAATAAAAATAGTTTCCCGCTAAGCGAAAACAAAAAAATACAAGAAATAAAAAATTTAGACTAACAAAGCATTTGGTTTTTAGAAACAATTAAAACAACATATATATACGGCTGTAAAAAAAAAACTTTTAAAATAACTTACAAACGTAAAGTGACAAATATATTAACAAAACATTAGACATTAGATCATAGCTAACCCGTAACTAAATAAAAAAATAAGTTATTCTACAAACAACAAAAAATGTTTGGGTACATTGCAACGGTTGTGTCCACTTTCGGGACTTCCACATTCGGGACTTTTAACTTTATACCTGAATTATACCCTTTTTTTCCACTTTCGTGACTCCAAGATAATATACCTAAAAACTAGATTTAACCTTTCCGCTTTCGGGACTTCTTAATCTGTGGAGAAGAGAGAAGATAACTGTTATTCAGTAAATAAAAACCCTTCACTTCTTAGCATTTATTTATCCAATACCTATTTAAAAATGATTTACAATAATGCCTACATAATCTACTTATTATAATTTAATTATATAAGATAAATTTTTTAAACCATGACCAATTGTTATTTTATTTCCAATATAATCATTTACTGTTTTTTCTATCCTAGAATCTAAATCTATATAGTTTTTGCATCTTTTTCGTGGATTTAAATATAAATCACATTATTGCGTAACACAGTCGTAATGAATTGCCTCTTCTTTAACAACACTTAACAGTTCAAAAATATTCGGGTTTATTTTGTTTACTTTTTTATTTAAGCGATTGTTCCAACATTCTAATAAATTCGTGGTTCTGTGCCGTTCCTTGAAGCACACCCACATGTATTGAACAATATTATTTTCCAGCCATTGCTCGACGAAATAATCATTAAATATGTTTATTAAATCATTATTTGGGGAATTTGTCATGATTTCCATCCAGCCCTCGTCAATGCATTCTGCTGGAAGATGTGCCAGTGCCGCACACATTCTAATGTGGATTCGAACTTCTGTGTTTTCTTTATAATCCAATTTGTTGCACTTTTCACAATATGCACTGGTTAAAGTGGAAATTGCACCATGTTAAATTTACTTGAGAAAACGTTTCTCTAAGGGCATGAATTACAGCATTTTCGTAATCAATTTTAAAATTCTGAGGTTTATATTTAGGAAGATGCTTTTTGATTAGAGAAAAAAGCCAAATATATGTTTCCTCTTTCTTATTATGGAGTAAAGCCGATATAAGAGGAATTACATTTGCATATATACATTTCACTTCTTCATGAGTTGTGTATAATTGTTCAAATTGGCGACAGCAACTTTTAAAAGTACCATCTCCAAAAAAATCCTTGGATGTTACGAACGTATTTCGGGCAGCTGGTGTACAAAATACTAAAATTTTATCTTTGTCTCCATCGTCAAATAACGAAAAATCTTTTGTGATTCTTTCTGGAAGTAAAATATCTTGCCGATCTTTAAATTTCAAAACTCCCAATGCTTTCTGCCTAGCGTTTTAAAAGGAACTTTTTTTATTATTAAAAGAAGGCAGTTTTGTAGCAAATTCCAAACCAGCATCCTTTAATTGTTTAACCTCTTGATTAAATATTGCAGAAAGTGGCGTTAGTTCTTCCCGAGCTCTTTTCCTGACTACGTTCATTTTTATGTCTATTGCATTTCTTGCTATATTAGAAACACATTGATGGGTGGTTACACGTTCGATGTCTTCACTGTTAAGATATAGTGAAATAAGTACACAGTAAAAAAATGGGTTGATTATGATTTATGAGCAATGACAGATAGTAAAAATACCTAAAACTATCCTTCAAATGACGTGTTAGATCTAAATTATTATTCGGTACTAGTTTTAGTTTTTTAGATTGTAGTGATTGGAGTAACCCTTTGTTTGTAGAATCTATGCATGATTTAAAATTATGAAAAATGTATAAAACTCCAATAAAATACACTTTTTTTTAAATTTAAATTGCTCTTACCCAGTAAAAGTTCTCTAGACAAATGTTTCAAAAATATCAAATTTCTATATTCAGGAGAATATGACATTAAGCTAAACTTGACAAACTTTACCCTCCATCATAGTATGCGGAAAAAAATATTCAGTGTATACACTTACCCTTTCGTAGTCATAGTGCCAGAACGTTTTGACCTAATTACACATGTCCAAAATTGGGTTCCATTATTATTTTCACGTTTGAAGTCGTACCTGTAGCCCGAGTGTAACAAAAGTTTATTTTTTCTTTTACTCTCAATTATTTCAAATGAATCCATCTCTATAACTGTATTCTTTAACCGAACCAACTTTATGAAACAAACTGATATAGGTACTTTTTAACATTTTGGACGATAAATAATAATTTTTTAAAATCAAGGAATAAGAATGACATCCCTTTGCGAGTTTTGGTAAACCCTAAGAGTTAGATGACTGAAATGGTTTTTCCTAATCCTAATCTCCAAATTTCGAGAATTAGTCCAGGGCATTTAAATCAAAATCGCCCGAATAGCGGAAGAATTTACATCCAGCAGATATCGAAATGCGGTTTTTTGCATTGTGTTCAGGAAGGTCACAGCAAAAAAGTCTACAACGTATGGTTAGGCGCATTTTTTGAAAAATGCCTTCTGGGTCGGAAAATGCATTTTCCAGTTGCATCATTCCTTGCCACATTCTAGGAACGACTGGAAACTCGGAAAAATCGCTTGGAAATCGTTAATCGGGGGTTTTTGGGTCTTCCGAACTCGATTCTGGCATTAGAATTACCCGGGGGTGGGTCTGTGCAGATATTGAAATGCGGTTTTTTGCATTGTGTTCAGGAAGGTCACAGGAAAAAAGTCTACAACGTATGGTTTGGCGCATTTTTTGAAAAATGCCTTCTGGGCCGGAAAATGCATTTTCCAGTTGCATCATTCCTTGCCACATTCTAGGAACGACTGGAAACTCGGAAAAATCGCTTAAAAATCGTTAATCGGGGGTTTTTGGGTCTTCCGAACTCGATTCTGGCATTAGAATTACACGGGGGTGTCTGTGGGGGTGCGCAGGGGGTGAATTAGGGAAGAAATGGCAGCGTGCATGAAAATCGCTCCAAACTCGTTACTTGAGGGGTTTTCGGGAATGACGAATTCAATTCTGGCATTGGAATTACCCGGGGGCGGCTCTGCAGGGGTATCAGGTGGGACATTCTGAGGGAGAAACTGCATAGTCCATGAAAATCACTCCAAACTCGACACTCTTAGGTTTTCGGGGATGGCGAATTTAATTCTGGCAATGGAATTACCCGGGAGCGCTGGGGGGTGGCTCTGCAGGGGTATCTGGGGGTGATTCTGGAGGGGAAATTGCATAGTCCATGAAAACCGCTCCAAAGTCATTACTTGGGAATTTTCGGGAATGTCAAATTCAATTCTAGAATTAGATTTTCCCGGGGGCGCTCGGGGGTCCCTTTAGGGGGGTGCGCGGGGGGTGAATTGAAGGAGAAATGGTAGGTGTCTGAAACTCACTACAAATTAATTTTTCGGAGGTTGTCGGTGATGCCGATTTCAATTCCGGCATTAGACTTCTGCGGTGGTGCTCGGGGTCTGTGCTGTGGGAAATGGTAAAGGAGAAAGTGAAAAATCACAAATTATAAAAATAACAAATAAGAGTTTTTATTAATGTTGAATTATTCATTATAAACTAAGATACTAAACATCTTGTTCAAACTCTTTATCTTCTTCCTCGTCACTATTCTCGGCCCCGTTGCAGAAATTTTATTATGATTATTTGTTATTTGAATAAAATACCCCCACAGAGCCACCCGCGGGTACTTCTAATGCCAGAATCGAGTTCGGCAGCCCCAAAAACCTCCGGAGTAACAATTTCCAAGCGATTTTTTCGAGTTTCCAGTTGTTCCTATAATGTTGCAAGAAATGATGCAATTGGAAAATACATTTTCCGGCCCAGAAGGCATTTTTTAAAAATGCGCCAAACCATACGTTGTAGACTTTTTTCCTGGGACCTGCCTGAACACAATGCAAAAAACCGCATTTCGATATCTGCTGGATGTAAATTTTTCCGCTATTTTTCGTTAGTTCCCTGGACTAAATTCAGAATTTAAAGAATTATTGACCCCAATTTCGTAGCTAGTTTTATTGAATGAAATTCTTTGTTTTGAAAGGTTTATCAGCAACATAAATTTATATAAAAATGATAAAAGTGTTAAAGAAATCTGCTTCTTCATTTTCTTTATAAGCATCGGTGGGTTTTACAGTATAAACAAGGTCGTACCAGCATCGAAGATAAACCACGTAGTGAATGTCCAAAAATTGCAGAACACCTTAAACCATTAATATTGTTTGTGAAAATACAAATTTGACTAAGTGTATACATAATTGCTGATACCATAGGCATCTCAGATAAACGAGTAGGTACTACATATATTATAGAAAGAATCACATACGAAAAAGCTGCTCGGAGAGTTAGTGCCGCGTTCGTTAACAATTCAACAAAAACTGAATTAAACACAAATTTCTCAACGTAAATTTGAGCATTTTAAGCAGAATAAAATCCATTTCGTGCATCGTTTTGTAATTATTAATGAGAAGTATTTTTACAAACCTAATGATCCTAAACTGAAATAAGATCGTTTACAAAGGACTGAAGCTGGTTCTTCAGCTCCAAAGCAGGTAAAGATCGGCCAAAAAAGGTTATGGTATTAGTTTTTGGGATACAAAAGAGGTTATCATGTTTCATTGTCTTGAAAAAGGTGAAAAATTTAACTCTGAATATTATTGCAACGTTTTGGACTAGTTAGATAAAAAAAAATCGTAAAAAAACTGCTTTTTAAAAGAAAACAAATATTTTTTTATTAAAACCATGCACCTGCAGCTAAATTATATGAATTGTTTAAAAACCCAACGTATTCACCAGTTTTAGCTTCCTTCGACTATTAGTTTTTTAAAAAGATAAAACATTTCTTTCGTGGAAAGCCTTTCTCGTCAAATGCAGAAGCTATTGCAGCTGTGGAACAATATTTTGCAGAGCTTTGGTAAAATCATAACAGAGATGATATAAAAATACTGGAGGACAATTGGACTAAGAGTGTTTAAGCTCAGGGAAATATTGTTAAATAAAAAAACTAATTTAAATAAAAAATACACATTCTTCTATTTTTTGCTTTAAATGTTTTCAACCAATCTGTTCAAATCTTGGCCACTTTAGTTAATAGATACAACAAAAAAATTACAAATTTAAAAAAGAGAAAAAATGGCAGGTTTATGCGAGATTAAAAAATCATCTAGTACAAGAAGTAGTTTGATAACAATAAATATTTCTTATAACCTACTTGTGAAGATTATTTTGGGGCTACTGCGATCGTAGTACTGTGGAAGCTAGATATTCAGATTTGGGAAAAAGCCTGTAGATTAGTCTATAATGTTTTTGATCAAAATATAAAGTTAACACTTAAATTACGATTTCTGAGCAACCCATATAATACTCACGTCATACGTAATTGAAACTATCATTAAATTTAAGGTTGGGTTATTAAAATAGTTAATCATTTCTAATCACAATGTTTTTAAACAAATAAAAGAATCTACCAAGATATGTGAAAATGCAGTTATTAAATTTTAGACCTAATTATCTTTGGATTAATAAAAGTAAAAATTATGCAGAAAAATAGTTTTAAAAAAAGTGTGTAAAATTCCTATAAAATGGTTTTTAGGAAACGTTGTTTTTAACCAATAAAAAATAATATTCAGAACACATAACTGGTCTTCGAAAACGTAGTCATTTCTTGACCAAAATTTATATACGCGATTTAAATAATAAAAGCGCAAAAGTTCTTTTGCAACCCGACTGGACCGATGCCAATCCAATTTTACTCTGGACAGGTATTCACAAAGCCATGAATATAAATTAGTGACTTTCAACTTTTAGTACAGTTTTCATCTGAGAATTTTATTTTATTTTTTATACCGTAAGCTCTGTACAGTCCATTTGTGCAGTCACTTTCAATCTTGCATCATTGGAAATGTACGTACGTAAAGAATGGAAAAACTTAAACGACTATAAACCTACATTGAAGGTTTGACACAGAGAAGTTAATATAATTATTGATTGCAGTAAATAATAGCAAAAATTAATAGAAAAATAAATCGAGAATTTTTTCTAACGGTTTTGTAAGCTGTAGAAACAAACAAAACTACTCTATACATAGATTGTACTATAGAATGGCTACAATGCAGGCAAATTTTTACACCAATAATAAATTAAGAGGTTGCCTGAAAAAAAAAAGAAAAATAATTACGACGATATATACCAAATTGTTAATAAATTTTAATGAGTAGAATAACATAGAAATAAAACTCAAATGTTACTATTTTCTAAAAACGCTTTCTTAATCTTATAGTTTTATACTTATTTAAAAATTAAACATAAAAACATCATGCTTTATAAGAAAAGGCATGATTTAAGTGCAATTCCTTACTTTTGTTCTTATCGTTATCACCCTTATAAGAACAACTTGTAAGAATTATTTTTAATTTATTACTTAAATAAACGTATTAATATTAATTAGTCAAGTGTATATTGTGCTTTCTGTTATAAAATTTTAGGTTCTTTTTGACCAAATGTCAACAAAGTCCTTAAGCAATTCCGAAAAAACACAAAAATGTGAGGCAATTAAGAGTTATAACCAATAAATTTTTGCGACGTAACAGCCAACGTAATTATGTTATGAAGTGTTACGTTTACAGGCACGATTTTTAGTGCGTTATTTATATATAGTAAAAAATATGTTAAATAATAGTAATACTATATTACTATTACTATCAGATCCTCTCAAAAGTAACTTAATCATTTAGAAGTATTTGGATCCGCTAGTAGCCCTTTTACATAACTGTACCACCAATTCCGACCTATGTTTGTCAAAATATATTTTTCTTGATCCCCTACCCGAAAATACGCACTTTCTGGCAGCTCTTCACTCCAGAATGTCCAACTTTCATGGCTTGCTTGAATTAAAGGTTTTCTTGATCCCCTATCCGAAAATACGCACTTTCTGGCAGCTCTTCGCTCCAAAAAGTCCAACTTTTATGGCTTGCTTGAATTACAGTGCGCTCTGGCGGACTATGTTCGGATGGGGATAAAGAAAAATAGTAGGTATACAACCCATGGCCAAAAAGTTGGATGCTCTAACGCGTTTAATATAGATGATTTGGCTTCACCTCGGCATCTATATTCCACGCGCCAGAAAATCCAACTTTCTGGCCAAGGTCGTAATATACTATTCTTGATCCTCTACCCGAAAATACGCACTTTCTGGCAGCTCTTCGCTCCAGAAAGTCCAACTTTTATGGCTTGCTTGAATTACAGATTTTCTTGATCCCCTACCCGAAAATACGAACTTTCTGGCAGCTCTTCGCTCTGCTGAAGAAGAAAATTAAATGGACAGAAAAATGTTCATTTTTCAAAATCGTTGCGTTTTTAAGGAAAAATTACCAAATATTTCAATTAACACGTCAGCAATTGTTACATTATTTATTAAATAAAAACAATAAAAAAATAACTACTACTGATAACCGTTTTATCAATGTAGCTACATTGTCATCAAAAAGTTACTAATAACTTACTAAGGCCTATAATTTACATAGTAACTTCAACGTGTCCCTTTCTAAACAAATAATTGTACTTTGATTAAATTAGTTAATCACATGTCTTATTACATTGGGAGTAATACGTTCACCTTTTTCTTTAATTACTCTTTCTAGATGGTCAACATCTCGAAATGGCTTCCTAAGGTAAACCTTTTTGTTTTGAATAACCCCACAATAATAAGTCCAGAGGGGTAAGGTCTGAAGAACTTGGAGGCCAAATAAAGTCCACTAGAATACATTTTTTTAATTTAAACATAGCTATCTTAATTACTGCAGCAGTTTTTATTTATTTTCTTATTACAATGTAACAAATGTAACGTGTTTCCTGAAATAATTTTTTGGATTCATGCAATTTTAAGAAAAAGTATTGCCCAACAATTTTCTTTTCTTTCAATACAGTTGTTTTAAACGAATACTAGAAATGCCACGATTTTAATAAATAAACATTTTTCTTTCCATTGAAATCTTTTTTTTCCTGTTTTTTAGCGAATTCCTTGATATTTTTATACTTGATTATGGATGTATAGGTCATGCAGAGCATTTTACGAAGAATATTCTTTGTTTAACAAAAAAGTTAAGATTAAGTATTAAATTTTAAAATAAAACATGTACAATATGTTTAAATTAAGAATTATATATTAATAGTATTTATTATTTGTATATTCGGGAACATCAAATTAAAAATGTGTAATTACTGAACGTTAAAAAAAATAATTAAAACATTTTTACTTAAAAATTTAAAAATTAATATTAACTTATAATACCTACTTGTTTGTTTTACTCCATTTAATAAAGTAAAATGGTAATTTATCGATCTGTTTTATATAAAAATATTAGTAAATACGTGACCGCTATTATATTCTAGTTTCTGTAATCCACACACATAAATCTAAAACAGCAGTGAAAGAGCAGCTTTTCCAAAATTTCAACAGTCGTAAAATTCCTGTTGTGAATTTTGTTCAGTACTTTTAAATTTATGGTATAATAAAAATAGCCAATGGCTGAATAACGAAACTACTATTTTACTGCACCCACAAAGAACAATATCCGCTTGTTATTGACTTATAAACCTTTCCATGACGAACACTCAAGAAATACGGGCAAAACATGGAATTGTTAACTTAACCACTTGTTTTAAAATTTAGGATTATAGTGCAAGTATATTATAAAAAAGTAGAGGTGAAAAAATAATGAATTGTGTTCTCATTACCATTTACTACGCTCAATTTAAATTATGGTTATTAAAGGTGTTTTTATTGAATGGTGCTTTTTTTATTAATGACGTGCAATAATTTCTTACTTAAATATATATGACTAGCTGATCCGGCGAACTTTAAGATTTTCTGTTTTTTTTTTCAATTTTTACGGTTTTTTTTAACTTCCCGCTAAAAAAATTAAAATTAGTTATTGGTTTTACCCCGTTTTTCGAAAATTGAGTTTTCATCGGATATCAACGTTTTGAGGTATTTGGAACCTCCCCTGACTATTTTTACGAGGGTGTCTGTATGTCTGTATATAATGTACGTGTGGATGTGTGTGTGTGTGTGTGTGTGGATGTATGTAAACCTCTTATAACTTTTGAACGGCTTGACCGATGGGAATGATATAAAAAGCGTTCCAAAGAGTTCCGTCTAACTTAGATTCCCTGTAAGTTTAAAACGATTCAAACCGGTAGATTAGAAATTTCAAAATAACCGAAAAAAACAATTGGAAAAAATGATGTTTTTTGGGCATATCTTTTTGGTCATTACATCGATCAATTTCATAACCTAATCAGCTCTCAAGCTTAAAAAACCACGTCGAATGCCGTTTTGAAAATTAAAATCGGTTAATTCGTTCGTGAGATATCGTTGTCGAAATATTTCAAAAAAAGTGTTTCTTTTCAATAACTTAGAGATTTTTTGACTAATCGATTTTGCACTCTTAGTAAAGTTTTTAGGTCTCAAAAAACTGCGTCGAATGCCATCTTGAACATCAAAATCGAATAACGCGTTAAAAAGTTATGGCCTTTTAAACATTTCAAAAAAAGTCAAAAACGTCAAAATACGTCGCGTCACGTATAGCTTTACGGTTAAAACTAGCGGGAAGTTGCAAGGATGGCCTTTAAGGTTAACCTCTTTTCGAATTTTTTCGATTGATTTCCATGATTTTTTTTTTGTCGATTAGTCTTTACAGATTTTAAAGAATTTTATAAATTCATCTTTTACTTACTGCTGAAAATTCATTTTACTACCCGTACAAAACTCTAGCTTACCAATTTGAAATAATTTCCCGACTGCAAGGTTATGGTTACGATTTTTGCGCGTATCTTGTATGTATATGTGTATATAAGTGTGTATTAAATTATATCTCCAAAACTTGTGAGCGAATTTACCTAATTGAGGTCGTTAGATTCTTCCAAATATGGCAGGTGTGCAAAATTGTTCCATTGCAGGCATCAAATCGGCACTTTATTACCCTCAGGTAAACTATTGCACCCCTCGTAGATGCTTCAATTCGGCACTTAATGACTTAATACTTATCCCTTTAATTCTTGTTAATCTGAATCCGAGTTGTTGGAAAATATTTGGGAATTTTGATATTATGAATGAATAGTTGCATTTCCGAAAATATAATTATAAAGGAATTACGACGAATGGTTTGTAGAAAATTTGTAACAGTTATCAGTTAAAAGTCTTAGGTGTCAGAAGTAATATCTCAAACAAAGTTTAGACGTAATGGAATTAGTAACAAGTTTTGTTTTAAGTGAAAGTGGTCAACAAATGTTTGTTATAAATGACTTTAAGTTTAAGAAAAGGAAATGTTTAAAAGATGGTGCCATATATTGGGTTTGTTGTACGTCAGGTTGTAAAGCAAAATGCCATACAAAGGGTAAGCTACTTTTGTTGTAAAATTTCTATTTTTGATTTGTCCTACCCAGACACTTATTTTCTTTAAATGAGTCCGGTAAAAGCTTTTACCGGACTCATTTTTATTTTCTGGCCTTGTCCGACAAAATGAGATTTTCTGTCCTAAAAATAAACCGGAAAGTATTAATTTCTGGCCGGTTAAAAAAAAAATATTTATAGACTGTATTTTGACTTATGTTTCAGGCTTAGTTATTAAACCATCAATTTTGTAAAAGGCAAAATGTTGATTTTTGTTTATAATCAAGTGAAGTATTTGCATTTCTCTTTTAAAGTGTATAGTCAATCAATTCGCTAAATAAAAAGGATGGATTACAGTTGATATTATGAAATTGCAAGTCAGATCCACGTGGAGTGTAATAAGAATTGAGAGAAAGCAAGTTGTCCAGATTTAAAGGCAATTAATAATTGTGATTTTTTTCTGTACTAAAAGCAAATAAGTATTGTTTTAATTCTCTAGTCAAAATCAGTAACAAATATATAAATAAAAATTATAAACTGAAAACCAAAAGCTAGAAAAATGGTTGTAAACTTTGTTTGCTGATCAATCATGCGGTTAGTATAAAAAATTCTTTATATGTACCTAATATAATATATTTTATCCAACAATTAATAATTTTGAACTTTAATTAATAAGTGTTTACAGATTTAAGATAAACCAATCCAGAATTTAGAATTAATCAAGTCGATATCGATATCTTTTATATGTGTTTAGTTGATCGTAAACTAAAACTCAGACACGTGAATATAAAACGCTGCTCAAGTTTTATCTCATCGCTATAAAGATTCGTTTTCTTAAACTCAATAAAAGACAAATTAACGAGACATATTCTAGAACGATAAATCCACTTAGCTCTTATAGGAATAGTTTGGGGATTGTTGACAAATATTTAAAGATTTATAGTATACGAATATAGTACAATTTATTTAATTAAATATAACAAGAAAAAAATCTAATAAATCTATTTAGAATGCTTTGAAATGCTAAAAGTACCTAAGGTACCTAAAATTTGATGTCAGTTATTAACTTTATTGCAAATCAAAATTACCCTTTCTTTAAGAAATTGGCACTATTAACAAATAATATCTAATGACTACATTTGTTTTTTTCTTTCCAATCCAAAATAAAAACTCATATAAAATTTACCTTGTTTCACGATGTATTTGTTTTTCAAATGGCAATAGATTGCATTTATTAAATTTTGTTTAAAAGTGTTATTCATTCTATTTTTAACTTGAGTTTTCTATTTACTACATTTTAATTCAATTTTAAAACAGTTTATTGTTTATTAAACGCAAATTATGCTGACATATTAATATTGCCTAGTAGTAAATGGCTTTTGTCTAAATTGTTATATAGACTAGGAATAAATGTTCATATCATATTTGATGTTTTCTTTATTACTTGTAATTTTGACTGAACCTGTAGCAAGAACTTAAGCTACATATTTTGCACGTTTCTCCACAGGTGAAATTTTTGTTACTGTTTTTCTGACTGAACTAGAGGATAAATTTTATATTATTTTTTAAATGTCTTCACATTTCTTCTGCTAGTGCAAGTTAAAATTTACCTGGACTATAACCCACCTTGTCGGTTTTTCACGATCGTCTACGTCTTCAACTGATTGGATGGGAAAACGGTTGTCGTTTTACTGCAAGCGTGGAGCGATGAAAAAGCTTTTTAGTCTCATTTTCTCGAATTTTCAACGACAATGTAACTCTACCTTCCATTCTGTAAATGAAACCTCATTGGGATATATGTAACGTGACTCTTGTAGGCAACTAATATAGAACTTTTTTCCTTGTGACCAAATTATCGACGTACGGTTGTCATCAAGCTATATTTCTTACGGCGTTTCCCTTTTATTTGTATTTTTGATAACTTAAAACGGTTAGCCTGAAACTTACTCAATACTTTTTTTATTTTAATTGTCAGTTTCATTCACTTAATACGAAATAAAAAATGCTTGTTACATTACAAACATCTACATTTAGAACATTAAATTTTGATGCAATTTGGTGTTTACTTTAGGAAAGAAAAAATTATTCAACATATTGTTTGACATTTAATATACATATCCCTACTAATATTATAAATGTGAATGTAAGTTTGTTTGTCACGCTTTCACGCGAAAACTACTCAACCGATCATCATGAAATTTTGTACACATATTCTTAGAGGTATTAAAAGTAATATAGGATACTTTTTATTAAAAAAAATATTTTTTATTTTTTACTAAATATAAAAAAAAATGTTAAAAAATCTAAAAAAGAAAATGGAAAAAACTAAAAAAACCTTTCTAAATTAAATAATTTAACGCCACCGTCAGGTGGCGCAGTTATTATCTCACATATTTAAACAAGAAATTCTTACTAAATTAAGTACTATAAAGCTTCCGTAAGGTGGCGCAGTATATATCTAATATATTTAATCAATAAATTATAAAATACAACGAAAAAATTTAAGTATAAACAATTAAAAACACTTAAGACATAACCTTTAAAACGTCATTGATTCAATGTATCTTTTTTTCAAAGCTAATATGAATAGTGCCTATTCTATAACTGCCTTCTAGATATAATCAACAATTCTATTTTATATAAGTTACTGAGAGTAACAAAATAAATTAATAACAAACAGATATTTGTAATGCACTAAGTGTATTTATCTCTAACTTTTAAACCTATTGAAATAAAAAAAAAAAATGAGTGTGGCAGTCAGTGGGACTGCCGGCAGAAGTTATTTTTTTATGCACACGCCCGGATTCATAAATTTGCATAATATTCCTGGAGACGAGGTCCATCTTAAGCACCAGGTGTTTCGAAGACCACCGAGTACCAGGTGTGCACTGATTTCGTACAGAATTTACATTAAACCATAGGAGAAGAGGTAAATACCCTAGGCACCAAGTGCTGCAGAGACTTTCGGAATCGTGATATTCGTGTACAGCGACCCCAAAAACACCAAATTTATAAATTGAACCCATTTTCAGCAATACTTACCGAATTGTAAGTTTTCTCTCTATTGTCTGTTCGGAATGCACTTTTCAAATGCAGAAATGTAATTTCCCATTTTTACATTATAAAATATAGCGACAAATTTCTTGATACTTTAACGAATCCAATGCAAAAAACGCATTCCGATCCATCTTACGTTACAAAATTCAGAGGTTTTAGTTTATTTCCTAGACTATTCGTAAAAACTCTGTTTATGTAGCCATCAACCTTAACCGCATAGAGTAGAATATACTGCAACCATGTGACGGTACTTTAGACTACAATTCAATACTCATTACTGAATAGTATTATTAATATAAAATGCTAAACTTTACTTCACTTACGTGATAATCATGTGGTCCGTCACTATGATATTCGTACTTTAGTTCAGACTGTTTTTTGTATTTCTATCCCTTTTCAATGTACTGAATGTTGAAACGGTATTTAAAGGACTTATAGTTATGACTAATAACATGTGGTAAATATTTCATCTTTGTTTCTACTGACCAATATACCTTATAAGTGTTTCTGTCTCTCTCTTACTCACACCATTACATATGTAATGATTTTTCCCATTTAACTCTACACAATCTGTTTCTACAGAGTGTACAAATAGAAGTATAATTTCAAAAATAATTCTATGACACCCAATTGTTTGGTTTAAAAATCTAAACTCATCTGGTTTACTTTTTCTACTACTAATGCCATTTTTCGTGAATAGATCAAAAATTAACTGACAAATTATATGTACTTCTTAATTATTTATGTTCTTTATAATTGAATTAAGTATCTATAACTGCACCCTTCTTGTTTAACAGGTGTAACAGGACCTTCAGGGTAGTCAAATTGTATTGAAATGTTATTTGTTATGTGTGGGGAATATAGTTACAGGTATTATTACATCAACATTTAAAATGGTGATAAAGATTTTAAGTACATCAACGGGACCTCAACTCAGTGATTAGAGACCTTTGTAATTTACTGACGGGACCTCGAGCATCGGATTAAATTTTTAATCTGTTCAGGCGGGACCTCGAGTGCGCCCATTTTACTTAGATTATAATAAAGTGATAAAGTTTAATGTTCAATCTATTCAAATTTAAATGCTTATAAGTTGTTTAAATTAATTTGGTATTTATTGTAATGAAACATGAAACATGTTGTTTTATTATTATTCATATACGTTAATTAAAAAAGTATCTTTTTATAATTCTATTTTTGTTGTTGTACCTAATGCTTTAAAACGGTCCGTGCACAAAAAATGAATCTCTGTTGATTGACAATACAATTAGTTAGTTAATATGTATTTTCTTTAATCTTTTAATTTATTTGATACATAAAATAATTTATTTTAGGTAAATGTAATATATAGGTATTTCAGTAATTAACACATTAAAAAAATATGCAATAACTTTATTAATTTGTAAAAGTAATTAAACAGAGTTCATGGTATATTTTTTGGAATTTAATCATGTGAGACATACCCCATGAGATTTTTAAAATTTAACAAGTGAACTATGGAGGATTGGAATTAACGAGAAATTTATAAAAAAATATTCAGTTGGGAGTTACCGAATTCGACCACCAACACAAATATCTAGCCAGCGATAATGAGGTCGGATTTGACCACGATGTTTGGGTCATAGGATTAGTGGATTATTTTCACTTGTAAAAGTACATAGATATTTAAGACTTTAAATATTATACTGATTTATTTTTAATATTTTTTTATATTAAAACATACAATGTTTATATAGTTTTGTCAGTACCAAAAACGAATACAAAAAAAGAATTGCGATTTATTACATATTAACATTATAATAAAAAAATAGTACCTATGCCTAATAATTTTTTTATTCATACATTTTTTTAAGTAAGTTTGTAACACTTATATATTTCAAATGCGAAAGTTTGGACATTAAATTTTATTTAAACCCAGTAATTTTTGACTTATAAAATCAGTTTTTTTAATATTTTTTTCGTCTCCTTTTTATTTAATAATTTACACTTAAATAAGTTTTAAATTTGTACTCTTATTAACACATTTTTAAAAAGGAAAATAATTAAATGTTGCGTATAAAATTCAGAAGTAAACGCAGAATGTAACGTAGAAATAAACTTACAAGAGTAAGTTGTTCTGTTTAAAAAATTCTCAGCACTACACCAAAACCGTGGTAAAAACAGGGCAGCAATATATTTTGTCGCAATATATTCATAAAAATTCTTTTACGCGCAAAACTTTTTTATTTATTACCTTTATCTCATAAAGTATTAGTGTTCCTAGTGCCGATTAAATAAGTTAGTGGTTTATTATCAATGGTTTTGTGAATGCCACCTGTAATTACCTGTGGATGAGGCTAATGAAAAGCCGAATTTTACCATATTTCCGAGATTAAGCTTGGACGCTGATCTAGTCACTCAGGAGCCATTTGTAAGTATTTTTTTTTTGTATCGTTACTATTT
Source organism: Altica lythri (assembly GCA_964028335.1). NCBI lineage: Eukaryota > Metazoa > Arthropoda > Insecta > Coleoptera > Chrysomelidae > Altica > Altica lythri. Next base: position 39,769,804 of record OZ034802.1, on the reverse strand, counting down.
TTACTACAAGAAAAAAGAGTACCGTTTTTTTTTGGATATTGGATTTAATTGTATTCAATATTAATAATATCTTCGTACCAAGAGTTAAAGTAATAAGTGACCGTAAAACTCAGAGTGTGACTCAGTTTTTTTTTTAAAAAGCCGGTCACTGTTAATTTAATATTGAAAATTGGTCTTAATTGTATTCAATATTGATAATACCTACGTATCAAGATTTAAAGTAATAAGTGACCGTCACGCACAGAGTGTGATTCAGTTTTTTTTGAAAATCGTTTTATTACTAAATTTTTTTTATCTGTATCTCTTATATGTATGTCTAATAATTATAAATGATTGTGTAAGTTCTCTATTAACTCGAGTTAATACAAAAGCAAAAGGTGATTTTTATAATTTTTTATCTAACATTTATCTCCCTAACTTTTCGCTTAACAGAGTACACAAAAATAACAAAACAATATACCTAGCTGTTATTTTAAGTGTAACAAAAGATATGTTTATGGACTAATCACAAATGTGAGTAGTAATATGATTTACTGACATAAATATTTTTTATTTTATTTTTTGTTGTTGTTTATCTCATTTATTATTAAGTAATAAATTCTATTTAGTGTTTAAATAGATGTTTTTCTTTTCCTCTCTGGTGTATGTTATTCTGATCAATATTATCAGTTAATAGAACAACTCTTAATAAAGTACTAAAGTTTGATTTTTTTGGGTATATCTCTATCTTACAAGTTGGAACCTTAACCATTGGGATAAGTAAAGGAAAGTGTAAGGATAATTATCGTATTAGTTTTATAAATAAAGGTGTGTAATTTTAATTCTAACAAGGATAACCAACAGGTTATCTTATCTACCTTATATATTTTTCTCATTCCATCTGGGTTTCTTATATTTCCCCATCCTCAGGACAAAAAACATAAGTGGCGCCCATTTTCCTTTCTCTTTCATTTCTTTCTTTCCCTCTCTTTTGTTTCTTCTAACTTCTATTGCCTTATTAAATACACTCCTTTTTATCTCTTCCATAATTCATCATCTAGTTTAAACGAATCCACGCTCGCTCTCCCCTAACCCACTGAGTGCCGTTCGCATTAATTAACCTCTTCAGCCAAACATTTACCACCTTCAGATAAAAAGAGGTTACATTATTTTTTAATTATTGATTCTGGGTTTTTATATTCTGAAACTAATGAATTATTTTAAATCAGCTTTGCGTTAAGCCTATAATTTTTGCAAACTTCCATATTTACCTAGAATCCTGATGAATCGCGAGTTCAAAATCAAAAACAACTTCTGTGGAATAAAAATAATTTGTTTTCTGAACTACTACAAAATTTTTCTTCTTGTTTCGGTATTGGAGCGTTGGAAATAATTTTATTATATAGCATATTGATTCACTTTTTACACATCTTTTATGCTCCGATGTCTTTATGGATTTTGCAAAATATGAGTCAAATATTAGACCTATTCTAGATATATTTTGAAATGCTGCCATCCACTGTATCAAATTTATAAAAAATTTGGCAACATCTTCAAATGTCTGCATTTCTTTTCATGAAACATCAATTATTTAACAAATGAGTTTCATCAGTATTTAAAGTTTCCTCTAAATGGGAGGGAAGAATTTTTCCCAATTTTCAAGTTAAAAGACTGTTGTTGTTGTTTTTCATGAAATCATTTTAATCAAATAAAGCATTATCATACGATAAGTCATATTGCAACAATGATTGATATGGATAATTTCGCTCATTGGCTAATAATATAAATCTCTGGATGTCACTAACAGGTACTTTAATATTCTTTTTCTTCACTTTATTAGTTGATTTTAGTTGGAATGTAAAATTAGGAAAATCATTTCTAGTGATTGTTTCAGATAAGGATTTAGTATACCCTTCATACACCCTGCGTTGTACGGTACAAGAGATTAAATGCATATTGTTTATAGCCTTAAAAAGTAACAAAAAGATTGTATTTTCGTATTGCAACCAATTTCATCTTATACTTTATGATCTTAAGTGTCAAATAGTAATCGCAGAGTTAAAGAATATTAATTATATAAAAAGTTATGCAAATTTGAAACATGTCAAAAATGCTATTTTTTGAATGTTTAACAATTTTTAATTTGAAAACAGAGCGTCTGATGAAAAAATACATGGAAACCTTTTTTGCTTAAAATCAGTCAAGGATTACGGTACTATTTTTTGTTTTGCGAAAAAACAATTTGTTAATTAGTAACAAATTATTTGTTAATAACAAATTTTCTAACCATTTCTCGAGAATCCACCCTTAATATTTGTAATCAGGGGGTCAAAATATATAGAAAAAACTTTGGTGGAGCCTTGTCTCTTTAACGGCTACGAAAACCCTCTGGGCTCCCGGAGTATAGGTTTTTTGAGTGTATTGCTTATATTATTTGTGTGAGATGGTAGTACTTATCTGTTTCATGTGAATGTGAACCGACTTTTTCTGATTAATTTAATATTCATTCAAGAACTCAAAGCAGCATCTCATTTTATTTTCACGTGTTTTTAATTATAAAAATTAAATTCTTGGCACCTTTGTATATTAAATAATAAAACTAATTTATGTATATCCTCTTAGGTAACACTACATTGCATGTAGTTTTGTGAATTCTATTGACGGTAGACGGAATTTTCAGACAAAGCTATTTTACGCTTTTAGTTTATATTTTAGGGATTAAAAAGTATTTTGAAGAGTTATTTAGGTAGTCCCAGTAGAATGCCGCACTGTGTAGCAATGAGAAGTCAAAATACGAAGCACTAATACCCAATTTTTATTTTGCATAAATTATAGAATTAGTTTACAAACCTTTTATACTGCATTATTCAGCACAAACAAGTTATAATATTCTATGCATTTTTTAACATTTAACGACGTTTAATGACTATATAACATTTTATGTAATTTACAAGTTACAGCACTGGCAGATTTACTGTATTAATATTTTTAATATAAGTTCCTAAATACCTGCTGTTGAAATAAAGTAAAATTTCTTGTAATAACTTATAATTTACCAAATAAAATAATCATTTTTCATCAAAACAATGCACATGTTCTGATAAGTTTGTTGACGATAGTTAAATTTAACGAATTAAGGTACGAATTGCTTTAACACCCACCGTATTAACCAGATTTAGCTCCTTCCGACTATTACCTCTTCAGAAACTTAAAACAATTCCTTCGTGGACAGTGTTTTTCGTCGAATGAAGAAGCTAGTCGTGAAACAATATTTTTCAGAGGCTTCGGAATATCATTAGAGGGATGGTATATAATTACTGGAGGATCATTGAAATAAGTGTGTTTAAACAATGTCATTAAAAAACACATTCTTTCATTTTTGTTTTTAAAAATTTCAACCAACTTGTAAGTAATACAATCTGTAATTGTCTTCTTCCAAAAATTATTTCCTTATCATTTCACCAAACATTTACGATTCAAAGTGGTTTATTTAGTTTAGGTACATATTCAATTCTCGCATTACGTCGAATTTTCCATCAGTTTTTCCCTTCTGTAGCAAAAGATGAACCCAATATCTCTTTTTTGTTTTATTTACATTAGTTAAATACAGTTTATTGTTTGTACCGAAAATTACTGCTCTTCCAGTTTAGAATTTTACAAAAAAGATTAGTTTTTATGTGCTAATAAAGAATATAACTTTTTCTACAAGCATGCGTAAAACAACACTTTCCCGCACGCATTTTAATTCAGAAAATATCTTTATCTTGTTGGACTACATACAAATAGTAAAAAAAAATAAGATTATTTTACATGAAAATAGGGATTTTTAAAATGTTTGTTTTTAAAAAAATCATAATTTATTAAATCACCCCTGTAAAACTTACTCAAAGCAACAACAAACTCACCTGTTTAAGTAGGGTTGCTATAGCTACGGTCGTGTATTTATTGACACTATGAAAGATTTAATTGCCACAATCGCATCTTTTCAAGTATCTAAATAATTTTCGAGGTGATTTTGCTTGTAGAAAAAATATTGATCCTAACTCTTGCTGAAATTAACTTTCCCGCACTTAACTGCTTGCCCGAACTCCGCTTCGCGTCGTGCGGGCATCGGCAGTTCGCGTGCGGGAAAGTATAACTTTCCGCACTTGTTAGGATAATAACTATTTTCTACAGGCATGCGTAAAACAACACTTTCCCGCACGCATTTTAATTCAGAAAATATCTCTTCCCCGCACGGAGTGTGGGAAAGAATTTTTCCCGCACGCATTTTTTTTTATTTATTTGAGATGTTTTCCGATAACCTTTTTGACAAATTATTGTATTATTATCTTTATCTTGTTGGACTACATACAAATAGTAAAAAAATTAAGATTATTTTACATGAAAATAGGGATTTTTAAAATGTTTGTTTTTAAAAAAATGATAATTTATTAAATCACCCCTGTAAACCTTACTCAAAGCAACAACAAACTCACCTGTTCAAGTAGGGTTGTTATAGCTACAGTCGTGTATTTATTGACACTATGAAAGATTTAATTGTCACAATCGCATCTTTTCAAGTATCTAAATAATTTTCGAGGTGATTTTGCTTGTAGAAAAAATATTGATCCTAACTCTTGCGGAAATTAACTTTCCCGCACTTAACTGCTTGCCCGAACTCCGCTTTGCGTCGTTCGGGCATTGGCAGTTGGCGTGCGGGAAAGTATAACTTTCCGCACTTGTTAGGATAATAACTATTTTGTAGATTAAAGTACATAACTTGACTGATAATGCGTTTTCCACTGTTTTTATGTTGCTCTACTATACAGTATACACGAGAACATATTTACAGGAGCAGCACCATATACGATTTGTGATAGTTTAAAAGGAGCCAAATCGATTATTTAATTGTTAAGAATTTAAAATTTGTCGTCAGTTCTTTATAATTTTTATTTGCATAATTTTCAACCATCATTATGATTAATATGAATTTTATTTGTGACTGTGAGGGCAAACTAAATTACTTGTTTGTAATATTCTGTACTGATTTAGAACTCTTGTTTGTTTTGCTACATATACGTTTCCAACATACATATCGACATTTTAGACCAAAAATGTCCATATTGTCAGTAATAGTTAAATTCATTACAAGAGTGGTAAACAGGAGTTTAAAAGTTTAATCTATTATTAGCAAATTGAAATTATATTACGTAGTTGGAGACGCAGTATTCCGATTGACTACACTCATACCTGCGTTCTATATTACGAGAGAGAGGTTGGAGAGAAAAACGGACCTAAAAAAGACCCATTGGAAGAACCTTCCTAATAACATACAAACTGCGCCAAAATTTTTAATAAAATAACGAATAATATTTTTGGAATAAACTTATGTCCTTTGAATATAAATGCAGTATATAATATACACATCGTTTATAACGTTTCTTGTTAAATAAAAATTGTACAATTTAAATAAATTATGAATCCAGAAAAATGACCACAAAAATGGTCATACAAAAACCCAGTCGACTGTATCAAAGGCATAATATTATCTTTAGAACCGAGCACTCTTTAAAACCGCGGTACAAAATTTCCTAAACAAATACAGGTGTAAAATGTTGACCACACCTTAAGAAATGGATTAATAAAAAACATTCTAAAATTTATATGTTGTACCTTGACCTGAAATAAATTTATATAGCTTTGAACAGGTAGATATTTAACTTAGACTTTCTGTCCACGGCAATAAATTATTACAAAAATAAATGTTTTAATGAGTATTTAAAAATTAAAAGGAAACGAGGTATCTCGCTTAAAAATATGTAGTAAAACAAAGATTTTTTTAAATAAGTATATATTAAAAAAATTTCGTTGTTAACTATAAAAAAAAGGTTATTGGTAGAGAAAATGAATTATTTCTGTGTACATAGTCGTTTCTGCTTTCTGCGTTGATAGGTAACCGATTTTGATTTAAAATATAATCACATAATGAGTAAAAAATCTTAATTTGAACACAGCGCGATTTATTTAAATTATCGAACAGATGTTTCTTTGCATAATTGGAAAACTCTTTGAATGTAATTTGACCAAAAATTTTGATGACATTTGCGGTTGACTTACATTGTTTTCCCGGATTTTTTATTAATAATGATGACATTGACCTAGTTGATTTTACTAACTTTTTGTATTCTTTGGTTGTTTCTCTTTGTCTGTCTGGGTGGAATTTTGTAATCGATTTTAAAGTTACTGTTCGAATAAGTACAGATCTGAAACTGACAATGCACAATTTAAATGATTTTAGATAGATTTATTGAGGTTTGATTACCATTTTTACTAATTTTTAATTTTATATGGTGAACTAGTTTAAACTTTTCTTAATAGATCGCGCTGCTATACACTATGCAAAAGTTTTGAAACCGTTTTAAAAACAAACATAATTTATAATTTAATCCGGTGTCATAAAAACGTAGTCTATAATTTTTTTTATACATTGTGATTATCAATCTCTAGCACACACATTACATTTAATAATATTAATGGCATTATTTGCACAAAACCTCTAATATATTTAATATTATCAACAAAAATATATACAAAAATCTAAATCCAGCAGCGTTCTCTTTAATATTTTCTGATTATTTCTCAAATTTTATGTTATCCGAAGATAGGTACAAAATGCTTGTGCTAAACAAGGCAGTTTGCAGATTCATATGTCTTTACTTCCGTATAAATAAGAAGTCTTTTACAAGTAAACTCAAACTGCCTGGAGGTTATTATTGGAACAACCCCTAGAAAGAACAGCTAAAGAAAACATTTTTAAATGATCTTGGCAGATCTTTTACAGTAAAATCTCCCTGACTTATTAGAATTTTTATTTTCAAATATTATACCTTAATTATTAAAAACCGTTTGTTCCTCTTACTAAACTCTCATCTATTGAAGTTGTCGAAGATACTTCATGTGTTGCAGAGTCCAAAGCTATTTCTGTTGTCGACGCTCTTTCGTTAATTGAAACTGTCTGTTTTGTCTTTTCTCTTCAACTAAAGTTAAAGGATTACTTATTTAAACTCGGTTTAAAAGTCTTTTACTTTTAGTATCAGTGGGGCAATGTGGACGAAAATTTAAAAAACTACACTCTTTCACATTTTTCTCATATACAGGCTTAAAATTCTTTCTTTGAACTACGTTTACTCACATTTTTCGAAGCGCAACTTTTTTTAAAATCCTAAAACTACATTTATATAAACTAAAAAGTCATTTGAGGCTATTTTTAAATTTTTTCTACATTTTTAGCATATAATAATAACATAAACTGTTTGGCGTCTGATTACACAACCAAATGCTACAAATCATATCACCACATAAAATTTAAACAATTATAAAACATAAACAATTACAATAACAAAAAATAGGGAATATGCATGTATTTTTTTTATTCGTTTAATTCACTTTTCACTTCGTTTTAATATGGTAAAAAATAAAAGTATTGTTGAAAATGTACTAATTAAATTTTAAAAAAATAAATAAAAAGTCGCTTAAATTTGTCATGTTCAAACGCCTCCATTTTGCGCGCGCTTCGGAAACGTCACATCGCACCACCTGTCAGTGACATTTGTTTACATTTAGTGTGATTATTTAAGATTTTTGAGTTTAATTCGCTGTGAAATCATGCAAAAAGATAAAAAACCATTTTACCGATATTTACTACACATATGTTCCCCTCTCGTTTTACTTGAACATAGCCCACAGCTGAATCACCATAAGATTCTCTTTGAGATCTGTAACAATAATTTTAGGTAAATTCACCCAAAAAGATTCAATTGGTCACCTACATCCTCATTTACCTAATTCTAAATCAATTAAACAAAATTTTTTAAGCTTTTCATACATAAGTATAATATGATCTAAAACATTTATTAGCAGGTAAATGTAAACAACATTTACTTAAAATATAACCTTAAAGTTAAGGTTATGTTTAAATGAGTATTTATGAGTGCACGAAGTTTTAAAATCTATTTGATAGATAATACAGTATGTAATATTATATAATTTGTTAAATAATTACCTTAAAGCTTTTACTCTTTTGACTTCAACGGATACAAAATCTGAATTCGATGCAAAATAAGTCATCATAAAAGCATCTATTTTTGGTAAATTGTCCGACTGTGCTTTCACAAAACCACTTTACGTCATTGTTTTTGATAATAACTAATGTATTCAAACCGTTTACACAGTACAAAACACCACAGGATATAATTAAAACACAATTTTAAGCACAAATATCTTGTAAACACATGTAAACAACTCAAAGGGATGCGATGTGACGTAACGTCGCTTCGACCAATGATGGGTCGTTTTCTCAGATTTGAATATCGCGCACAAAATTAACATTTTAATTTAAGTTTTATGGAATAAAGTCCAAATTAAATATAGAAATAATGGTTTAGATATAATTTTAAGAGCATAAAGTATTGTTGATATTAAAATCAAATAAATCTAAATTACATGCATATTCCCTATTACAGTAACAAGAGGTTTACACCGTACACAGCATTACAATAATGAATGTTTGGCCTTCTTTAGCACCATCTCTCTCACCTTATCCTGACAACACTGCCTCTCTTTCTACGCCCAGTTAAATATTATAGTGTTAATGATCTAAGCACACTTCTTTAAATTGAAAAAACAATACAAAAAGTTATTTTATTTTTACTTAAACATGTTTTATTGTAACAGTTATTATTTGTTGCCGTATAGTTGTTAACCCTTTCAGTCCTGACTTTTTCACTTGATATAAAATTATGGAAATTTGTATATAAGTTCTTTATTTTTTTAAATGATTTCTAGATTTTACATACTCTCTTATGTTAAAAAACTATTTTAAAATATTTAATATTAATAAAATATTTTGTAACCTTATTCGAGTAGTGGTGGGGTTTTGGAATGACTTACTAAAATTATTTTAGACACTTATTCTTACAGAATTTTTATTAAAATTTTTGATTAACAAAAACATTCGTAAATCTTTTAATACAAATTTAATAGCGCAATTAAAATTATCACGAATTTATAATCCAAAATTAAAACGCCGTGCCTCTTTTTCTGCAAAAAGTTTTTGAGATAACTAAATTTTTATTACATTTTCCATGGAAGATTATTAACTCTTTAATATAGAGTCTATTTTGCATTATTTGAAATTATTAACAAATTGAACTTTTTTTATTTCGCCAAACATTTTTTCGACATTTTTATCTTATACGATCGCGAAAGTTATAACTTTCGAGTAAAGGTCATTTATCGGTTTCGCCTTGAAGGATAATAACAGACGATCTGTAAGACTCTTTACTTTTCTCGCCTTGATAAAAAATGACTATTTCTGGCATCTTGCATATTTGGCATTTTAAAATTTCGGTCAAGTTATTTTTTGCATTCTCAGGCTTACCTTTCGGCATTAATAAGTTTCGGTATATTTTTTTTTTGACTTTCTCTCGAGAAACACTTTAGCAAGTAAAATTAAAAATTTATCAATATTTAAGTAGTAAAAAGTTTTTAGGGCAAAAGAAGAAAATGTACATATAATGCCACAAAGAACATATAAAGTTTCGTCAGCTTTAGATCTCTGCATAGGTTTCGCGTTTAAATTTTTTTGTCAAGAGAATTTTGCTTTTCCAAACATTAAGTACATTCATGTTTTAGCGCCCCTAACAAGGAAACCGACTCACCACCCCCTAACTACGCCTTAAGGTAGGTCCGCACGATACCAACTTCACACAGACTTCTATATTTGTCTGCGCAACAAATCAGTGCAATCAAAAGTCGGTATGATGGAAAAGTCTGAGTTAAAAAATCTGAGCAAGGAAGTTGGAAGTATGCGTATATTTTAGATCTACATATGATCTTCCAGTAGCTAAAAATCGTAAGTCTGCACATACATTTGTCATAAAAATTTTTACTCAGACTTTAAGTCTGTACAGATATCTGTACAAACGATAGTCTGTATCGAGTGGACCCACTTTTATATGAGTAAAGGTAAAATGTAGTGTAGTATTAAATTGGTATAGTTTAAATATTTGAACATTTTAGTACAACTATTCAATTACCCTGAATTTATAAAGTTTAACTTTGTATAAATTGGAGTAACTAAACTTTGGACATAAACTTTGGTGATAAAATACTAAGTTATAATTCCATGCTTTCTCTTTCTCTATTTAAATTTGCGGTGTGAACTGATTTAGTCTAATGAAATAGACTATGTCAGTCAGTAACTACTCTTGTAAAGTTTTAGGTGGTGAAACAAAGCTATAGCAGGTTTAAACCAAACAACTCACCAAAGTTCTTTAGTTATATAAATAAATTGACCATATTAATTTCCTGTTGTGTAGTTGGAATTTCTGGCGACTAGTTTGGAGTCGCTTTGGCACAAGACGTTTTAATGATTTGATGATTATATGTAGTAATTTACTGCTCCAATCTATAAAGAGAAGCTGTCACAATTATTTTGGTAGTGTTTTAGAAAACTAGTGTGGAAAAGAGTTTCCTGAGTAGTTTTGACGTCAATTTTAAAAAGTAGTAATTTTTAGTTTAGAATATAACAAAAACATTAGTACTCAACTTACACAGTTCCGGTCAATAATTACCTAAAAATATATTAAATTTTTAAGGATGTATGTGTCAATTTTCTAAAGACCATAGATGAGTGAATTTTATTTACTTTATAAGAACAAATGATTAGACGACATATGTAAATTAGAAAATGATTATACATAGTAGAGGAGACCGTGGGAGATCGACCTTCACTCTCTCACCGGCTCTTAGACTAACACTACAGATATTAACTATCTAATATTTAAGAAGTTTGCTTCACAGTGAGAAAGTATTCTCAGCTATTGATTTCACAGAAGCTTGTATACACTTTTTATGCACAAGATATACCGTAAATAGCAGCATCTACACTATTTAGTCTTTCCAAATTTTTGCAAATGTCTTTTCTACTTAAAACTGGTGCACAAACTTCTCAACGTTTTCTGGAAGACATTTTAACTTACAAGAAAGTACAGAGCGAACAGAGGTTCTAAGGCCTAAGCCAATATCTTTGCTAGGTCTTGATAGAAGAAAATTTTTATTCTCGTTTTGAGTCACATGCTGCAGAAACAACAAAACTGTAAGAACATAAAAAAACTATTAGGTATTTGTATATGTTGCACCTTTGAGAAGAACGTTGATATCTAATATATAATTATATTCAAAAAAATTTAAATGGTCTAGTTGACACCATTTTTCGTATAAAGATTGAAATGCTCTAAAATATGCGACATTAACAAAGTAAATGTCGTATGTTTTGCTAAGAAACAAACAAATGAATTTATTTGTTTTAAAACATTTTAACAATTTCACGATATTTTATAAAATTTTAAGTTTAAAAATTACAAGAACAAGAAAATTAAAATAACGTTAGATTTAACAAATGTCGTATCTGGCAGGATTCAAACCTACAACGTTTACCTATACGCGGTAACGCTCTACTAAACTTAGCCACAGATGACTTAGTAAGCATCTTCAGTTAGCTGTTTTTATTGTCTTGATTTAACTCATAAGACTTACTTACTTTCTCCTTAAGCACATGCATGCGTAACGTTAAACTCTAAGCCACTGTCGTTGTGCTCGTCTTATATTTTTATTTGGTTAGGAGACCAGAATCATGGATTTTGAATAAATTTTTTTTCAATGCAATTTTCCTGTTTGTATATTTTTTAAATTTTACAAAAGCAATAAGATACCTCAAAATAATTAGTTTATTAATTTCATTTTATATTTAAATATTCTCTTTAATTTCTTTGTGGCATCAAATGTATATTTTCTTTTATTATTTAGGAAGCTTTTTGCTACTAAAATAAAAAACAAATTAAAATGTTTAAAAATGGGACTTGCTTTTATTAATCTCAATGTATATGTTAAAAGTGTCCAGGGTCGTCTTTAAATTCTGAAATTGCTTAACAAATATAGGAAATATTTTTAATTTCTTTTAAGCTTCTGATAACCAGATCAAAAATTAATAAATGAACTATAATTTTCAAATTATTTAACTCTTCTCACAATATTACATTTTTTAAATCATTATATATGTTAGTATGAATATTAACTACTTATGTATTTTTAAATATTTTTTTTTGTAAGATAAAAGATATGCTTAAACACACTTTGAGGTAGTAGTCACTCTTAATCTTACAAAGGTTTCAACAACTTGTATTAATCCATTATACTCGTGAATACGGTGAATCAAGTGATCGTCAAGATGCATACCAGCGGGGAAAAACCACAGACCTAGCGCTGGATGACCTAAACAGGCTAATATCAAAGTCAATTGAAGACAAAGAAGTAGCCCTAGCGGCGTTTATTGACATCGAAGGAGCCTTCAGTAATGTGGGACCCGAGTCAGTAACCGACGCACTTTTAAGGAGAGGAGTCCCTCCACTAATATGCCAATGGGTGTATGCCAACCTAACGCATAGGATCGTAGTGTCCAAGTTAGGTGAGGCGTCCATTGAGGCAACAGTGGGAAGGGGCTGTCCGCAGGGAGGGGTACTGTCGCCTCTGCTGTGGTCAGCACTTGTGGATGACCTCCTTAAGAAACTCCTCAATGAAGGCCTTCACTGCCTAGGCTTCGCAGATGATATGGCCATAATCATTTAGGGGAAGTTTCTGGGCACAGTCTCAGAGCGGATGCAGTCCGCAATAAATATGGTGTACAAGTGGTGCAAGGATGAAGGCCTAACAGTCAATCCACAAAAAGCATCAATTGTCCCATTCACTAATAAAAGAGCGTTACAAGGCTTACAACCAATAACGCTCAATAGCGTGCTGGTTCCAATGGCCACAGAGGCCAAATACCTAGGTGTGGTATTTGACCAGAGGCTATCATAGAAGCAACACATTCAAAAGGTCACACATAAAGCTACAATAGCCCTTGGTAGGTGTAGACAATTTTGTGGCAAGAACTGGGGATTGAACCCCAAAATGAACCTATGGTTGTATACACAAGTCATTAGACCAATGTTAACCTATGGTTCGGTGGTGTGGTGGAGTAGAACGTAGCAGTCCGGGGTGATCAGGCAGCTGGAAAGCATTCAAAGGCAGGCATGTCTGAATGTTACAGGTGCCATGGGAACCGCCCCAACGGACGCACTACAGGTTTTACTCAACCTACCACCATTGCACATTTACATTCAGGGCGAGGCTATGGCAACTGCTCACAGACTGCTACAAGGCCAGGCCCCCATTACCTTATTAAAAGGCAAAAAGCAAGCAGAGTTATACAATAGGGTTGAGGCAGATCAAATCATGAGTATGCCTCAGGACAGGATAGTCCCCAGGTATAACTTTGTTAGAAAGTTTCGAGTAAAAATACTGGAAAGGGACTCATGGAACAATGGCCCCCCAATCCAAGGGGAGTCAATTTGGTATACCGATGGCTCAAAGACTGAGAAAGGCACAGGGTCAGGTATATACAGTAGAGGACACAGGATAAAAATCCAACTAAGTCTAGGTGCGTATGCCACAGTGTTTCAGGCTGAAGTAACGGCTATACAACACTGTGCAACGGAGATCGTAAGTCAGGGTATAACGGGTAAAACCGTAGTCATATACTCGGACAGCCAAGCAGCTCTAAAGGCGATAGTCTCAGCACAAATAAGCTCACAGCTGTTGTGGGACTGCGTTGGGGCCCTGACACATGCCGCTAGTCAAAATTCTCTGACACTGGCATGGATACCAGGACACTCAGGGTTTCGGGCCAATGAGAAGGCTGATGAATTGGCCCTTGCGGGAGCTAACACTCCAATGATTGGCCCGGAACCATTCGCCGGAGTTGCTAATACATTCAGAAAGGCATCCATTGAGAAATGGAGGCTAGAAAAGGCCCAGAAGTGGTGGGAAACATCATCGGGCAAGCGACAAGCCAAACTCTCCATAAAGGGATACTCGGCGAAGTTTACTGCAGAGCTGCTATCACAAAGGCGAAATGATGTCAGAATGATTGTCAGTCTCTTGACAGGACATTGTAGGCTCAGAAAACACATGAGTAAGCTAAACTTGGCAGATGAAGACATTTGTCGATACTGCCAAGAGGAAGAGAAAACTGCATTTCATGTCCTATGCCAATGTGAAGGCCCTGCAAGGACGCGGTATCTAGTACTGGGAGAGGAGAAACCGGCTGCTCCAAGTTATGCGGAGTGGCCACTGTCAAGGCTATTAAGTCTCATTAAGAGGGCAGAGCTGGACAAGGTGCTCTAATCCTATTCCACAAATAATGGGTGTTCACAATAGATCTGCAAAGGTCGCAGTGATATAGGCTAACAGCCAACCCTAAAAATATCTTTTTATCTATTATACTCGTTGCTTTGAAGCTAAACATATACACACATATTATTTGCTGATTAAATATAATGTTTTGCTATATTACCAACAAAAATATTGAAACACTTATGGGAACTTTAACACAATTTTATTTACAAAATTGTTAAGATACACAGAACTCTGCTGGATAACGTCTAAACTGCTTGACAATAAAATAAACTATTTGAACTTGAACTGACGTTAACTGCCCATACATCCCCTTATATACAACTTTATTTAATCTATTCAGTGTGTTTAGATCTTTCTAGAATTTTCTAGAAACATTGTTTAATCTAGTCAGTGTTTTTAGAAGTTTCTAAAAATCAACTGTCAATAACAATCTTTCAAATTAGGGGCCCTTTCTTTACAGTTATCCCGGTACACTGCCCCCCCTTAGATTCATTCCTCCTGGAATGGTATTTCCTAAATCGGAATCCCGCACACTCCGTGAGCCAGCTAAAGCATCTTCTTGGAGCTGCTGCACATCTCCACTGTGGTTTCCCTGGTAAGGCGCCAAACGATCATGATGGACCACGACGGGTTTCCCTCTGGGAATTTTGACGATCCGATAAATGACATCGTTAATCTTCTTCTTGATAGTGTATGGACCTTCCCAGTTCTTCTGTAATTTGGGACAAACACCTCGACGCCGTCGGGGGTTATAGAGCCAGACTAAATCTCCAACTTGGTAACTCTTTTCCATTGTCTGTGTGTCATAGTACCTCTTCATCCGATCACTAGATAATTGTAGTTTTTCACGCACCAGGTTATGTATATTCTCCATTCGATTCTGAAGATCGACTACATATTGTTCACGGGCCACTTCTTCACCAGGTTTACAACCAAACATCAAGTCACATGGTAGCCTCATTTCTCTAACGAACAGGACCTTCGCAGGCGTTTGGCCATTAGAAATAGTGGAATATGTCGATCTCAATCCCTCTGACATTCTGACACCACTTTTGACAAATAGTTAGTTATAGTCCGGTTCATTCGTTCCACCATTTCATCAGACTGAGGGTGCATCGCTGTGGTTCTTGTTTTGTGGATGCCTAATCTTTGGCAAACTTCTTGAAACAGCTTGCTCTCAATATTTCTTCCTTGGTCTGAATGTAATTCTAGTGGTACCCCAAATCGGCTTACGAATTCCTCAACTAATATATCTGCTAAAGTGGTGGCTTCCTGATTGAGAACTGCATAGGCTTCAACCCATTTAGTGAAATAGTCCATGACAGCAAAGATGTACTTGTTTCCTACATCGGTCTGTGGAAGTGGCCCCAATACATCTACTGCGATTCTTTCAAAAGGACTTCCAACCAGGTAATGCTGCATTTCCGCCTTCGGTTTTCGGTGTGGACCGTTACTGGCAGCACATGTAGTGCATTTACAACACCAATCTTTAACATCACTAGTGCAATTTACCCAGTAAAATCTATCTCGGATCTTTTGCAGCGTTTTCGTGATACCCAGATGTCCTCCAGAACTATCATTATGCATCTGTTTTAAAATGTCTGGTACAGCATTTCTTGGGACCACTATTTGTTTTCTTGTTTCTGTGCCCTCGGAATTTTCTACAAGTCTTTTAACGAGCCCACCATCCAAAATTAAAGAGTTCCATTGGGACCAGTATGCTTTTAAAGCAGGAGAGGATGAGGATATCTCTTTCCACAACGGACGACGGTCCATTCTCTTCCACTCCCAAATCTTTCTCAGAACGGGATCGTTTTCTTGTTGCTCCTCCAGCATAGAGTTCTCGTCTTCTGGCACAACCTTAACTAAGGCAAGTTTTTCGTCGTTCTGCTCCATACGGGTACAATGGGGGCAATCAGGTCGACATGGTCTTTTGGAAAGTGCATCAGCATTACGATGTCTTGTTTCAGGTCTGTGCTCGATTTCAACATCATATTCCTGCAGTTTTTCGAGCCATCTTGCTATCTGTCCTTCTGGGTTCCTAAAGCTAAGTAACCACTTTAAACTAGCATGGTCTGTTCTGATCAGGAATTTTCTGCCATACAGATATTTATAAAGGTGTTCGACGGATTTTACAACTGCTAACAGTTCCCTCCGAGTTACACAGTAGTTCTTTTCAGCCTTCGATAAAGTTTTGCTGAAGTAACCAACCACTCTTTCCTTACCATCTTGTAGCTGTGACAAGACGGCTCCAATTCCCACATTGCTGGCGTCGGTGTCCAGAATAAGCTTACCATCAGGAAGTGGATAAGCGAGAACAGGTGGTGACGTAAGCTGTTTCTTCAATATTTCAAACGCTTCTTGACATTCCTGATCCCAACAGAAGGACTTATCTTGTTCTGTCAAACGTGTCAAGGGTTTGGCGATGTCTCCAAAATTCTTGACATATCGTCGGTAATAGGAACAAAGACCCAAGAAACTCCGGAGCTGATGTTTGTCGATAGGGATTGGCCATTCCTGAACGGCTTGTATCTTAGCGGGGTCAACAGCAACGCCATCTTTGCTTACGTTATGTCCTAAATAGTTGACCTGTCTCTGGAACAAGTGGCATTTCTTAACATTAAATGTTAGATTAGTGTTCTGTAATCTTTAAAAGACTTCTTCCAGGTTAGATAAATGTTCCTTAAAGGTATTGATAATTATGATGATGTCGTCTAGATAAACTAGACAAGTTTCCCATGACAAACCCTGCAGGATGTTCTCCATTAGCCGTTCAAACGTCGCAGGAGCATTACAGAGGCCAACCGGAAGGACCGTGAATTGCCACAACCCTGATCCACTGGTAAAGGCAGTCTTTTCTTTGTCTGCAGGATTTATTTTAACTTGCCAGTATCCGCTTTTACGGTCCAAGGTAGAAAACAAAGTAGAACCCACCAAAGCGTCCAGGGCATCATCAATCCTTGGCAGAGGATAACTGTCCTTCTTAGTGACATCATTTAGCTTTCGATAGTCGACACAAAACCGCATTGATCCGTCTTTCTTTCTCACTAATACCACAGGAGAAGCCCACGGACTACTGGATGGTTCGACTATGCCATTTTGAATCATTTCTTTAAGGGCTCTGTCTGCTTCTTCCTTCTTAACTTGAGGTAACTCGGGGTACCTGTCGAATCGGACGTGCATCACCAGTGTCAATTCTATGTTGTACAACATCAGTTCTTCCCATTTTAATTTTAGAACCAAATACAGGTTTATAATGGTAAAGTAGATCTCTTACCTGTTTCTTTTCTAATTTTGACAAAGAGGGATCTAATTTTGTCATTAATTGTTTAATTCCGTTGGTCTCATCTGTTTCCGTAACGTTTACCTTGTGAATTATGGCCGTTACTGGTTCTAAACTTCCCATTTCCGTGTCGTTTCGGAGAAGAACTGAATGACCCTTCAAGTTCATAACTCGGATGGGTACCTCTTTGGCGGATCTAACAATAGTCTTACCCACAAGAAGTCCTTTTCCCAATTCATGGTCATGGTTCTTCGGCTCTATCATGGCTGGGGCACCATCTGGCTCCAGTCCATCCAACCGCGCTGTGACGACACATTCGCAGCTCGCCGGAAGTTCGATATCATCGATTAACTTAATCGAGGCATTGTCAACTTGTTTTCGGTGCAGGCATATTTCTTCATTACCAGTAAGAAGGATACTTCGGCGAAGATCCAAATGAAAACCACAGTGGAGCATAACATCCATGCCCAGAACAACATCTTCATCAACGTCAGCCACCAGCACAGAGTGAACAAGAGAGGTTGAACCAAACTGTAGTGTCACCTGTATCTCACCGTAGACTCTAGCAGAATCTCCGGTAGCGGTACGCAGTCTCCAACTGGTAGGCCACATCTTCTTTCGCATAATGATGGATGGTCGAACGATAGTTTTCGTAGCTCCAGTATCTACCAGCATGCTATAGTTGTTCCCATCGATAAGCCATCTACATATAAGCTGTCCACGTGATGTCGCAGACTTGCCAATTTAATGGTGTGAGGGGCTTTGGGAATGTTTGGGGTCGATTTCGCCCTCCAGGAGTTGACCCGTTCTAGTTTTCCTGCTGCTGGGGTGCTTCAGCAGAAGATTTTTTTTTGGGGGCAAGTATTTCTTATATGGCCTAGTTCTCTGCAGTTCCAGCATCTCACTGGGCGCCTTCTTTTTGGAGATAATTTCATTAACCTCTCTACTACCGCTTCGACGTCGCTGACGAAATGAACGGCATGGTCGTAGTTACCGGTGACTTCCCTTAGTCGAGCAACTCCACCTGAGGCCTCCGTCGCCGCCTCAAACTTCAGGGCAATGGTCAAGGCGTCCACAAGAGACTTCAGCTGCGCCAACCGTACAGCCCGCTGCAACTCGACGTCTCGAAGACCATCGGTGAAGGTTTGGACTGCCAGGCACTCCAGGAAACCCTCCGCTGCATTTGAATACGCAAGTCGTACCATTCTTGCTACTCAAATGCCTCAAATTCCTGGATAGTCTCACCATTTTTCTGCTTTCGCTCTTTAACTGCATTCGGGACACCGGTTGTAGATGAGTTTGACCATAACGCATCTCTAGACGATTCACCAATAACTCGAAGTTGTTAGCTTAATCCGGTGTCAATGATTGCATGACGTCTAAAGCTTCGCCCCGCAGAGCTACGGTTAGGCACAATGCCTTCTCCTGGGATGACCATCCATTAGCTCTGGCCGCGCGTCGAATTGTTTTAGGTAATTTGGCCATTAAGTCTTCCCGTCGAAGGTCGGGGGTTTCATCGTCGTTCGTACCTGGGTAGTCTCCCCATTTCCTCGTCGGTCGACGTCTAAGTGGCAGGTTTCCGTCCTTTCTGCATCGCCGTCGCCGTGGCGGATAGGCTGGGTTTGACGACAAGCTTCGTGTTCTCGTTGAAGCTTTCTCTTTTTGGACTGCATTTGCTGGTTGATCTGGTTTTGCTCGTCTCGCAAGTTGGCGACTTGTTGATTTTGCTCGTCTCGCATGTTGGTCACTTGCTGATTCATGTTGTCCACTTGCTAGTGATAGTTCCTCTTGCAGCCGGAAAAGTTGTTGAGTTTGTTCTTCTTGCAGCCGGGAAAGTTGTTGAGTTAGTTCAGAATTTGCTTTTTGAACTGGGTCTTCAAACTCCACAGCGTCAGGGTCCAAATTATTGTTTAGGTAGTATTCACGGAGCCTTCCCCCAGTAGTTTCCAACTCTAATTCTTCGAGCTCTCTTCTGAGCTCAGCCACCAATAATTTATTTATATTTTTTTCCAGGCATCCTTGTATCTTCACCCCACACCTGACACCAATTTGAAACACTTATGGGCACTTTAACACAATTTTATTTACAAAATTGTTAAGATACACAGAACTCTGCTGGATAACGTCTAAACTGCTTGACAATACAATAAACTATTTGAACTTAAACTGACGTTAACTGCCCATACATCCCCTTATATACAACTTTATTTAATCTAGTCAGTGTGTTTAGATCTTTCTAGAATTTTCTAGAAACATTGTTTAATCTAGTCAGGGTTTTTAGAAGTTTCTAAAAATCAACTGTCAATAACAATCCTTCAAATTAAGGTCCCTTTCTTTACAGTTATCCCGTTACAATATTATACAATTTTTGTTCGATAGTATTTCAAGATTTATCTTAGCTGCTAGGTAAATAAAATCAACCATACCAGAACTATCACTCAAAACTAAAAGGGCCTTAAAGTAATTTTTAAAATGCCATAACTATTTTCCATTAGACCTTTTACTTTTGAGTAATAATTTATATATATTGAAATGGATCTTCCTTCTGAAACATTCTCCTTCAATGTAATTATTGGTCGTGGATTCCAATATTTCTAAATTAATTGTCTTTACACACAAAAATTATAAATATATAAAAAAAAATTCCTTCTCTTCTTTCTAAATCTTTCTTCTTCCGTTGTTCAACTCTTTCTCTATACCTTCCTCTTTTTACTATTTTCCAACTCCTTCTTTCTGCTGCCTTTCTATCTATTGCCTTTCTGCTCTCTTAAAATTTCCTCAGCACCCCTACCTTCCAAATTCCGATTTCTATTTGCTCTTGCTTTATTTATAATTCTTCCAATATTTATTTTTCTTTGTATTTACTTTTAAAACAAGATTTCTTTCATTTTATTTTATAACTTTGTTATTAATGACAACTCTTTTTTTATTCATAATATCAACAAAACAAAAAAACGTCCTAATCTAACAACAATCTAAATACAAAAATACTTAATCTAGACAACCAATTTACAAATAATGGATCACGTTCCAACATTCCATTGAAAAACGTGCACCATGAAGAAAAATCCATAATAATATATATATATATATATATATATATATATATAGTGAGATGAGTAACAATACGTTAAAATTATTTTCAAAAAACAAATTATCATCACCACCTAAACACTGAAAAAGTGAGTTCTTTCTAGATCTTATAAACTATGCAATTTAGTTTTTGTATGCAAACCAACAACAAACCTGATGTATGTTTTTAATATTATGTTCCTTTAAAACATTATGTACCTTTAATATATTAATACTGCCTCTAATGTTTCTTTTGGATGAACTTACTCATTACCATCATATTTACAAACTCACCTTGGTAAGTTCAATATTGTAATTAATGACTGTAAAATAACATTATATCCAAACCATTACAGATGTTCTGATGAAGGAAATAAAGTTTCCGAAAGTTTAACAAATCAAAAAAGAGTTTCACTTTAAACCTTTTTGCCTTTGACCACTGTACCTGCTAGTCCCTAACTAGAATTTACAATTATTTTGGTCGATAACAAACTTTTCGTCTATATATATATATATATATATATATATATATATATATATTGTACTACACTGACGAGCTCAAATAAGAGCGAAACACGTGTCTGTAGTTTGGTTTTGCCCTGATATAGGTTGAATGATATTTATATCTATTTATATCGCAGCATTCAAGGTGTCTTTTAAAGTGTTAGAAATTTCTAACCGACACCATTTCAGTTCAAAACTGAAATTATTACTTTTGACAGTATGGCATTAGATACGTTATGTATCATCTTTGGATATATATATATATATATATATATATATATATATATATATATATATATATATATATATATATATATATATATAGAAAAAGGCAAAGTTGCAACCTAGTTTACGTACGGCACTCAATTAACGATTTGTTTAAACCTTTATTAAAATAGTTACAAGTGTTTTTAAGATCAAAGAAAATAAAATTTATGTTGTAAAGGCCTTATAGCAGTTCATACTTTTTTTTGACTAGGAAAAAAAAACAACGTTTAACATTTTGATATACAATGATGATTAAATTTAAAAGCTTCATATTCAAATAATAAGAATCATTATTTTTTGTCCTCAATAATTTGTATTTAAAAGAAAAATAAAAAGAACTAATATTGGATAATAGCTTTTTTAACCTCTAGTATGACAAAATTGCTCTTCGATCCAAAAATTTTAACTAAAAGAGCAATTTCTATCATTTAAACAGTTTCTAGTTTATTTTTTAAATAGCAAGATACAAAATATTTTTATTATCTATCTGATAATTATTTGCACGAAAGCAGTATGACATAAACTATAAAGTCTATTAACAGTAAACATAAACTCTACTGTTCGTAAATAATATTTCTTGACGATGTGAAAACGTAAAAAATTATGCATTTTCTTCGTTCCACAGTGTAAGTATAGTAGGAATATTTTCCTAACGGCCATATATTACCGGCACATCCGCAAGAAAAATACCACGTCTAACTGGTTGTGGTTCATGTTTATTAAAAAGGTCGCGACTATAGCGTGGCTGTAGAGGCCAATTATGAGGCCACATAATTTTGAATTTGAAAATGAGTGGTCTCTGCCGACACCGCCCGATGAATTATTTATCAAACAAGTAAATCAAGATAAACATGGAAATTTTCGCGTTCAATTTATTGCATGAATAATTTAATTTTTATGCAAAATGGTAACATGACGCTTCCTTTCAGTTCAAGTATTCCACAAACCTATCAAGAATTAGGTAAAAAAATATTATTTACAGAAATTAATTCTATAGTAAAAATTTTAAATCATCAAAATAAAATAGACGAAACAATTATTAGAAATCTTAAAGGGGATAAATAAAATATAAATATTACCGAAAATTAATCAAACACATATTAATAAAAATAAATATTCTTTATTTTACAATTAATAAATTAGACACCTACCAACTAACAGATGAAAATGAACTTAAAAATGTATTAGAATACGTTAATGATCAAAATACAAATTTTAAATTAATACACAATAACATTTGTAGTATTAGACATAATTTTGATGAGTACCTGCTATTTCTCCAAAAACCTGATGTATCTTTTGACTGTATAGTATTTACCGAGACAAGATACGTCCCTGATATCACGCTTTTTAATATCCCAGGGTATATAACGTTGTATAACTTTGGAGACCTAAACCAAAATGATGGAGTTCTATTTGTTAAGGCAAATAT
Source organism: Altica lythri (assembly GCA_964028335.1). Classification (NCBI taxonomy): domain Eukaryota; kingdom Metazoa; phylum Arthropoda; class Insecta; order Coleoptera; family Chrysomelidae; genus Altica; species Altica lythri. The sequence continues at coordinate 39,746,987 of OZ034802.1, read as the reverse complement.
ATATCATTCCCATAAAACTATTAGATTTAATGATAGTTTTCTGGTAGAAGTCACTATAAATTTTCATGGCAATTTATTTATCCTTAATGCACTGTACAGATCACCCTCTACAAATGTTGAACATTTTTTAAACCAATTGCTTACGCTACTTGACAACAATAAAAATTCTGCAAAATTCAATTTATTCATTGGTGATATTAATATAGATATCCTAACGAACACAGAACACTCTGAAAAATATCTTAATATCTTCAGTGAATTCGGTTATCTCTCTGCAATAAATACCCCAACCAGAGTTAAAAACAATTCCCAAACATGTATTGATCATATTTTCATAAAAACCGAAAACGATAATTTCGAATCAATTCTTCCGATCACTGTTGAGACGGATATCACTGATCACTATACAACAGCCTTACAAATTGTCTTGAATGATCAAAAAGTTCCATACAAAAATATAGATACTAAATATAAAATAATATAAGATGAAAATAAATTCAAAAATAAAATTCAAAATGTATGCTGGAACTTCCTTCTGAGTAGCAATAATGTAGAATTTATAGCAGATGAATTAATAAACACCTTAAAAAAATGTGCAACTGAATCAACAGTACATAAAAAAATAAAATCTAAAAACAAGCAAAGATCACTTTGGATGTCTAACTCACCAATAAACTCTGTAAATAAAAAAAATCTAATGTATCGTGAATTAAAAAAGAATCCAAATAATACTTTATTAAAGGAAAATTATAAGAATTATAAAAAAATATTAAATAAGCTAATTAAAAAAACTAAACTGGAACATTACCGTAATAATATAGAAAAAAATAATAATAATTCAAAACAAATGTGGAATACTATAAATCACTATTTAACAAAAACACAATCAACACCAATCAAAATCATAAAAAATCCAAAAGATGAAATTGTCGATGACCCCTCCAAAATACCAGATGTGCTTAATGAACATTTTGTAACAGTTGGTGAACAACTTGCTAAAAAAATAAATAGAGATAGGGAATACGTTGAAAAGACAAAGACCTGCAATAATACAATTTTTTTCCATCCTACCGATGAATCAGAAGTAGAACTTATGATAATGGAACTGAAAAACAATAAGGCACCCGGAATAGATTGTATAAAAGCAGAAACACTAAAATTAGTCAAAGAATATATATCCAAACCAATTAGTCATTTAATTAATCAATCACTGCTGCAAGGAATATTTTCGAGTCATTTCAAAATTGCTCTAGTTACTCCCATTCACAAACAAGGTGAGAAAATGAACCCAGTTAATTATAGACCAATCTCTATCATTAGTTCATTAACAAAAATATTTGAAAAAATTATTCAAAAGCGTCTATGCAATTTCCTAAACAAACATCAGCTCTTATCTCCGTCACAATATGGATTCCGCCCAAATATGTCAACACACGATGCCATTAAAGAACTAACGAGAAACATCTACAAAAATCTTGACAAATCAATAACGTCTATCGCAATACTTATAGACTTAGCTAAGGCTTTCGACACTGTTGACCATTCTATACTAGTGAAAACTCTAGAAAATATAGGTATAAGAGGTATTCCGCTCGAATTATTTAAAAGTTACTTGAAAAATCGCAAACAAATTGTCAAAATCTGTGAAAACTACAGCGAAGAAAAAATAATATCCTGTGGAGTGCCACAGGGAACAGTGTTGGGACCTATTCTATTTATATTTAAATAATCTCTTCTTATTAGACACATATTGCCAGATCATAAGTTTTGCTGATGATACTGTGTTGTATCTTGCTGATAATAATTGGTATTCACTTAAACAAAAGCTAGAAAATGATCTTAAAAAGGTAAAGGAGTGGTTTGACAACAGGCTTTTGTCAATAAATTTTAATAAAACAGTATACTTACCTTTTAGTTCCTACAGTAATTCTCTTCCTGAATTCACGCTACATATTGGTAATTCAATATCCATTTCACCTAAGAGAACTACAAAGTATTTAGGTATTGTAATTGACAGCAATTTGAGATGGGATCAACATATTATATACCTTTTAAAAAAACTGCGATGCCTACTTTTTAAATTTAAGCAAATTTGTAAAATACTTAATTATAAGCAGAAAATTATGGTATATAAGAATTTAGTAGAATCCCATATCAATTACGGAATAATTGGTTGGGGTGGAGTATCAAGAACATACCTAAAATCCTTAGAAATACTCCAGAAAAGATTCCTTAGAGTAATACTTAATAAAAGATACGATTGTCCAAGTAATACTCTTTATTCAGAAAGTGGTATATTCGATCCAAGACAACTTTTTTTTATAAATATTTGTATTACACAACATCAAAACATAAGCAATTTAGTAATACCATCGCACAGTTATTCTACCCGATACAAAGACCATTTTCAAACTCCCTTTATAAAAAAACAAATAGGACAACGGCATTTCGAATTTCTTGGTCCAATTTGTTGCCTCTTGATATTAGACGAGTGACACGATTACCTCTTTTCAAACAAAATGTCAAAGAATTTGTTAATACATTGGATCGGGAAGAAATACGTAAATGTATAGAAAATTAAATATATGTATGTGTATATAAGTATATAATATGTGTAATTCCATTCCATTTTTATAAATTTGTTTAGGTACATATATGTAAAAACTTTCTAATTCAACTCTATGCATGTGTGTGTGTATATGTATGTATGTGTATGTGTATGTATATATGGGTATGTGTGTATATATATATTGTAATAGATTTTACTCAAAAATTATTTTATTATATTATTTTTTTTCTTTTTTTCCTTGTATTATTTAAATATAAAAATGTCATATTAATATTAACTAAGTATATTACTAGGTATTGTGATTTATATATTGTTCCCACACACAGGCAACTCCGTTGCCTCGTGGTTGTCTGTTTATTTGTTTGTTAATGTAGTTATTCATATTTATTTGTTCCATTGTACTATAGCAAATAAACATTATTATTATTATTATTATTATTATTATTATTATTATTTTAGCACGTTCACCAGAATGATAATTTAAAAATATATTTTTCTTTATACTATGCCAAAAGTACGTTGTTTCGGCTTCAATATTACGGCAGAATGCCTAACTTTTAAGCCGCGATAAAGTCGCGCAGACAGCGGGCCGAAAGAAATTATTTCTGCACTGATGACACTGTCACTGCAAATGTCGGGGCAGGCATCAATATCTTTTATGACAGAAGGCAATTTCCTTCGTACTTTCGGCGTAGTACAGAGAAAAATAGTATACCTACACTACATGGGCAGAAAGTTTGAGAGCGCGAAGTGCAGAAATCTCAAACTTTCTGCCCTTGTAGTGTAATATACTATTTCTTTCCGTTTCCTTTATTCTTACTTTATTGTTAGTTTATTAATACAAGCATCATTTGTATGCACTATAAAGATTGAGAACCTATTTCTTATCTTTTATTTTAACCTGCTTTTTTTAATTTGTTGAATTTAGAAATTTTAGAAGTCGAAAAATGAAACTTATCGAGCAATAATTTTTTATAATTTTCGGAGAGGATTATCCCAACAGCAATATCTTCCTGAAATATTTTATGTGTTTTGAATTAAATCACCACACCAGTCGACTGTTTTCCGCTGGCATTGCGAATTTCAAGGTGGTCGCTCCAGTACCAACCACAAATCCAGGCTGGGTGGACCCCAAAACAGCAGTCCCATAGTAAAACATTAATGCGGTTCGTCAGCTAATTAAGAATAACCGCCGTATAACATACCGAGAGATAGAGGTAACGTGATTCTTTCCAAAGTATGTCAAAGAATTTGGTACCAACTTTTGTGTCCAAATCCGGTCATGTGGTACCAATTGCTTTAAAAGATCGAAGAACGGTTACCTCCGATTGGTATATAAACGTTTATTTACCAGAAGTTATCAGGAAACACCGACAAAGCAACACACAACGGCGAATCATCCTACATCCGCACAATACAAGTGCTTACACTGTCCAAAAGGCAACCGAGTTTTTGAAATTTCAAAATTTCGAATTGTTAGACCATTTACCGTATAGTCCCGACCTAAGTCCCAACGACCTCTGCACCTTCTCAAAGATTTATTTATTGGTGTAAACGTATGCAAAAGTGAATTAATCTGCTTGGAACATATTTTGAAAACCAATAAAATACTTAAAGTCTATATGTTTTGTGTCTGTATTGCTATATGTAATACTGAACATACAACCGTCGTATTGCGTTATTTACTTAAAAACAGTATGAGTGACATGCTGGGGTATTGTTAGACAAACCAATTTTATATTAATGATGTGCGCTCAATATTTGTAAACACTTTGTAAGTAAATCTTAAGTCACTTTTTGTTGGTTAGTCAGAAAATGGAACAGACAACATAAATTCCAAGTTTTTCATCTAAAAAAAGAAAAAACCTATTTATTCAATGTCTTTGTGTGTTCAATACTTCTAAACACTTTGTAGGTATTTTAAAGGCAAACAATTGTTATATTTTGTTCCGGAAAGTTGGCAAAAAGCATTTATTTACAGATTAAATGAAGAAGTTTTTTCCTTGGACTGTTTTCATTTATTAACCATTTATGACAAAAAATTTGATTAAAAAACGTTAATCCTGGATAAACATCACCTTTATGATAACACATTATACATTTTAAGTTTAACATGAACTAAACGTGAACCTCTTCTTTTATTAAGCTGCATATTGTTTTTTAATAGTACTTAAAGTTTGAGGCCAGATACAGAATCAATTAATAATTTTGCTTTTTAATGACCTTAAAAATATTATTATTTTCTTTTAATAAGGTTAAATTCTGATGGTTTAACACCATTTTTATCTAATATGCATTTTTTAAACTCTATATATAAAGGAAATATTTACTGGATTTTAAATGGGCATACTTGTTTGTATTTCTCATAAATTTTTTGAGCTCTTTTTGCTTCCTAAGCAATCTGTCTAAACTTTCTTAGCGTAGTTAATGGAAATCCTGAAACACGCCACAAAAGCTTTGTATCATTTTCCATTTGCGGGAGGGCGGGTAAAATTCGCGAACTAACTTATTTCTTGATGATTGAGTTTGTATAAGCTTCTTTTATGTATCTGTAAAGGCGGATACGATAAGTGGAAAGAAATGTATCAGAAAGAACAACAGTAATTTGATTCTAGAAAAAAATGGTTAAAATTTATATTCAAAGAGAGATAAAAGATTAAAAGCGGTGTTTTATCTCTGTTAAGTTGGTTAAGGTTTTACATTTGAACTTTTTTATTAAATTTTATACTAGAATATATATATATATATATATAACCAAAGGGGAAAATTATTGGGCATGTACGCAAAAAGGATCCTTTTTGCGTACATGCCCAATAATTTTCCCCTTTTGTTTATATTAATACGCATTTTCTTGGCACTTTGTTATATATATATATATATATATATATATATATATATATATATATATATATATATATATATTAAACAGATTTTATACAATTGCTTAAAACCTAAAAACTAATTCAATTATTTTAAATGATAAAAAAATATACCAAATTCTTTCAATGGTTGCTATAATGACTAAAAGAAATACAAAAAATAATGCCGTTAAAAAATTTTGTACTATGGATTTATTCGCAGTAAAATTGAGGCTATCCAAATAAGAATCATAAGAAAATTATTCTTAAATTAATATACCTTCTTTATTACGCCCTCAAACAACCACCGAAAAAATGATGAAATAACTATTCAGAGACTGTAGATATCATTTGTTCTGATGCTAATGTATACTAAAAGACCTGAAGGAGTAGCAACCAACACCAATTTATATCATAATATAATTTAATTTTAGCAACCAAATCGAATTTTGTTGGGCGACACATTTAAAGTAGGATGTGTGTGTCTCATAATGTGTCCTGCTATGATTATCGACATATTTGCTTTGACATAATAAACAAGGAGCTTATTATAAACACGTATATTAATGCTCCTGCATTTCTGTTAATTTCTGTTTATTTGTGCTTCATTTTTATGTTTTGTATTTTATATTGTATGTCTTTTTAACAAATAAACATATTATTATTATTATACAAAATTAAAGTTCCGTTTGAGTGTGATACATCAAATTACCAACAAAGGTCAAGAGAAAGTCGTGCTGTAAAATTGAGGTAAGAAATAAAGTCTTTAGATTTTAAGTAGGTACTTACCTGAGTCAGAAAAAAACTTACTACGCCAGGCACATAAACCAGCAAGTATAACCTCTATGCCTCTAGCTTTCGATGGCTGTTGACAAAAACAGTAATAAAACTAAATAACTTAGTTCCCCATTCTGATTTCCGGGGGGGGGACAATCTCGGGGAAGTCATGATGGAACTTAAATAGCCATCGATCAGTCTACTAGTGGACCAACCACTAGTTCGGCCAAATTTACCCAGAAGCCAATACACAAAACAGACTGCATATTAACATTCACGAACATCTACGGGTTAAATGCCAACATTAACGCAACCATCACTATTTACAGTCTGTAAAACCTCACGTTCTTGTTCTTACCGAAACACAGGTTTTTGAGAAACATATACTGAAGCATCTTAAATTTCCAGGTTATGAACTTTACCACAACTTTAAACGGCACCATGGAGTATGAGTTTACGTAAGAAGCATAGCTTCCTGTTTTAGATAACCTGCACTTGAAAACAACAAAGACAACATCCTTTGGCTAAATTTAACACTAAAAGCCTTTAGCAAATTTATATGTTGTATTTATTGGCCATCAGACGGTAATTGTGACGAACTATTTGATTATTTATCACAAAAGATTGTCTACCTTAATAGTAAGTACCCTTTTGCTGAGATAATTGTGCTTGGAGACTTTAATGTTTACCACGAAAAGTGGCCTAAGTCCAACAAAACAGACACAGAAGGCAGGCTTACTGAAGAGTTTGCAATCACACATGGGCTGTCCCAACTAATCGACAGGCCCTACTTACTTTCCCAGAGCTGTCAACCACAGTTCTACTACTCTAAATCTATTTCTGACAACTCACCCTGAGCAATATAATGTAAAAGTTCTGTCTCTCCTAGGTAATTCTGATCACGCTGTAGTAGAAGTCAATCAATCCATAACCATTCGAGGTATCACCCAACAGAACTTTTTGGAACTTAAAAAAGGCAGATTCGGATGGCCCTAAAGATTACTTTGCAATTTTTTCCTGGAACTCGGTCTGCCCTATCAACGAAGATTCGTCGGCAGTTTGCAACAATATAACTGAAATAGTTTGTTTATGGGTGTGTAACTCTCTATTAGGCTAAGAGGTTGTGGCTTATTACTGTAAGATTATCCCACCACTTTCAGTGGGTTCGTTGACCGAGCGGGCTAAAGCGCGGATCATCGCTGACGTCGACCGCAGGATTCACCGGTTGATAGTTCTAATCCCGTCCACGTTGAAAATAAATATACTTGAAAATAACTAAAAACACACTTTTAAACCAAATTTAACCAAAAAGTCAAAAATGATTGTAGTTAATTAACAAGAGTAAATTAATAAAAAACACGTTTTTAAAGCACATCGTGCGCTCGATTTACGAAAAAAATGGCGTAAAGCGCCCACACTTTTTTTTATTATTAAAAAAGTGTGATATGTATTTTTATACTCAACTCTAATTTGTTTTAACTACAAACAACACTGTGTAAATGTTTTCAAGTCTACAAAAATATATATTTTGTATATCCCAACAAAATTACTAATTTAAAACTGAACAAATCTCATAATCATTCATTACAAAAAGATTAAAAGTAAGCACCATTTGCTATTAAATTTAGCTAGCTAGATCATTATACACACCCTTTATCCGTAGCAAAATACATACAATCATCTTTTTGTTGGATTCTAAAACAGAAAAGATGGATGTTCCACGCGAGTAAAAGAAAGTAACAAAAACGGAGTAAAGCTTCGTTGTGAAACTGTGACTGAGACTCATGATTAATTTTAGTTAAGATATGCAGGCATCCTTACGTTTCTTTAGAACTTTAATGAATTAGCAAAAAGTATAAGGTCATTTTTATCATCTAAAAGAGAAATTTGCACCATCTGCAGAGTTTTCCTAAGAGAAATGAAGTTTTCACTGAGGAAAATGTAATTCTGAGAAACGTATTTTGTAGATATATACTTAGATAGCATATACCGGTAGTATGTCTAAAAGTTTATCATTTCGGAATATGGTAATACCTATTCCAATTCGAGGATATACAAATGTCTGTAATATAAGGTGAAACTAAGGATAGCGTTTTATTATTTTTACGGTGTTCCAGATCTCATATGAATTGTTTATTCTATAACAAACAAAAGTTGATTACTTATAATATAATTTATATACATTTAATAACGTATATATTTAGTCACTTTAGTTACATACGATCATAGGTCAGTTTCAATACATTGGATATTGAGACGAGTTTGCACAATTTAATTATTATTTTACATAAAATTTTAAATCTTAAGGTTGGACTTTTTTGGGGTTTCCTAAAAAAGGTTCCTTGGTTTTGATGCTGTTGTAAATATTCTCATGTGTAAGTGTGACAGAATATATAATTTAATTGGAAAGATTTGTGTATGTATTTATTATTTAGTATATTTTTGTTTAAAATACGTGACTTTCATTATTTAGAAAAAATCTTTGACTCATTGCCTATTGCGCAGTATATCTTTTAGTATAATTTATAAAAGTGCTTTGTTTATTTTTACAAGCAGTGAAAAATATTTAAAGCAATACGAAGCAGTTTTCAAGTTGTGAATTTGAACTACTTGCCGAAGAGGGGATTAAGCCGCTGTAGCTTAATTAACCCTTCAAAAGTTACATTGGCGTTGGGCGCCAAATTTGTAACCATAAAAGTACCCCAAGGCTAGCTCCAGAGGGTCGTGGCTTCCCTTCTGTGTTTTTGCTTAATTCCCCCCAAACAAGTATTAAAAGGGCGCCAAGTACAGACACACAAATAAAATTCTATAGATCAGTTTAAAATGGTTTATTACTATAAAAATTGGTTAGTAATGTATTGAAATTTATGAAAAATTAATTAAATCTCTTAACTTGGTGTGGATCTGTGGCTTTTGACGGAGTTTGATCCTGAAGAGCGTGCTGTATGAAGGATGGGTTCCTTTCGAGGGACTTCTTGACTGAATATTCCACGCTTCTACGCAGTGGACTCGGAACAGCAACGGAAATATAATTCCCCTGTAGAGATTTATTTTCGGCTTTTCTAACCGAGGGATCGGAACTGCAACAGAATGGATTATCTCTGTAGAAACCTCTTGTCGAAATCTTCTATCAAAGAGGAAAGGTATAGCAAAATGGCGTCGGCCTCACCGAAAGATGTCGAAACGTGTAGTTTTTATATCGCAATTTGTAGTCCTTAATAGGGCCTTTCTTCTAGTTGGCAATAACCCTGTCAATAAAATTGGAATCAAAACTCCGAATTTTCAAATACTATTTTTTGAACACAATCGCTATAAGTCTCTACAAATTTCGAGAAAAAATTAATTACCGTTCATAAATAATAAAATACCACAAAAACTGACCGTGAATTGAATTAGCAATTGTATTCAAAAATTTAAAATGTTAGTAAAATAGATAAAATATTATATTCACCGCATTTTGGATTAATTTAACTATTAAAGTTAAAACCAAGGCAATAAGGAACTTACCAGAGACAGAAGGGCAAAGATGGTCGGAAACTCTGAATTACTTAAAATTCAACGATAAAATGAACGAAATAAAATCAAAAACTAACTACGAAACCATATCTCTTCTTCCAAATAGCAGTCCCCACACGTCTCAACGCGGAAACAATAGATAATTTAAAAATATTTATAGTCCGGGAGGATTGTTCGAAAACTAACGATACAATTATTGTTACACCGCATAACAACTGAATAGGATAATATAGCGATCATTCGACTCTTTTAAGATACTCCAGACCTTTTACTGCGTACTGCTCAATTAAAACTGCATGAGAAGGGAACAGCAGTCGTATACGTAAAAATGATATTGGTCTACTTTAAAGAAACTTTTGTTAAGTACAAAACACGTTAAAAAAGACTCAATTTGTCAAAAGAAAATAACGATTGAAGCAAAGTTATTTTCACAGACTAATCTTCTTTCTGGGCATGGTCTTCTCTGTCGAAAACTTGGATAAGTAAGCATAATAGAGGTTACCGTTAAATACCCTGTAAAATTGCATGTTTGAGGATGCTTTTACCAAGGTGGGTTTTGTTTTTTTGTGTTAATCAGTATTTTAAATGCTGAGAGAATGTATACGATTTATCAAAGATGCCTAATGAGATCTGCAAAAAAGTTGTTTAGGTAAGACACAAGAAATTGGTTACTTCAAAAAGGCAATGTTCTAAAACATTAAACATTACAGGAAATTGTGCAGTGAGTGACAATGGCAAAATAACATCATTACCATGGCGTGATTGGCAATGTCACCAGATGCGAACCCAATAAAAAATATGTAGTCCTATATTAAAATACAATTAAAAGGAAAGCCAGTATGTACTGGTTCTCACGAAGTGTTATGCAAATTCGTTATAAAATTTATTTAAAATTGTTATCCCGGAATTTTTAAGGAAGCTGAACACAAATATTATCGCATGGACGATCCTGTGCTCGGTATGTATTACTTTATACAATTTAGGAATTGTTCTGCAACTCGGGTGGAACTCGTCGAATAATTTTTAAAGTGCCTTGTTTTGTAAAGAGGCTTAAACCAAGGTATTAACAAATAAAATAAATAGTTTGGGGTACCAAGTCGAAAAGGGATAAGAATGGCCAAGCACGAAGTAAAGTGTCGATAACTTGCTACGACACCGCTCTCAGCAAAAAGTTTAACTGTAAATTATCATAGTATTAGTGATATTCACTGTAATAGATGAGGAGCAATAGACTGGGTTAATTTTTATAAACTATCACAAAAAACGTTACAAATATTTTGAAAGATAAAATAAAAGTAAATATCAAGATGGTTAAACTAAAATTTAAAATAAAATATCATTGGAGAAGAAACCACCAAAGGATTATGAAAGTGAATCTTCAGAGAAAAATTATGGGGGAATACAAAAAATTTAAATCTGTATACAAAGATAGTTATAATCCACTTCCGTTACCATATGTAATATATTTGTAAATATGTACAGTAATAAAATTGAGATAAAAGAATCGTAAATTATTGATTAATCACTAGTTTTCTACATTTGTATTTAAAGATCATATAGAAAGTTTCCTAGAGCAATGCATTCTCGACAAAGATTTATCGTCTGATAATAAAGTTTTAAGGTTCCTCAACAAATTATATCTGTAACGAGCCTTTAAACTTTTAATATATACTCTACTCGGAAACTCCACTTGAAAAATCTCGACTCAATTAGATATTTTCCGACAACAAATTTCCGGGCCCATTTAACTGTTCCTTTAGTGATTTAATGGCCACTAATTCACAGAACAAAGCAAACCCGATGCATTATCATGTTTTGTAAGATTTCATCCAAGAGTTTGCAGGTGCAATTTTATTTCGAAATATAGAATTAAACTTGAAACCGAAAAGAATCAGGTTATTTATTTAATAATAAAAAACTTAAATAATAATATAATCAACAAACATTATTATAGTATGAATATAATTTTATTAACAACCAGTTAAAAAAATTAGATTTTCTAGCCCATGATAGAGTTCGAAAGTAAACTGTTGTAAACTGGGGTGAAAAATAGTCACTTATCACTCTACATGTAACTTGATCTTATTTACAATCAATACATACAAAAAGAGAAGTCCTGACTGACATATTCACACTGAGACTAAACTACTGAAGGTTGAAACGTAATTTTTGGACAGTGAGTATCTTTTATGACGTTAGCACCCGTCATACAGTTTCAGTTTCAGTTTTTATTTTAATAGATGTCAGCACATGTTATTGCCAGAACTCAATGCCAAGCACTATTCCATTATTGCATGTGCGAGCGCCTTTGGCTATAAATTCCCATTCTTGATTAAATTACGCGGCCCCAGTCCGGACACTAAAAATTTCCAGGTGTTTAGTTAAATGCTCTATGACTGGGTTAAAAATTGAGGTTCGAAACCAATTGCTCCTATTAGCTGCATCGCTTTCTCAGTTGCCTGCTATTGGGTAGTTTTCAGTGTTTCGTGTAAAACGTTTTTTTTTTTGGCCTCCTTGTCTACGGACACCCTTACTTAGTACTCCTAAAAGTACACATTTTCTAGCCGATTATTATACAATCGATAGACATGACCGGTCCAATGTGGGCAAGCACAGGTGATTAGAATCTCTATAGGAAGACACTTAACTATTCTAAGAATCTCTTAATTGGATACTGGATGGTACCAGCGAACGTACATCATTTGAGGTAAATGTCTTTGTGGTGTGCGCTAAAGAGTTTAAAACTGTCATGTGTATGGAACCCCGGCCTTGCATGCGTATAGAAGTTGACATGACAGCTGCTTGGTATACAGTCATTTTTGTTGTAAATTTTAGTTAGTGGTTATCGAAAACTCTGCGGTGCAACCTCCAGAAAGCCTTTGATGCAGTACTGACTCTTTTATGTATTTCTTTGTGTATATTTGCTTTGGTATTTTAAATACTGCCAAGATAATTAAAAGAGTTCACATTTTCTATTTGTTGCCCTTGCAAAAAGATTTACACATCGCTAATAATATGAGCCACTGACAGAATCTTAGTGTTAGATGAATTTAATTCAAGACCAAGAGCTTCCCAGTAGACGTCAATTATTTTTGATGTTGGTTTTAAGAACAGGCTATTAATGCACAGTCGTCTGCTTACATTTGTTATAAAGCAGTTTCTACTTTTGGTTTTTGCCTTCAACCGTGCCAAATTGAAGAGATCGTCGTTATGCCTGTATCTGATACCCAGTCCTCTCTCATCCAACCTTTCATGGACAATCACGGAAAGGGCAGCCAGCATACATACATACAAAAACAAAATGTCTTGACCGACATATCATTAGACAGGCTAAACAACTAAATCTTGAAACTTGATTTTTCAAAACTGGATTCCTTTTATGACGTTAGCACCCGTCTCACAGTTTCACAACCAACGCCTTTCTCTCTGCTTGATGTATTAATTTCAACAAATGTCAGCATATGTATATTATAAGGCGCAAACAAAACTTTAAAGAATATAATATTGTAAGGCGGCGTACTTTACACTAAAGATGTTTAAGTCCAATGTAGAACTGTTATTGGACAATGCCTAGTGCTGCTCCAAGTGTTAAGAAAAAAAAAACTCTAACTTTTTTAAAAGGATGTTTCGAAACCAGTGTAAATTGATCTGTGCATAATTCGTGCAAAGCCGCGGGCAAAAACTTCATTAATTATATGATTTTTCAGTGTATTAGAAAGTTATAAAATAGTTATTTATGATATGAGTGTTAAAAGTGAGGTTTTATTTTGTGAGTGAAAACGTTTGTGAAATGAGCGGAGCGAATTGAACAATTTCACGAACAAAATAAAATCACTTTTAACACAAATACCATACAATGTTTTTTGTACAACTTCCCTATTTTGATAATGAAACGAGCGAATTTTCAATGACAATGAACCAAACCGTGTTAAAAGTAAACTAAACCGTGTTAAAAGTAAACTTGTTTACATGGCAACGTGTTAAAAGTATTTTTAACACGCTGCTATGTAAACAATCGTTTTTAACATTGTTTGCTATCATTAAAAGTGTCACTTTTAATGACAGTTGTACAAAAAAAGTATTTCGTAAGGTAGAAAGTACTTACTTTTCATTCCGATATTTATATTTACATAATTTATTTAGTCGACGGGTTATAGGCAATCAGTAAACCAATATATGTTAACCTATTTTTACTTCCAAATTTATATAACTTTATTTATAAATTTTATTTTATTTCTTTTATATAATTATAAAAAAATATGATTTTGGTATACTTTGACATATATACTATTTTACTTTAGACAATCGTTTTTTCTTGAGAAACATAAAGTACCTACTTATGCATTTCGATATACTTACTAAAATTATTTGCGCGTTATTTTATAGGCAACCAATAGTGATAAACTAATGTAATCCTTAAATATTTATTACTTTATTTATCAATTTTATTGTTTTTGTTGAATAATTTCAAACAAAATACTATGCAAACAGGTATATTCGGCGTAAATAACATTTTTCTCTAAAGAAAAATAAATTAATACCCGCTACTATTACATATATCGTTTTTATACCTATTAATTAAATGTTTTCAAAGGTGATTCTGACAAAATTATTACTACTTTATAGTTATTCCCAAGGGAAACTGAGATTTGCCCTTATGTAGGAAAGAGCTCTATTAGAACTACTTACCATCTAGGTCGTAGTTATCTAATTATTTAATGCTCTGATTATGGCAGTATTAACCTGATTCTTTTTGGTATCATTGGCAATTCTAAATTTTGAAATAAAGTGGCACCTGCAAATTTATAAATGCAATTTTACAAATTATGGTAATGCCTTAAGTTTGATTTGTTCTGTAAATTAGTGGCCATTAAATCCCTAAAACAACAGTGAAGTGGGCCCGGAAATTTGTTACCGGAGTCGAGAATTTTTAAGTGGAGTTTCCGGGTAGCGTATATTTTTAAAGTTTAAAAGCTCGATACAAATATAATTTATTAAGGAACCTTGAAACTTTATTATCTGCCAATATATCGTTTGCGAAAATGCATAGCTGTAGACAACTTTCAAAATTATCTTTAAATACAAATTTAGTGATCTATTGATTAAGTGGTAATGAAAGATTCTTGTATTACTTTCTTCACAAATCTATATATATAAAACTCAAAGGTGACTGACTGACTGATTGACTGACTGATATAGTGATCTATCAACGCAGAGCCCAAACCGCTGTACAAATAGGGCTGAAATTTGGCATGCAGGTAGATGTTATAACGTAGGCATCCGCTAAGAAAGGATTTTGATTAATTCCACCCCCAACGGGATAAAATAGGGGATGAAAGTTTGTATGATCTATCAACGCACATCTCAAACTGCTGGACGGATGGGGCTGAAATTTGACATGCAGGTAGATGTTATGACGTAGTCAGTCGCTAAGAAAGGATTTTGATTAATACCACCCCCAAGGGCATAAAATAGGGGATGAAAGTTTGTATGAAACTTTGTCAATTTTAAACCATTCGGGCTGAAACTTTGCATGCATATAGTTACTATGACGAAGGCATCCCTAAGAAAGGATTTTGATTAATTCCACCCCTAAGGGGATAAAATAGGGGATGAAAGTTTTTATGAAACTCTGTCAATTTTAAACCAATCGAGCTAAGATTTTGCATGCATATAGCTACTATAACGTATATAGGCATCCCCTAGAAAAGGATTTTGATTAATTCCATCTCTAAGGGGATAAAAAAGGGGATGAAATTTTTTATGAAACTTCGTCAATTTAAAACCGATCCGGCTAAGATTTTGCATGCATATAGCTACTATAACGTAGGCATCCCCTAAGAAAGGATTTTGTTAAATGCCACCCCTAAGGGGATAAACTAGGCGATAAAAATTTGTATGACAGTTTGTCAATTTTAAACCTATCGAGCTGAGATTTTGCATGCATATAGCTACTATGACGTAGGCATCCCCTAAAAAAGGATTTTGATTAATTCCATCTCTAAGGGGATAAAATAGGGGATGAAAGTTTGTATGAAACTTTGTTAATTTTAAACCGATCGGGCTGAGATTTTACATGCATGTAGCTACTATGACGTAGGCATCCCATAAGAAAGGATTTTAATAAATTCCACCCCTAAGGGGATAAAATAGGGATGAAAGTTTGTATGAAACTTTGTCAATTTCAACCGATGGGAATGATATTTTGCATGCATATAGCATGCAAGTTTTTAAAGTTTTAAAATAATAATAGTCTAATACCACTCGCACTTTACTGAGTGGGTTGTGTGCAGCTGGCCGACATGACACTGTCGATAGACGCGTATAGAGTCTTGAAAATTCGAGAATAAATTTGTTTTATTACGTAGTGGTGTACTAATAAATTACTGTTTTAAATTCCATCCCTAAGGATTTAAAATAGGGGTTGCAAATTTGTATGAAACTCGGTGGCAAAAAACTATGGTCCACAAGTCCACGCGGATGAAGTCGCGGGCGGCCGCTAGTATATTATATATTGTTAAGGATTTGTATAATATTTATTTTCGTATTTAAAATTAAGCTTTTTATATTCCCCATGAATTTCCACATATTTCCAAATACCATTCAGTCTATACCGGGGATGTATCTTCATTATTGACTGAAGAGACAAGCCTGTACTGTACAAATGTGGTCTAATAGACCGAAACATGTCTACAGTTTGGTTTTGCCCTTGTCTAGACTGATTGATATTTATATCTACGTCGCAGCACCATGATGTGCATTTAAGTTAAGAATTCTAACCATGCACAAATCAAGGTTATTAACCTGAAGATTGACAGCATTACGCAAGATACTATTGTATAATTTTTTAATCTTTTTATTGTTATAAGACTGTCATAACGCTTCATTCGTTATATGTATTTTTTATTCTTTCCACTCCTAATTATCCCTATTTATCAGATCCATTTTACTGCTCCTCTACACCTAAAATCTTGCTCTTTCTGCTCCAATACTCATGTTACAAAAATTACAAACAAAAAATACCAACCCATTTCCTTAAGGGCGATTCACATTTGCAAAACTTTACTGAAAGAAATGTGTACCAACATCCATTTCATTATTATTATTATTAAATTAACAGTAAAAAGTAAATTTCAATTTAAGCAATTTAAGGATAGTACAGTGAACAGAACTTACAAATAACTAGTTGGACAACAGTAAAAGTGTTTTATTTTAATTTTAGTAAAGTGTAAAGAATTCTTGCGAGGAAGATTAAGTTAGCATTATTCAGATTTAAATACAGTGTTGGTTTTAATCTATTTCAAAGATACAGAAATCCTTTATGTAATATTTTAGAATCCACGATAAAGCTTAACTTTATGGTTAATGCATTAAAATGACCAACATTTTTGATACACCAGTTTTATTTGAATGCTGGTTATTATTTTGCTGAGTTTTATTATTTAAATAAAAATCCAGAATGCAGTGTAGATACTTACTATTATTCATGTGACAGCAATTAATTTGATGAAAAAACAGAGTACTTAGCTGTATATTTTGTCATTGTAGAGCTTAAAGCTGTTAATAGTCATTTAATCTAGATGTCAGTGAATATTTTGTAAGCATCTTGCAAGCATCTCATGTTCTCCCCTTTTGTTTCAATGAATTCGCAAATTATCTTCTCAAAGAAGCGTTCACAAGTTTCATTCATACGTAGTTTAAGAAGTTTGTATATTGCTTAAACAGTGCACCGTTTAAAGACAATCGATGCTTCGGCTCTGACAGGTTTCTCATCAACATTCATCTAAAAAAGTCTATTAATCGGTAAGTACAAAATAATGAGTTACATTTTTATATTGAGTTTTAATAAGAATCTAAATTCTCACAGATTGATTGGAATTCAGCAAAGTAACAAATAGAGTAGTTAATAGTAATAGCATTAGTGGTTAAAATGCTAGAATTAACAGGAATTGCAAATTCCTCTGGTTTTGGGAAAATTAACAAAAATATTAAAAATATTTTTACAGGGCTTTTACTTTAACAAAATAATCATTTAATCAATAAATCATTTTCTTAGCATTGAAATATGTACCTAAAATAATATTTATACATTGTACCCTGTATTAAATATTTAAAAACCGTAATTCAGTAAGGCACATTAATTTTCTTGCTTCCATTTTACAGAATTTCGTCTGCAATGCGGGGAATATTTCGGCTGAATGTCGGATTTGTTTGCATATATGCCGTTGATGTCATTCTAAAACTGAAATTTCGGCAAGGCTACGCCGCACATATTGAACGTTCATGAAATTTTCATACTTATAAATGTTTATGGTCTAGCGGCAGGACAGGATTTACACTCAATCTTTTTGTTTACCCTTGCATATTTACTGTCAAAAATCGTGATTTGAGTCTGTTTATCTACAAAGATTTATACCACCGTATAAAATACAGGGTAAATCACTGCATCTTTGAAAAACACATTGTATGGTTGTACCCGTATATTCGTTTAATCTTGATCTGCTGGTCCGAATTTGCAGAGATATTTTAACGCATTTTTAGTTATCGGAGTTAAAAGGATTTTTCTTTATTTGAGTTGCCACAGTTTTTGTTTGATTTTAAAGATTCGTTAATAGGTGTTTCAGAGTTCTACTCGATTGCCTTTAACAATCTATGTATTTAATACCGAATCTAGATTTGGTGTAAAATTTTTAAATTTACGGCAAATTAAAGAAAATATGTAAGTTTTTATCTAGCGATTGACTATCAATCTCTATGTTTAAATATTCATTTTATAACTTTTAACTGGACTTGTAAGTAATTAGTAGCTATTATACAGTTTTAACTTTTAACGTTTATTTGACTACAGATCTTTAAATCCTATTTTATGGTAAATACTCAAATTTAACGATTTGGATGCAAATTAGTTAATTTAACTACAAAACAAAATGTTCAAATATTTCAGTAGAAATTTTCACCATATTATAGGTACTAATAAGTCTGCCTTTATTCTAAAATATATTTACACTATAAATGTAAATTTAAAGTTAGAAAGCTAACAATAAAGACAAATAGTGCTTGTTTTCGTGATTTCTATTGTAAATTTTAAAAACACCATCGTTACTAAATTCTAGCTTTAATCTACACTCACACAGCTATTCCAGAAAATAGAATTGAGTTAGAAACTCAGTTTTATCCGCGCCAAGTGATTTCAGCTTAAAGCTGAAATAGTTTTGAGCAGCGAATTTGTTTGTTTCTAATTTCAGTAACTTCTTTTGTAAACACTACTCAAGGTACAATTCCCGAATTTGAATGTGATGCATTTTGAACTAGGTCTGATGACTTTCGTTTAGTAGTTGTAAGTTAATAATGAATTTCAAAAAGAATCAGCTAATAATATAAAAAAAGTGTTTATATAATTTTATATGGAAATATAACAAATTAACAAACAAGGTAAATTATATATATATATATATATATATATATATATATATATATATATATATATATATTATAACATTTAATAACTAGTAGTTCTAATTATTATAGTATTCTATAAGTTACCATGTTATAAAGTACTTCTTATCTTGAAATTTTTTTAATTTTAATATAGATGTGAAGAAGGTAGGTAAGATTCAAATTAATTTCTTTTATTTTAACGATTATTATTTTAACATACGCTCCTAGCTATTCTCTTTCTTAGGGTCAGAGTTCAAAAATTTCAAATAATAAATGGATTCAAATTTAACTAATATTGAAAATTTCAACAAAAACGATAATAAAATTCAACAATCATATACCAAATTATGTTTTCTGAACAATAATTCTATTTTGACCTTAACCTTACTTTTTCTTATTGTTTTGTGCGCATTGACACATTACTTTCAAAAATCAAACATCGTTAAATCAAGTGTTATGAAAAATTCTGAATTTTGTAACCAATAAATCAAATTAAACTTATCTAAGAATGAAAAATAACTTGTTTAAACAGTGAAACAGTGTACAAGTGAAATTAAATGTTCATCAAATACATAAAAATCAAACACAGGAAAGTTCTTTATTTTGAAAAAATTGTAAATTGATACCGTGTTCTGAAGCTTTTGTATTCTCTCTGGACAACTAAGGCACAGGCTATCCTTTTCAATTGGAATCCACCATTTCCCAGGACATCAATGATATACAGACACTTTAGAGATTTTGACGAATAAATTTGCTTCTAATCAGGAAATAATCCACTCTTGCATCAAATGGTAAGTAAACTAATACTTTCTTTCTTATTAGAAACTAGTTTTACTTTCGTTAAATTAACTCAGGAAACATTTATATAAATGAACTGCTCAGCATACAATTTCAAACATTCATTTCTCCATAAATATAAATTTTACGTCTTACCAGATACTATCAGGAGTTGTCTTGAGGTTTTGTTAACACTTTTGACTACTTTTATACTTTCTTTTATAAGTATTTTCAAAAAAAAATCCAAATTTTAACGGAGCAAAATTTATTACATCTTCACTTCAAAGGGTCGAAAACAAGAGAGCGTTTCAGAAATAAACAATTTAACAACTGAATCTCCAAACAAACTTACACTATACATTATTATTCTCTATTCGCCTACTAAATTATTGATCAAATAAAATTACTAAAAATCTAATACTTAATTCCTTACTTACATTTAATACAATAGTCATTCTTTTAAAATTTGCTAAACTTTTGATGAGTTGTTAATTTTATAATATCTTTCGCCTACTAATTATTTGTCAAATCAAATTACTAAAAATCTAATACTTAATTCCCTATTTACATTTAATACAATAATCATTCTTTTAAAATTTGCTATACTTTTAATGAATTGTTAACTTTATAATATCTTATCTATAATATAATCTAATATCTTTCTATTTTCAGAACTTTTCATTTGGAAATTAAACTAATAACAAATCACAATATGGCTTGAAAACAAACATTGTATATTTTGAAAGTAAGTAAAAATTTTTTAAATTTCTTCTATGATTTCTAATATTTTATACTAAAATTTATGTAACGTTTTACATTTATGTTTTAACATTTAATTTTCTTATTTCATTTTATCTTAATTTATTTAAAATCGGTTTTAATTACCAATGTATCGTAAAATTTATAAACTTTTTCAATATTTACTCTTATTATCTATGTAATACATGATCATTAAAATTTTATATATTATGGATTAAATTATTTTGACTCTTTGAAATAAATATCTCTTAGATGTACTTGTATATTTTAAGTTCTTATTTTGTTTTATTTTCTTTTTTAGGTATTGTGAAAAAGACGATTATAAATTATACCAAATTTACTGCATTTGCACTCTGCCTTGGAATAAGAATATTTTCCTTTTCTCTATTTTTATTAATTTTCTTTATATATACTTATTTGTTATAGCATAGTAACTTATATCATCTCAATATATATATATATATATATATATATATATATATATATATATATATATATAATGATACAAATTTTATTGGGTCTGCAGCAAATTAAAAGAACAAGTGTACTCTTTTAAATTCTTTATTCCGAGCTTTCGGCTGTTGCTACAGCCATCATCAGGGAAACTACAAACATTATAATTAAATATACCTAATAATATTTAACATAATATAATTTTTACTTACAACTTTTTGAGATTGTAGTTAATTCGATGATAAATAAAAATAAAAACATGGAATATAATTTACAAATGTAAAAAGCAGGTAAATATAAAAACACATATACTTTAAATTAATTGCAAAATAAATTATTTAGTATTTTAAAGTTGATATCAACATTAACAGATTAAAATTGATATTGACACTGACGCATATAAATTATCTAAAAATTAATGTAAGGTATGTTATAAAAATTA
This sequence comes from Altica lythri, assembly GCA_964028335.1. Lineage (NCBI taxonomy): Eukaryota > Metazoa > Arthropoda > Insecta > Coleoptera > Chrysomelidae > Altica > Altica lythri. The sequence goes on along the minus strand of OZ034802.1, from coordinate 39,725,398 downwards.
GGTGAATAAGTCAAATGTCTTTAGTTAATCTGTTAATACTCTTAATTATTAGTTTACCAAAATTAGCAACAATCAATGTATAAATTAACTTTAATTTTTAATAGAATAACCTTGAATTAAGAATTTGTACGGTTATCTATAGATAACAGATAGGCAAATATTTCATTTAAGTGATGAATATCAGATCTATGATTCATTGATTTAGAAAATTTATTAATAAACACCATCTCTATAAATAGCCTTTTCGTCATATTGCTTTCGCGATAAAGAATACTGACATTGTCATAATCGATACGATGATCATTTTTTAAGACATGTAAACCCAAAGCACTCCTTTCTGGATATAATCTACAGTCAGATTTATGCGATGTAAGGCGATCTTTAAGACGTTTGGAAGTTTGGCCAACATAAATTTGGTCACAATCTAGACAAGGTAATCTGTAAACTACATCAGTCAAGGAAAGTTTTGGTGTTTTATCTTTAAGCTTTGTAAATACTGCATTTGCTGTTAATGCGGTCTTAAAAGTAATTTTAATATTTTCAATAGGTTTGAAAACTCTAGCTAGACTTGGAGCTAAATCTTTGATATAGGGTAAAGACATGTATGAAATTATATTATTATCATTATTATTATTAATGTTGTTGGATGGGGGTTCTGTTTGTGGAGTATTAAACAATAACTTTTTCAACAAAGAGGCAGCATAGCCATTTTCTGTAAATAATTGAAAAAGTATTTTTAAATTTTTATTATGAAAGGAAGTGTCGCTTAATTTTATTACTCGGTTTTTCATACATTTGACCAAATTAATTTTCATTGAATGCTTATGATAAGAATGATAATTTAAGTATCTACCTGAACTTAGAGGTTTTCTGTACCAATCAACAAGAAGTATGTTATTATTACGTACGACTATAGTATCTAAAAATGGAACAGAACCATAAGAGTCTTCTTTTTCTAATGTAAATTGGATGTATTGATTAAAACTATTAAAATAATATAAGATGTTTTCAAGCTCACAGGCTGGAATACTTAATAAAATGTCATCGACATATTTCTTTATAAAAGATATTTTAAAAGGTAGGACTTTAATAACAAAATCCAAAATATAATCCATAACATATGATGAAATAAAAATTTACAAATATCGGTCAATTAAGGTATTATATCATGGTTTTTATAATAATTAAGTTGGATAATTATTATAGATTAAGTTTATTTCATTAAGTTAGTATTTACAAAGCTTAAAGATAAAACACCAAAACTTTCCTTGACTGATGTAGTTTACAGATTACCTTGTCTAGATTGTGACCAAATTTATGTTGGCCAAACTTCCAGACGTCTTAAAGATCGCCTTACATCGCATAAATCTGACTGTAGATTATATCCAGAAAGGAGTGCTTTGGGTTTACATGTCTTAAAAAATGATCATCGTATCGATTATGACAATGTCAGTATTCTTTATCGCGAAAGCAATATGACGAAAAGGCTATTTATAGAGATGGTGTTTATTAATAAATTTTCTAAATCAATGAATCATAGATCTGATATTCATCACTTAAATGAAATATTTGCCTATCTGTTATCTATAGATAACCGTACAAATTCTTAATTCAAGGTTATTCTATTAAAAATTAAAGTTAATTTATACATTGATTGTTGCTAATTTTGGTAAACTAATAATTAAGAGTATTAACAGATTAACTAAAGACATTTGACTTATTCACCTAATTTTTATAACATACCTTACATTAATTTTTAGATAATTTATATGCGTCAGTGTCAATATCAATTTTAATCTGTTAATGTTGATATCAACTTTAAAATACTAAATAATTTATTTTGCAATTAATTTAAAGTATATGTGTTTTTATATTTACCTGCTTTTTACATTTGTAAATTATATTCCATGTTTTTATTTTTATTTATCATCGAATTAACTACAATCTCAAAAAGTTGTAAGTAAAAATTATATTATGTTAAATATTATTAGGTATATTTAATTATAATGTTTGTAGTTTCCCTGATGATGGCTGTAGCAACAGCCGAAAGCTCGGAATAAAGAATTTAAAAGAGTACACTTGTTCTTTTAATTTGCTGCAGACCCAATAAAATTTGTATCATTATAATTAATTAGTCAGCAAATAATTCCTATTCATATATATATATAAATAGATATTTATTTATTTATTATATATGTGAAGTAGTTGGGTAGCCACAATGAAACGACTAAGTGGACTCTTTTAAATTATCCTAGCTTTTGACCCTTTTTAGGCTCCTCCTCAGGGATCTAGATGAGAAATTTTGTACAATGGTTACAGTGTTATATAACTTATGTGTCGTTGTATGTTGACAACAATGGTAAGTGAATGTGGATATTTAAACAAGTATGTATAAAGATATAAAAGATAACTAAACACGACAAACTTAAAATTGTTAACAAAATTGTTTGAGATTATTTTACAGATCAACCACGCTTGGGTAATCTGAAGAATGGAATTACTGGTGACAGTTGACGTAGTAGATCCAAGTTGACAACGTCAAGTATCTAGTTATATGCATTAAAACAAATCAGTTACTAAGTTTGTGGAACGAGCTTACAAAGATTCTTAATGGTCCATCGTAAATAATCACATTTACAACAAAAAACCAGAAGATATATATAATAATCATAAGCATACAATTTTTATACTAAGTGTTCCAATTTGCGTCATTTCTCCCAGTGCAATGGGGGAAAACGAAAAAGAGCTCTTTACTCTCTTTTTCTCGGACGAAGTAAATTTTAGTTGGTTTAATATCCAATTTACTACTTTTATAGTGGATTTTGTTTCTCTCAAATATATCACAGTATTTAGGCCAATTTTATTAAAGGTGGGTAACCCAAGCACATGGCATAACCACAATTATTATTGAATCTACTCGCTTTTAGATTTTCATTTATTTATACATTTTTGATTCTAACCGTGAAAACCACTTTCTCGTTTCTCTGGATTTAACTTCTTAGTAAGTTAAGTTGGAGGAAATTTTGCAAACCATTTCTAATATATAGACAGAGTAAGATTCCCGCCACCCGATGCGTGTGTGTAACATTTCCAGAGAAGAATGTGTTATATAAGGGATTTTTAGGTGGAAGCCTTTCTATCATTTCAAATAATGTTTCCCACTTTTGATGACTGTTAGCAAGAGAGACGAAATGTGCGCGATACTTTGGGTTGTAAAGAAAAATATAATGAAATGTAGTTAAATTTTGTTATTATTTTAATTTTTTATCTGTGATATAATGATTTTTAAGCAAATTCAGTTTATCCAGGAACCTGTATAAAAATGTAGTCATGTTTGATTAAAAAAATTGATCACCTTACTTTCATGGAATCAGTTTTCTAAATAATAATAGGCTTTTCTGAATAATAATTATTTTGAAAACTACTTTATGATATGATGAAATAAAAATTTACAAATATCGGTCAATTAAGGTATTATATCATGGTTTTTATAATAATTAAGTTGGATAATTATTATAGATTAAGTTTATTTCATTAAGTTAGTATATAAAATTATTTTTGCAACACAATTTTTTTATAAAAAATTACACATTCAGTTTTTGCTCTTCTTCTTCATTTTCTTGTTCTTCATCATAATTATTATAATCAATTTCTTCGTCCTCTGAAATTGCATTTATTTTATCTAAAATAGAGTTTTTGGCTCAAGCATCACTGTCATCGACGACTTCTTGGTCTTCAAATTTATTATCATTTGACTTCGATAAGATGTCTTCAACTCTCATAGGCATTGGGTCACCAATAAATCATATTGGTTTTAAACTATTTTTAATCAATGTCCAGCAGCAATCCGTTGCTTTCTTCCACATTAATTTTGACAAAAATTGTCCTAAGAATTTTTTCTTTTAAGGACCTCCAACAAGGCGGAATCAATGTCGAGTCAAATGTTAAGACATTTTTTATAAATTTTTCTATGCGTTGTGTTTCTGAATATTTTTGTTAAAATAAAGGGTATCTAGCATTATTCACACTAGTCTATTATTTACCACCGTACACAAGGCTAGTAAATTCTTTACCGATACTTATTTTTTCTTCATTAAATACGTCCGTTTCATTAGACGCATACTTAAAAATTGTCTGGAATTTTTTATTTTTTGCATATAATTTTTCCTAATTATAAAATGCAGCTGTAAAATCACAACCAGTAAAAGCATGGTATGCTGGTAGAGCACGACATAATTTCGAAACTAATTTCAACGCTAATTGTGTAAAATGTTTGCAACTGTGTTCGGTGGTATTTCCTTTAGAAGTTGTTCTAGTCATTTAAATTTCTATGTCGGAAACTTTGTCTATATCGTTCTTAAACTATCATGGATCTTAGATCAGTATGGATCGAACTCACTTTAACTTTTGTTGTCTTGCCGCTAATTTGTCACCGGTACTGATTAAGCCGATCACATTACTGCTACTTAGGCATTTCGTTTATTAATATTAATTTGCTTTAATTTTACTTGTGCTAAGGCACACTTATTTTTTTGTAACCATAGCATATAGTAAATGTACTTATAACGCTCTTAAAATAAGATTTACATTCCGATAACTGATAACATACTGATAAAAACGAGTAAGTAATAATGTAACTTTTTTTAATTAGAAATAAGTAGTACCAAAGATTATAACTTACTTCCAAAGTGCTTTCTGGGTAATTCGAGAAAGAGGTAGGTATCACAACCTCAGCACTGTTAGATAAAAGGAAAAAATAAAACAATAATTTGACTAATCAGTAGTCACAATTCACAAACATTTGAAGAAGGTAATAATAATAACCACATCAGGAAAATTGCCACCACCCTTCGACACAACACTTTGAGCACAAACTATCACGTAAGTTAAAAAATCCGGTAAAATTAAAAAAATACATGACTATCGATTTCTCGCCTGATAAAATTAAAAGTAAAACAAAAATAGTGGTTGAGATATTTAAGATGGAAATTATTATGTACCTTAGGTACAGGAATAACGCCACTGCGCGAAATGACTCAGATGGGTCTATCATGGAGTCGCACCTGAAATTGGAAAATTTCAAGAAATAGGCCTGTATTATAATAAATAAAAAAGAATTTATGGTTAAAGAGTCTTTCACGTCACCCCTTACCTGGGCCCAGTGGCCAATAAAAGAGCCCCTTTCGCCGACCCTAACAGCATGTGATTGTATGCACTCACGATTTACAATCTATTATTTAAATTTAACAAGTATATGTGTTAATTTTTATAAATAAAAATAAATAAATATTAGAAACGTAAAGATATATTTTTTTCTAATTTCAACCATATATAGTACCTACCAACTTACACAAAATTTTGAAGCTTACAGACTAGACAACTTAATATTCTACATTTAATTACATATATTACATTCAGAAAAGAACACTCATAATAACATAAAATACCTCTAGCGCCTGTTAATTTTAAAATTTTGCGTAAGTATTATATATGGTTGAAAACGGAAAGAAATTATCTTTACGTTTTAGATTTTTTTTATCTATACAAAATTAAACACATATTATTTTTTAAATTTAAACAATATATTGTAAAATCGTAATTGCATAAAACCACATGCTGTTAGAGTCGGGGAGATGGTCTCTTTTATTGGCCTCCCACTGTGCCCAGGTAAGAGGTGACGTGAAAGACTTTTTACCCGAATTTATTCAAAAGAACTTAATATAAGTTTTTGAAAAATGCTACAATATACCATACGATAAGTATAAAATGACACTGTTCTAATATCAAAAACGACAATGATTTGATTTAACTTAGTTTCAAAATTTACAATGTACGCACAAAGCATTTTTGTTTTCAGTAACTACATGTTTGGTTAAACGCTTGAAACAGGACGGGATAAATAGAATGCCCGTTCATTACAATAAATATATTCTGCTATTCACCAGCTATTGTATTTCACACGAGCTTTAATCAACATATTTTCTCAATTTAATTTATTTGCCGCATAAAATCAATTTGTAAAGAACTGTTTTAAAAGTACTTTTTAAATGTTATTTAAAATTATGTGTATCTTTAATTTAAACATTAAATTTTGGTTACATTATAGGTAGTTTAACTTTGCTGTTGTTTTTTATTGACAAAGATACATAAACACAAAAAAATTACAAAGCAAATGGGTAATAATGATAGGTGTTGTAACCTCAACGATAGTTAAAATAATATAATTTATAACAAAGTAAAAACTAAATTATGGTCAAATAAGATGTAAGATCCCACGTTAGCTCAATCTGCTTTGGAAATGGGAACAACTTAAAAATCGGAAACATGTATTTTTAGTAAAATAATTATTTTAATATATCTCTATCTAACACCGGATAAAAAAAAGTCAAGTAGAGTTTGATGTTTCGATTGCCAATTAGACTATTAATCTCTCTCTTTCTTATTAACAGCATATATATAGATGCTTAAGGAAGAATTAAGTAAGTGTCCTATGCGACATAACACATCTGTGACCGAATGGTTAAAAGTGCTTATGGCTAAAGGTAAATATCGCAGGTTCGAGTCCTGCCTGATGTGTCATCTTTTCGATTTATTCTTGATAAAATTTATTTTTTGTCTAATTTTTTAAATTTAAAGACACATAACTTAACTTGTTGATTTATCAGAAAATTACTGTTAGAGTTTAAAACCTGTTAAAATTAAGTGTTAAAATATTGTACTAAAATGACTTGTTTTATTTTAATACTAGCGGCCGCCCGCGACTTCATCCGCGTGGACTTATGGACCATAGTTTTTTGCCACCGAGTTTCATACAAATTTGCAACCCCTATTTTAAATCCTTAGGGATGGAATTTAAAAAAGTAATTTATTAGTACACCACTACGTAATAAAACAAATTTATTCTCGAATTTTCAAGACTCTATACGCGTCTATCGACAGTGTCATGTCGGCCAGCTGCACACAACCCACTCAGTAAAGTGCGAGTGGTATTAGACTATTATTATTTTAAAACTTTAAAAACTTGCATGCTATATGCATGCAAAATATCATTCCCATCGGTTGAAATTGACAAAGTTTTATACAAACTTTCATCCCTATTTTATCCCCTTAGGGGTGGAATTTATTAAAATCCTTTCTTATGGGATGCCTACGTCATAGTAGCTACATGCATGTAAAATCTCAGCCCGATCGGTTTAAAATTAACAAAGTTTCATACAAACTTTCATCCCCTATTTTATCCCCTTAGAGATGGAATTAATCAAAATCCTTTTTTAGGGGATGCCTACGTCATAGTAGCTATATGCATGCAAAATCTCAGCTCGATAGGTTTAAAATTGACAAACTGTCATACAAATTTTTATCGCCTAGTTTATCCCCTTAGGGGTGGCATTTAACAAAATCCTTTCTTAGGGGATGCCTACGTTATAGTAGCTATATGCATGCAAAATCTTAGCTGGATCGGTTTTAAATTGACGGAGTTTCATAAAAAATTTCATCCCCTATTTTATCCCCTTAGAGATGGAATTAATCAAAATCCTTTTCTAGGGGATGCCTATATACGTTATAGTAGCTATATGCATGCAAAATCTTAGCTCGATTGGTTTAAAATTGACAGAGTTTCATAAAAACTTTCATCCCCTATTTTATCCCCTTAGGGGTGGAATTAATCAAAATCCTTTCTTAGGGATGCCTTCGTCATAGTAACTATATGCATGCAAAGTTTCAGCCCGAACGGTTTAAAATTGACAAAGTTTCATACAAACTTTCATCCCCTATTTTATGCCCTTGGGGGTGGAATTAATCAAAATCCTTTCTTAGCGACTGACTACGTCATAACATCTACCTGCATGTCAAATTTCAGCCCCATCCGTCCAGCAGTTTGAGCTGTGCGTTGATAGATCATACAAACTTTCATCCCCTATTTTATCCCGTTGGGGGTGGAATTAATCAAAATCCTTTCTTAGCGGATGCCTACGTTATAACATCTACCTGCATGCCAAATTTCAGCCCTATTTGTACAGCGGTTTGGGCTCTGCGTTGATAGATCACTATATCAGTCAGTCAATCAGTCAGTCAGTCACCTTTGAGTTTTATATATATAGATATTGATAACAATTATCAAATCAAATGTGTCGTTTTGTGAGATTATTACGAAATGTTATTTTAATCTGAATTATTAGCCGTTAGGTTTCAACAGAATATACCTTAGGAAATTAGGTTGTTATATATACCTAGAATCCAAAATTGCAAATGACGATAGATATTTATATGTTTTACACTTCAATTAAAACTTATTAAAATCTACAAAAAAGTTGCAAAATTACGAATATTATGAAAGTAAAATATTTTCATTATTCCAGAACCAACAATTTTCGTTAACAAGCATCATCCAGTTTTCAAACACAACGCTACTTGAAACTACATGGTTAGTTAACACAACATAATAAGCACGAACAATTTCCAACAAACACGTATCATGTTGGTTTTAAAGCATGTTGCTTCCTCACTATTTATCTTGAAGATTTTACAATTTTATGCAGTTGTAATACTACCTACATGTGTACTGTCTAGATTACCATTATATTTAGAACATTTTGTAATAAAATTAAGATTTGACCAATCTTTTTAGGACAATTCGTACAAATGCACACTATACAAGCAGATCTTGATAGTTCTCGTAAAGTAACCAAACATATTAGCAATCTTATTTGTTTTTCTACCACACAACCAAAAAAATGCCATTTTAAAAAATTTTATTCAAGACATATAAAAAAGCCGACTAGAGTATCTGTAACTAAAGTGCTTAGAGGCATTACCCGCGACATTTTTTAATTTCTACTTAGTGCAATTTTCTTATTAGTTTAATTTAAAAGAAAAATATAAGAGATATCCCGAAAAATAATTAGTTTATAAAAAAAAATCTATATTTAACGTTTTTATTAATTCTACTTACGATAACTAATGGGTACCCAGAAAAAGTTTGAACTAACTTTTAGCCTATTGCTATACCAGCTATTAGGATATCTTTTCCCGATGCAAGTATCCTTGAGCACTAGTTTTATTTTGCACTATCTTTATAGCAAATGGTGCAAAATATTGAATCTTTGTATAACGTTACATTTGAATACGTTGTTGATAGATTTTTTATGACATTAAAATAGTTTTAATCAATTTTATGTTTTGGATTATTTTTTAATAGATTAGATAAAAGATTTTTTAATTTTGAAACATAAAACTGCCACCTTGTGAGATAGAGTCCCAAAAGTATTTTAAGAAGTTGAAATTGTTTTAAGTTATTTCCATCCTGGGATCAAAGATTTGAAAAAAAGTCTACAATTTGAAACCAAGAAACCCAAAAAGTAATTTTAAGAAATAAAATAAACTTATTATTTACTAAAAATACGGCTTTATATATAGTTTCCAGTGTTAGTAACGTAAGGTGACTGTTAAGGATTTAAATTAAACGTGGCAACGCTGTTAATTCTAGTGCGCGAAAGCGTACGGTTTTGCCTAACCTTGAAAAAGTAGTTGATAATGTTGGTACCATAGATTAATTATACTAGATACGAAAGTAGTCGTTTTTATGAATGAAATCGACAATTTCGTCTGGTGACCTTGAACGACCAATCAGAAGGTTTGTCCATAAGAGCAATGCTATTTTTTGACGTTCCAGAGTGGTCATTCATAAATTTCCAATGCAAATGTATAGGACTTTGACATTCCAGAGTGAGAGCTTTGATTGGTTGAAAGCAATAACCCACTAAATAGCGGTGCCTTTTCTAGTTTTTTGTACAGTCAATAACCAACAGTCACCGAAATTAAACTTAATCTGAATAAAGTAAATAAAGGAAAACAATTAAATTGCCTTATTTAAGGTCTAAAACAAAGTTTAATTAATGTTTTGCATTTGTAAATATGTGTTATATAGTTATTTAAAAGTGGGGTTAGGAATGGACATGTCAAGTTTAAAAATCCATTTAATTTACTCCCATCTAAAGCTTGTCTACAGAAATAAAGCATAGCTTTATTAACATTATATGTCCTGCATTTTACGACTCCTATAATCATTGGTTAAACAAAGTTAAGAAATTAACAGGTAATTGATTTGAAGTACTTAAATGTGTTGTTTCTAAGACATAACTTTATAGAATAATTCTCATTTTATTTTTTGTAGATACCTTAAGTCTTATAAAGAACTTTCTTCTGTTGTTCATTTTCTAAAAAAATATATTTATTAAAACCTGTTGTTTTTGAATAATGGTCCATTTTGAATTACCCATGAATATAATATGTAAAATATAATGTAAGAAAACAGGAAAGGTAAAGAATACACACATATTTTCTAATATATATTTAAATACATCAAATATTGTATGTAATTTTATAAATACACTAAATATACATTATATAACAGTCACATGCAACATGCAGTCTTTAATTCTAAGAAACCATACATCTAAAAAATCTAATCTTAAGGTAAAAAAGGTAAAGTAGTTAAAATAAAATGTCACTACTTAACAAGAAAGTAAAAAAGTATTGGAGACTGTATATTTTGTTAATGACTATTGCAGAATTCACACTATTTAGTAATATTGAGTAGTTGATTTATCTAAAAAAGAATTTCATCAAATAATCTGTGAAAAAAGATGGAAAGGAATCCTTTTGATAAGTTTTAGCACCTGTTCTTCTAACATTTACTTGCATTAAAGTATGCTAAGATTATTTTTTCCTAATGTTTTTACATAATCCGTCTTTATTGCTGTTTCCATATTTGAAATGTATTGCAAGATTCATGTGATGACATCAACCACTTTTCATACAGTGTCTGTTTACTGGATCTGTATTTTCAGTGGCCCCTTAAAAGTGTACAATAGATTTCTGTATGTTAATATTTACAAAATAACAAGTACTGCAGAAAATATTTAAAATTTACCTTCAAAGTAAATAGGGTATTTGTATTGAGGATATCATTAGCTTGACACATCCTCTTGGACTCATATATAGTACAACGATAGAGCATACTATTTAAATTCCTGTGTATAACATATTTGTCATTTTTCTGTCTTTTAGTGGTATTTTGAATATGTACAGCTGCTATTTATCCGAGCAAATATTGTTCACAACCAAAATAATTCGCCTTTGAATAACTACTTCTTGTTTCAGTAACTTGTTCTGTTCCTAAATAAAAGATTTTAGTCTCTGTAATCGACATATGTTGTGAGGTTTATGCGTCGACAGTTTGAGTACGTACTTTTAATCTTTACGATATCAATTTGAACGGTTGTGCTGTTTTTAACCTGCAAAAAAGTAGTTTTATTTACTATAGAATATACAATAAAAGAATCATTTATGTACTTAAAGTACGTTTCACAATAATTCGTTGACTTGGTACCTGCCCTAACTGCTCTTAAGGGATTACTTATAAAAGGTGGTTAATATTTCTTCGAACTTTGGCCGTAAACCGGTGAACTATTTACAGAAAGGTATTATTTATTTTTGTCCAGGAAGATATATTTTGGATTTTTTATTTTTCAGGTAAAATTTTAAATTAATATTACTGACCATCAATAGTAAATCATTAGTAAATGATTTTTGATTTTCTTAATTATCTTGGAAGAGAAAGTGGGAGTTTCGGGGTAATTTGTTTTTAAAATTCTCTCCTAGAATTTTAGTTTGTACTAAACATTATACTCTGAAAGTAATCTTGTGTTTATAACTAAGTATGTGGCGTCCTTGGGCAAAAAAAGTGCATTTATCGCCGGATGCGAAACAAATTGTAAAAAATGTGTTTGAAACATTGAATAATCGAGGTTATAGTGTAACCGATGCAGCAGAAGAAACATGTAAGTTAACCAAAACCCCAATATCCACAGTAAAAGATATTATCAATAAGCCAATAAGTAAACGAAAAAAACGAAGTGACGTTAATAATACCAAATGTGTTGATGAAATACAAAAAGATATAATCCGACGAACGATATATGTCCTATACCAAGAACAAATGATACCAACCCTAGATTGTATAAAAAAACGGTTACTTAAAGACGACACGGGAATTATTTGTAGCCGTACAAGTTTGTGGAGAATTATTTCTCAAATGGGATTTAAATATTGTACCATTAATAAAAGACAAGTGATAATGGAGTCATATCGTTTACGAATGTGGCGTTGTCATTACTTACAAGCTATTCAAAAATATAGAAGTGAAAACCTTTCAATTATCTACCTCGACGAGACATGGTATGACACCCATGATACTCCAACGAAGGGTTTTGTTGATTCATCGGGAAATTGCAAAACAAAGGCTCCATCAAATAGAGGACAAAGAATTACAATAATACATACCTGATAAATAATAATTAAAACCTGCAAACTGTATACAAAGTTTGCAGGTTTTTATTTAAATAGATCTTTCCACTTCAGCGGGTTTTGCGAAAAACAGTATAATAATATCATTAAATTATAACAAATATTCGCAAAAGCAATAAAAGAAACGGTTTAAAATTGACAAGAATGCACATCGAAATTTCAGCAAATTTTAACCAAATCAAAACAATAATTATATGACAGATACGTAAGTGGAAATAAATAGGTTCGTTCGTTTGCTTTTCGGACTATTTTCAACCAATCAATTGTATCTATTATAGTTCGCTTGACAAATATCATTTATTGAAACCTAATCCGAACATACTCGACGAACAACATAGTAGTAAATTCGTAGTAAAATATGTCATTTTGCATTTGAATCCTGACCAATCAGACCATCGTTACGTTCAAGGTCAACGAGCCCAAATCGCCACTTTCGTATCTGTTTACTTATAATCTGTGGTTGGTACTGTTTGTTAGTTAGACGTAGATTTTTAAGATGCAATGGCTGCCGTTTGGTTGTAAGCAGCATTTTGGTATTTTGGTTGAAAATTATTGTAAAAGTTGGTGTTTTACGAAATAAAAGTTGTTACAAAATTAAAAGAGGATTTTATATCCTAAACATATGGTCCTAACGAGACGGATATTGGAACTAATTGGAGTTATTTGGTTATTTTGGTTAATTGGAACCTGGTTGGAGGCTAAGTGAAATTCAACAAGTTGATTTCAGCCGGTAAATACATTTTGAGAAAAAGAATAGATAGTAATCATATTGGATATTGGTAAGTCCGATCCTTTCTTTCATTTCCTTTTATTTAGTTGTTACAATTTGTGTAAGAAGAGTTGCTTATTTGAATAAAATAAATTGATAAATTGTAGTAATTAGTAGTAAAGATGAAGGAGGAAATAAAGCAGTTAAAAAGAAAGAGGGCTACGATTAAAAGTAAATTAACTAATTTTGAAAAGTTTTTGGATAATTTTAATAATAATTTACAAAGTGACGATACAGAATTAGAAATCAGGTTAGATAGAGCTAAGGAATTAATAGATCAATTTGAAGACATTCAAAGTCAAATCGATTCTTTAACTCTGGAGCAAAATATTGAAGTAGAGAATAGTGAAAGAACTTCTTTTGAAAATTCTTATTTTAAAATAATTTCGGTTGCTAGCAAACGTTTGGTTGAGAATACTGATACAGAAAATCAAAATTCGCCAGAAGGCAGTAATGTAAGTTTAGGGGTGGCTCTTCAAGCTAGGCCTAAATTACCTCATATTCCTATTCCAAAGTTTGATGGTAACGTAAATCAATGGTTGGAATTTAAAGAAACGTTTGAATCATTAATACATAATAATAATGCAGTATCTTGTGTTGAAAAATATCATTTTTTAAAAGATGCGTTACAGGGTGAACCTGAAAAAATGATTAAAATGAGAAAAATTACCTCGGAAAATTATGAAGTAGTTTGGAAACTTTTATGTGATAGATACGATGATAAACCTCTATTAGTTGGACATCACTTGGATGCATTATTAAATTTTAAAAATTTAAGTAGGGAATCTGCCGGGGATTTAAGAGAAATGTTAGACACGATAATTGAAAGTTTATTTGCTCTTGAAAAATTAGATATAACAATTGATTCTTGGGATCCATTAATTGTGCATTTAATGAGTAAAAAGTTAGATCAAAGTTCGTTTAGAAAGTGGGAAGAGATTAGGCCAAAAAGGGAAATATCGAATATAGAGTCATTTAAGGAATTCTTAAGTAGTAGAGTAGATAGCTTAAAAAGTATCGAGAGAAATAAACAATATAAAGATAAAAATGCTGAGGTTAAACATGAAAATAAAAGTAATAATTGGATAAAACATAAAAGTTACCAAAAAACATTTATGAATACTGAAACAAGTACATTTTGTTTTTATTGTAAAGGCAAACATGATATTGTTAGTTGTGCAAAATTTTTAAGGTTAAGTATCTCTTCGAGATATCATCAAGCAAAAAGGCAGGGGTTGTGTTTGAACTGTTTGCAAAAAACGAATCATTTTAGTAAAATGTGTAGATTGGAAGGTTGTGGTGAATGTGGTATGAAACATCACAGGTTGCTACATTATAATAATCCCATAGCTGGAGAGGTAGTAAATAGTCAGTCATGTAGTAAGTCTGAATTGGAAAATTGTGTGCAAAATGTTGTTGAATGTGGAGATAGGCAATTGAGTGAAAGTGGGCCTTCTAATATGGTTCATGTGAAATCAGTATGGTTGGAAAATGGAGATGAAACTCCTGGAGAAATTTTGTTATCTACTGTTTTGGTTCAGGTTGATGATGGCCATGGAGGTAGACGAATATGTAGGGCTCTTTTGGATACAGGGTCTCAACCAAATTTAATAAGTAAGGCAGTGATAGAGGAATTAAAGTTATCAACAAAATCAATTGATGTTACGTTGTCTGGTATTGGAAGTAATCATTCACCAATTGGGTTTAGGTGTAATGTTGGTATTTCCTCCTGTTGGAATGGATATCAGAAAGATATTTCTTGTTTGGTTGTGGATAGGATTAGTGGTTTGATTCCTAATCAAAATATCCCAAATTCAAGGTTGGATATTCCTCGCAATATACAGTTGGCTGATCCTGAATTTTATAAACCAGCGGCGGTAGATTTATTGTTGGGTGTTAATGTTTTTTATGACGTTCTTTGTGTTGGTCAGATTAAGTTGGGACCAGATCGTCCTATTTTGCAAAAGACTAGGTTAGGATGGATAGTCGCGGGAACTATGCCTTTTGAAGACAATAGACTTGGTAAAACTAAGAGGGAGAAGTGTCATCTGACTGTATTAGATGTTCAAAGTCAATTGGAAAATTTCTGGAAAATAGAGGAACCTCCAGACAACGAAGAGTTACTGTCGGTGGATGATAAGGAGTGTGAAAGGATGTTTTGTGAAAGTGTGAATGTTGGAACGGATGGAAAATTTGTGGTGAGAATTCCATTTAAAGAATCGTTATCTCAATTGGGAGACTCTCGACGGCAAGCATTGACTAGGTTTTATGCATTGGAAAGAAAATTGGAGAAAGATAAAAATCTACAAGAGATGTATGCAAAATTTATGGAAGAGTATGAAACTATGGGACACATGTCAAAGACAGAATTTAATACATCAGAAATCTCCTACTATTTTCCACACAATGGAGTATTAAATAGCAATAGTGTGACTACTAAATTGAGGGTGGTTTTTAATGGCTCAGCACCTTCAAGCACTGAAAAATCATTGAACGACTTGCAATATATTGGACCCAAGTTACAAGAGGATCTGTTATCAATTTTGTTAAGGTTTCGGCAACATTCAGTTGTGGTATGTGGGGATATAGCAAAGATGTATCGAATGATCTGGGTTGATCCAGAACAACGATCTTTGCAGAAGATCTTTTGGAGATCGACTCCACAAGAAGAGTTATGTGAGTATAAACTCAACACTGTCACTTATGGGACTTAGTCAGCACCGTACTTGGCTATAAGGTGTTTAAAGGAAGTAGGGTTGAGGTGTGCGAAAGACCATCCAAAAGTCTCTGCAACAATCCTTAAAGATTTTTACGTCGATGACATGTTAACTGGAGCAGATTCTAGTAAAGAAGCTATAGAATTGTGTAATGCGGTGGCTAGAACTCTATCAGAAAGTGGATTGCACTTACGGAAATGGGTGTCAAATGTTCCTGCAGTTCAGGAGCTGTTGGAAGATGTTCAATTTGATGAAGATTGTATTCAGTTTGGGGACAAAGATCAGAACAAGACATTGGGTCTTTATTGGAATTTTAGGCAAGACCATTTGAAATTCCAAATTGATTTTCCTAAGACATGTGTAAGAAATACAAAACGAACAATATTATCAGAGATTTCAAGAATTTATGATCCTTTAGGATTAGTGGGTCCTGCTGTCCTGTTGGAAAAAGTATTACTTCGAAAACTTTGGCAAGAAAAATTGGATTGGGACGAGTCATTGCCAATTTCGTTGGAAACTGAATGGAGAAAATTACGTAATGATTTTGATTGTTTGAATAAGTTAAAGATATGTAGGCGAGTGGTTGGACAAGGTCCTGTGAAAATGGAACTTCACGGGTTTGCAGATGCATCCCAGTTGGCATATGGTGCATGTGTTTATGTAAGGTGTCTTAATCTAGATAGGTCAGTCTCTGTCAATTTATTATGTTCCAAAGTCAAGGTGGCTCCTCTGAAAACACAAACGATACCAAATCTTGAGTTGTGTGGAGCTCTGGTATTAGCAAAGTTGATATCAAAAGTAAAAACATCATTATCTTTAGAAATTAAGCGGATTGTATTGTGGACAGATTCGACAGTTGTGTTAGGATGGTTAGGAGCAGAACCGAGTAAGTTGCAAGTGTTCGTTGGAAATAGGGTAGCACAAATTCAATCACTCACGAATAGTGGGGATTGGAGGCATATTCGTTCTGAACAAAATCCTGCAGATGTGTTGTCAAGGGGTGTATTTCCCACAAGGTTGGTTGATATTGAAAGGTGGTGGAAAGGTTTCGAATTCTTGCAGTGCGAAGAAGTAAACTAGCCGAAATTAGTTGTAACAGAAGATGTTGATTTACCCGACTTAAAATCAAATGTGGTAACGCAGGTTGTCAGAGAGCAGTTTCCATTTGAAAAGTTTAGCTGTCTTGGTAGGCTTAATCGGGCTATAGCATATTGTTTTCGATTTGTAAAAAGAAAAGGAGCTAGTATGCCTTTGTTGGCTACAGAACTGAATTTTGCTATGGATGCAATGGTGTTGATGGTTCAGAAGGAATCATTTTGGATGGAAATCAATAATTTAAAAAAGGGTAACCATGGTCCTTGTAAAAGTATTCAAGGTTTAAGTCCGTTTGTAGATAGTAAAGGATTCCTAAGGGTGGGGGGTAGATTACAATTGTCAAATCTTCCTTATTCAACTAAACATCCCATTCTATTAAGTGGAAAACATAGGTTTAGTAAACTTTTATTGGAGATGGAACATCGTCGATTACTGCATTGTGGTCCCCAAATGTTATTGAGTTCGGTTAGGGAAAAATTTTGGATTTTAGGAGGTCGCAATTTGGCACGAAAGGTAACTCGAGAATGTGTGAGATGTTTTAAGGCCAAACCTGTTCCTTTTGAACAAATTATGGGTGTATTACCAAAAGATAGAGTTCAACCAACTCCTCCTTTTTATGTTACTGGGACTGATTATGCAGGTCATTTTCTCCTGAAAAATAAATTAGGGAAATAAGCACAATTATCAAAATGTTATATTTGTCTTTTTATATGTTTTTCAACAAAGGTAATGCATTTGGAAATCGTGACCGATTTATCAAGTGAAGCCTTTATAGCCTGTTTTCGTCGTTTTGTTTCTCGAAGAGGTAAACCCTTTAAAATAATATCTGATAATGGTACAAATTATATAGGGGCAAATACAGAATTAAAAGAATTGGTAAAATTTGTAAGGGCTGATAGGACGTTGGGAAATTTTATAGGGAATGAAGGGGTTCTATGGGAATTTATTCCGGCTCGAGCGCCACATTTTGGTGGGCTTTGGGAAGCTGGGGTGCGCTCTTGTAAACACCACCTCAAGAGAATTATGGGAATGACACCCTTAACTTATGAAGAGCTTAGCACTCTTCTTGCACAGATTGAAGCGGCTTTAAATTCCCGACCATTGGTACCTTTATCCTCGAATCCTAATGATTTTGATGTACTCACCCCTTCTCACTTCCTAATCGGACGTAAACTAACATCGTTACCTGATCCGGACGTGCGACATATTCCTGCAAATCGACTCTCCCGTTGGCAGCATTTGCAAATGTTATATCAGCATTTTTGGAGCCGTTGGTCGTCTGAATATTTGGCAGAATTGCAAAAGAAAACCAAATGGACTCAAGAAAGAAAAAATTTGGATATTGGACAATTGGTGATTATCCAAGAAGATAATCTTGCACCCTTACATTGGAAATTGGGCAGGATACTGGAAAAGTTTAGTGGGCCAGATGGCAACGTGCGTGTTGTTACGGTAAAAACTGTTAATGGTGATTATAAAAGACCAGTGACAAAATTGTGTCCTCTACCTTTTGACTCTTAATTTGAATGACTGATTGTCACATGCTATTGTAGTTTTGATTTACTGTTATATGTTATTGCATGTACATATTTGGTTATGTCATAAGTTTAATGTGTTGAAAATATCTTTCAAGGTGGGGGGAAATGTTAAGGATTTAAATTAAACGTGGCAACGCTGTTAATTCTAGTGCGCGAAAGTGTACGGTTTTGCCCAACCTTGAAAAAGTAGTTGATAATGTTGGTACTGTTTGTTAGTTAGACGTAGATTTTTAAGATGCAATGGCTGCCGTTTGGTTGTAAGCAGCATTTTGGTATTTTGGTTGAAAATTATTGTAAAAGTTGGTGTTTTACGAAATAAAAGTTGTTACAAAATTAAAAGAGGATTTTATATCCTAAACAGTGACTTCTTGAAGAGAGAGCCATCCAGGAATAGTGAACCACGGCTATACCTAAATAAATGTGTGGTTGCCACACTTCTTAAACTGTGTCAGAACCTGCTATGCGGTGTTCCCGCTTTACTTATTAGATTGGCAGGTGCTTACGACCCGAGCAGTAGGTCTGACGATACATTATTGGTTTTTGTTTAAAATCGTACTTCGATATTTGTAAGTTTTTCTATTCTAGTTATGGTAAAACTATTGTCGTGCACACTAAAGTAGTATATTTAGTATTCAGTAAACGAATAAAAAGCATTACACTCAGAAGCTTTCGTTTCATTGTAACGTATAATACTATTAAACTACATTATTTAATTATCCATCAGTTACCTAACCAAAAATTAAAGTCTTAACTTTATAAGTAAGTGATGGAGATAGAAGGTCAAAAAAGGTCTAGTTCCCTGTTTAACAATCCACCCAATTTAACAACAATATGTAACAAATTATTGTAATATTTTTGTTTTTTGTTTTTAGTAGACCAACTATAAATGTTTTTGTTTTAATAACTTTTTCAAAAGTTACTTTGTATTAAATAAAACAAAGGTTTTAAATTTATCAATATGGTTAAAAGTTCTTCAAACTAAATTAATGATTTTTTTTTACTGTATAGAATTCTATAACTAATATTTTTTAAGTTTTTAAATCACGCAATTGATAATTGTAGTAGATGTAAAACCCTTCTACTTTTTGTCTGCTAGGAGAAACCGATGTAGAAAGAATTCCTCAAATAAATTAGTAAATAAATAAAAGAAATATGAAATAGACTGTAAGACTTGTACACGCTTACTGAAGTAAGAGGAACAGGAAAACAACGTATTTTTCTTAACGAAGCGTGTATTAAAAAATTTTTAAAATTGTTAGCTGAGCGCTTATGGCCTAAAAACCGGCCATCTTCAGAGCTAAAACTAATTAACATATTGAAAAAAAAAAATTTTTTCCTAAAATTAAAAATATAACTTACGTCAAGGTAAATCAATACCCCAGAGGAGAAAATGAAAATAGGACTGTACAGTCAACCAAAAATAACCATCCCATAGGAACTACCATGGAGTGGTCGATAAAACAACATCAAACATATAAAAAGTTAAACTTCCAGGCTCTTTGAAGAAAAGGATGGAAGGGAAAATAAAATTGATATTAAAAAAGTCAGCGAAGTAGCTAAAAGAAAATTATTTTTAATTAGAAAAAGAAAGAACAAATAAGTTCAAACTTACTGTGAAGCGTCTAAAATGGAAAATAGCCACATCAGGTGCATAAAGAATTTAGCACGAGGCATTGGAGTAGATGAAGCCTCTTCATAAGTAAAATGATATAATAGTGGTCGGCTACTAGGTTTGACATCACTAAGTCCAAAATAGAAACCGATGGTCCATGTTAATAAGAAAATATGGAGGAACATTGTGAGGCAAGTAAAGTCGTACTTGAGAGGGAGGAAGAGGAAGTGACGTCAAAATGTCAAAACATGGTGAATATTACCAACAACTGATAACTAGAAACTTGGCTGAATAAGGTTGGCTAATAAAGTGAAGATAGAAAAGAAGAATTTGACAATCTACTGAGTTGACAGAAAAGAAGAATGACAAAAGTGAAAGTACTTTTAAGATGTAAACAAGTTTTAAAAAACAGCGTAGAAATATGCAATTTAAAAGTGATATAGAATTATTAAGTGAAAATTATCAATAAAAAAAGTTTTTTTAAAACTAATTGAACAACAATAAATAGCATATTTCCTAACAAATAAACTTTCACTAAAAATAAGTTTAAACAAACTAAGTATTAGTTAGTCAAAGTAGGAGCTACAAAGTCCTTTGAACAATGGTTTAAATTTACAATTAAGATTAATTTGAGTGTTAACACAGAATTCAGGATTAGAAACCATTTCTCTACAAATCTCTAAATCTTCCAACAAATTAGTTCTCATGTAGTTTTTGACAGCAATATTGTGTAGAAGTTTACTGTTAGAATTAGGAGAAAATTTGTGATTATTAAAAGCAATGTGATGACCAAAGGCAGAAGAACTAGGTCTGTCTAAGTGTTCTTTAATTCTAGTCGAAAGAGCCCTAATCGTTTGACCAACATAAGAAGTAGGACAATCACCACAGTGAATTCTATAAATCCCACTTTTATTTAAAAAAGAAATAGCATTTTTGGAATTAACAAATAAAGATTTTAAACTATTGACACTCTTATAGGAAATAATTAAATTAGGAATATATGAAGTTAAAATTTTTGAAATATTATCTGAAATTGTTCCCAAGTAAGGTAAAGATCTGTAAATTTTAATAGAACAGTCAGTATTATGACTATAAGCTAAATTTCTCCTAAATCTGAATTTAGTTTTTTTAATTAAACTATCAATTAACTGATCAGAATAACCATTCCTAACTGCAAGGGTTTTTAAGATATGAACTTCTTTTTTATATTCTTCAGGTAAAAGAGGAATTTTAAGTAACCTATGTACGTAACAATTGAAAGAAGCCATTTTATGTTGAAAAGGATGATTAGAATTGGCTGGAATTAAATGGTCCGTCTGTGTAGGTTTTCTAAAGATGGAGAAAAAAACCTGATTGTTAAGCCTCGAGATGGTAAGGTCAAGAAAATTAATAGCTTTATCTGTTTCGATTTCTAAAGTGAAGACGATGGAAGGGTGTAACTTATTTAAATCAGAAAGGATCAAATTAGCATCTAGGTCTGAACCTGAAATGAAAGCCAAAACGTCATCTACATATCTTTCCCAAAATAAAATTTTTTTAAAATTAGAATTTTTGTTGTTATTATCAAAAATATCCTTGTTTTCTAAATTATCCAAAAAAAGGTCAGCTAAAAAAGGGGACAAGGGGTTACCCATTGCTAGGCCATGAGGTTGTTGATATAAAATGTTATTAAAAGTGAAAAAATCCTGTTTTAAACAAAAACTAAGTAAGTTAACAATTTGAGTGATCTTATTATCAGAAATCCTTTTTTCTAGTAATAATTTGGTAACAATTGGGATAGTTTCATCTCTGGGAACATTGGTAAAAAGATTACTAACATCGAAAGAAACCATTAAAAAATCATTAGGGAGTTGACAATTTTTGATCTTATCTATCAAATGTAAAGAATTTTTAATAGTATGAGAAGGGGTATATCCTAGTAAATCGGTTAGTAAATTGTTAACAAATTTAGCTAATAATGAAACAGGGGTGTTGAAAAAACTAACGACAGGTCGCATGGGGCAATCAGCTTTGTGAATTTTTGGAAGGCCATAAAGTCTAGGCAAGTAAGGATTGGATAAAATAAATTTATTGAAATTAAGATTTAATTCATCAAAAATGTTTTTATTAACTTTAAGAATGTTTTTAATATCAGAAACTATTTTATTAAATGGTTTTTTTCTACCAGAAACAACAGTAAAATCATTAGCACTCAAAAATTCTTCGGTTTTTTTGATGTAGTCAGATTTATTTAAAATAATCAAGGCATTGCCCTTATCAGCTTTAGTAAGAACCAAATCAAAGTCTTTAATTTTAGAAGAAATTGATTTTACTAATTGTTTTTGTTTACGAAAGAAATTGGAGTGAAGATTATTGGATCTATTTTTGTAAGAAAGAAGATCTTTTTTAATAGAGACAAGACAACAATTCTTAATAAGGTTTAAGGTGTTGAGATCTAAATTCAAACCCGTCAATAAGGAATCAATGTCAACAGAAAAAACTTCAACATTCTTAATGCTTAAGTCAGAAAAAACAGAAAACTTGAGGCCATTATCCAAAAACCGCAATTCATCGGTGGTGAAAATACAATTAGAAAGATTGACAGTGCGATCATGAAATTTAAAAGAACTAGCAACAAATGGTTTTTTATAATTGTTCTTAAGGAACCTATTCTTAATTTTGATCAAATTATTTAATTTCTTTCTTTAATTTCTGGGGTATTGATTTACCTTGACGTAAGTTATATTTTTAATTTTAGGAAAAAAATTTTTTTTTCAATATGTTAATTAGTTTTAGCTCTGAAGATGGCCGGTTTTTAGGCCGAAAGCGCTCAGCTAACAATTTTAAAAATTTTTTAATACACGCTTCGTTAAGAAAAATACGTTGTTTTGCTGTTCCTCTTACTTCAGTAAGCGTGTACAAGTCTTACAGTCTATTTCATTGTTATTATGGTGTTTGACTTAAATCGATACCTTAGACTGTCCAGAAGGAGAGAATTGATTAACATAGACATCTGGTTTTTACATCAATGCATCAAACACAAAGTGACCCCATCTTTCGCTGTTTTGAAATTGAAGAAAGAAGTGTCCAGGACCTTTCAATTTGAAATGGAAAAGAAAATTATTAGGAAAGAAATTTGCTCGCACTACGCACATTTAGACCAACTCAATTTTGAAATGAAGATATTATACGATCATTTACTTCAAACTGTTTCATTTGAGAGACTTCAAGGTACTTTGAACAATCATTATTATTCTCTAAATCATATTAAATCCAATAAATTTAACTTAGTTCAAAAGAAATTAAATAATTTGATCAAAATTAAGAATAGGTTCCTTAAGAACAATTGTAAAAAACCATTTGTTGCTAGTTCTTTTAAATTTCATGATCGCACAGTCAATCTTTCTAATTGTATTTTCACCACCGATGAATTGCGGTTTTTGGATAATGGCCTCAAGTTTTTTGTTTTTTCTGACTTAAGCATTAAGAATGTTGAAGTTTTTTCTGTTGACATTGATTCCTTATTGACGGGTTTGAATTTAGATCTCAACACCTTAAACCTTATTAAGAATTGTTGTCTTGTCTCTATTAAAAAAGATCTTCTTTCTTACAAAAATAGATCCAATAATCTTCACTCCAATTTCTTTCGTAAACAAAAACAATTAGTAAAATCAATTTCTTCTAAAATTAAAGACTTTGATTTGGTTGTTACTAAAGCTGATAAGGGCAATGCCTTGATTATTTTAAATAAATCTGACTACATCAAAAAAACCGAAGAATTTTTGAGTGCTAATGATTTTACTGTTGTTTCTGGTAGAAAAAACCCATTTAATAAAATAGTTTCTGATATTAAAAACATTCTTAAAGTTAATAAAAACATTTTTGATGAATTAAATCTTAATTTCAATAAATTTATTTTATCCAATCCTTACTTGCCTAGACTTTATGGCCTTCCAAAAATTCACAAAGCTGATTGCCCCATGCGACCTGTCGTTAGTTTTTTCAACACCCCTGTTTCATTATTAGCTAAATTTGTTAACAATTTACTAACCGATTTACTAGGATATACCCCTTCTCATACTATTAAAAATTCTTTACATTTGATAGATAAGATCAAAAATTGTCAACTCCCTAATGATTTTTTAATGGTTTCTTTCGATGTTAGTAATCTTTTTACCAATGTTCCCAGAGATGAAACTATCCCAATTGTTACCAAATTATTACTAGAAAAAAGGATTTCTGATAATAAGATCACTCAAATTGTTAACTTACTTAGTTTTTGTTTAAAACAGGATTTTTTCACTTTTAATAACATTTTATATCAACAACCTCATGGCCTAGCAATGGGTAACCCCTTGTCCCCTTTTTTAGCTGACCTTTTTTTGGATAATTTAGAAAACAAGGATATTTTTAATAATAACAACAAAAATTCTAATTTTAAAAAAATTTTATTTTGGGAAAGGTATGTAGATGACGTTTTGGCTTTCATTTCAGGTTCAGACCTAGATGCTAATTTGATCCTTTCTGATTTAAATAAGTTACACCCTTCCATCGTCTTCACTTTAGAAATCGAAACAGATAAAGCTATTAATTTTCTTGACCTTACCATCTCGAGGGTTAACAATCAGGTTTTTTTCTCCATCTTTAGAAAACCTACACAGACGGACCATTTAATTCCAGCCAATTCTAATCATTCTTTTCAACATAAAATGGCTTCTTTCAATTGTTACGTACATAGGTTACTTAAAATTCCTCTTTTACTTGAAGAATATAAAAAAGAAGTTCATATCTTAAAAACCCTTGCAGTTAGGAATGGTTATTCTGATCAGTTAATTGATAGTTTAATTAAAAAAACTAAATTCAGATTTAGGAGAAATTTAGCTTATAGTCATAATACTGACTGTTCTATTAAAATTTACAGATCTTTACCTTACTTGGGAACAATTTCAGATAATATTTCAAAAATTTTAACTTCATATATTCCTAATTTAATTATTTCCTATAAGAGTGTCAATAGTTTAAAATCTTTATTTGTTAAATCCAAAGATGCTATTTCTTTTTTAAATAAAAGTGGGATTTATAGAATTCACTGTGGTGATTGTCCTACTTCTTATGTTGGTCAAACGATTAGGGCTCTTTCGACTAGAATTAAAGAACACTTAGACAGACCTAGTTCTTCTGCCTTTGGTCATCACATTGCTTTTAATAATCACAAATTTTCTCCTAATTCTAACAGTAAACTTCTACACAATATTGCTGTCAAAAACTACATGAGAACTAATTTGTTGGAAGATTTAGAGATTTGTAGAGAAATGGTTTCTAATCCTGAATTCTGTGTTAACACTCAAATTAATCTTAATTGTAAATTTAAACCATTGTTCAAAGGACTTTGTAGCTCCTACTTTGACTAACTAATACTTAGTTTGTTTAAACTTATTTTTAGTGAAAGTTTATTTGTTAGGAAATATGCTATTTATTGTTGTTCAATTAGTTTTAAAAAAACTTTTTTTATTGATAATTTTCACTTAATAATTCTATATCACTTTTAAATTGCATATTTCTACGCTGTTTTTTAAAACTTGTTTACATCTTAAAAGTACTTTCACTTTTGTCATTCTTCTTTTCTGTCAACTCAGTAGATTGTCAAATTCTTCTTTTCTATCTTCACTTTATTAGCCAACCTTATTCAGCCAAGTTTCTAGTTACCAGTTGTTGGTAATATTCACCATGTTTTGACATTTTGACGTCATTTCCTCTTCCTCCCTCTCAAGTACGACTTTACTTGCCTTACAATGTTCCTCCATATTTTCTTATTAACATGGACCATCGGTTTCTATTTTGGACTTAGTGATGTCAAACCTAGTAGCCGACCACTATTATATCATTTTACTTATGAAGAGGCTTCATCTACTCCAATGCCTCGTGCTAAATTCTTTATGCACCTGATGTGGCTATTTTCCATTTTAGACGCTTCACAGTAAGTTTGAACTTATTTGTTCTTTCTTTTTCTAATTAAAAATAATTTTCTTTTAGCTACTTCGCTGACTTTTTTAATATCAATTTTATTTTCCCTTCCATCCTTTTCTTCAAAGAGCCTGGAAGTTTAACTTTTTATATGTTTGATGTTGTTTTATCGACCACTCCATGGTAGTTCCTATGGGATGGTTATTTTTGGTTGACTGTACAGTCCTATTTTCATTTTCTCCTCTGGGGTATTGATTTACCTTGACGTAAGTTATATTTTTAAT
The DNA here is from genome assembly GCA_964028335.1 of Altica lythri. Lineage (NCBI taxonomy): Eukaryota > Metazoa > Arthropoda > Insecta > Coleoptera > Chrysomelidae > Altica > Altica lythri. Next base: position 39,699,071 of record OZ034802.1, on the reverse strand, counting down.
TTTAGGAAAAAAATTTTTTTTTTCAATATATTAATTAGTTTTAGCTCTGAAGATGGCCGGTTTTTAGGCCGAAAGCGCTCAGCTAACAATTTTAAAAATTTTTTAATACACGCTTCGTTAAGAAAAATACGTTGTTTTCCTGTTCCTCTTAAAAGAAATATATACAAAACTAATAACGAAAACATTAGCTACGTCAACTATAAAAGTAAATTTAATTTTTTTTTTTAAATTATTCTTTGGCATCTTCAAAACTAAACACAGATTTCTTGATTGTTAAATCCGAATACAAAAGCTTTATATTAACCATATGACATATTCTTACAGTTATTCTTACTTTAGATTTTTCAATGTAAAAATAGGTACTTTACAATCATTTCCACACGTTACCCTTCCTATATTCATAGATTCAGCACATGAATAGAAAAACGACAATATAAAATTCAGAAAGCTTCTTTAATAAATTACTATTTCCAGTAATCTGAATTCAATCACATTATGCAATATTCAAGTACCTACTGAAAAGTAAATTCAATTTAGTAGGTACACGTTACGAATTGTGAATATAGTTTGCGAAAAATACAGATGGAATATTATATCTTTGATGATCGATAAAATAGCTAAAAAAAAAGAATGCGCTTTTTCGTAAAGGCAACATTTTTAATTTTAAATAGTTTAATTTAAATAAGTACATTTAGAAAAGATTTAGACCGGGAGCCCGTGGGAATTTTTTTTAATGATACATAACAGGCTAATTTTTTATCAGTGGCTTCGTATCGATGAGTCGCCCAAATTCGCACTACACTGAAAAAAATTTGTTTCGTAATATTAATGTCATTAATAAAACGTAAAAATTTTTAATACAAAATCTGATGTATTTTCAGTGTTCATGTAGACAATGAATAAGCTTTCATTATCTAATGATTTTCAGTACTTAAAAAAAATCATAGGTAGAATGTTTATGGTTCATTACGATAATGAACAGAATCTTTAAATCTATGTTTGATATTCTTTTATATTATGAATGCTATATTTAAATATAATGGGTACATTGATACAATGAAATCGTTCATAAAAAATCCCTTTTGAGTATGCGCATTTTTATTCATCTCAGCGTGGTGTGGTTAGTCGTTATTTGCAGGTTGCAGTTTGCAGTTATGAAAGATGAAAGATTTTAATTTTTGCGGAAAGTTTTAACTTAGTTTTATAATATAATAATAATAATAATTTTATCATCCTGTTTTTAAAGGTAAGTTCAAAATATTTTTTCATTTTACATATTAGAATTTATGAATTACAATATCAATTTTTAATAATTAAATACTAGGTATCTACTTTTATATTTGCGGTTTGATTATGTTGTATAAAAAATACTATGAGTATAAAATCATATTGTATTTTTGTTAAAATCTTTGTTAATTTTATAGCAATTTTTCTAAAGAAATCTGCAAAAGAGTGAATTGTAATGTTACTATTGGTTACTTAAAGTTATAAGTTATTTATTCTTAATAATGGGAGTATCACCTCTACTATGTCGTTATATGAAATTCAGCATTTCTTAGAAGATTAAAAATCTCCTTTATTAATAAATCAATAAAAATTGTTTTCGGTAGGTACCAAAAATAGCAATTAAAAAAAAATATCACAATTGGTTCAGTAGTTTAGGAGAAACTACATACACACACTCACAAGAAATATATAAATATAATGATATAAAAGATTTATCTTTAGCTGTTCACAGCTAGCACATACATACTATAATAACTACAAATAACAAATATTTAAATGGGAACATTAAACTATATTTTACTGTTTTGTACTGCTCTAAGGTAAAAGGTACTTAATATAGAAAATCCCTAATACAAATAATTATTGGTCTCAAAATTTTCCTTTTAAATTTTAACTATCAACTTAACACCTTATTTTACACAATTTTTATGATAATAAAAGCTTGTCGCAAGTTTTAGTACCTATCAATATTTAATAAAATTGAAATTTTTAAAATTTAAACTTAAGCAAATTTTACATAATTAAATTGGTACTAGTTAAAATTTAAAAAAAAAATTTCATTTTCTTTTTTTAAAACATTTAAATAAAAGGTTTTTTTAAAAACAGTTTCTTACTTTTAATGAATTTTTACGAGCCCTTCCATAAGGGGACCTTTTAATGCTTTTACCCTATTAAACACCATCAGCAAAGTTTCGAGCAGAGTTTCGAGCCTAAGTAAATAACGGCGAAGTCTACAGTACTACTTTGTGTACTGTACAAACTACAAACCCAACATAATACAATTGGCAGCATTCTTCGCCAAAGTTTATCAATCGATGGTACAGGCTTAAGAAAATCGTTTGTTTTTTGAACCTGCATTTTTATTCTCACCAAACCATTTCATTACAGAAAGCATTACAAACTTTAGTAGGGATTTAGAATGATACCTCATTATTTTTTTAATTATTCTACGCAATAGCTTTCATTTGATAACCATATTGCAGAAGTATAAATAATAACTATTTCGCCATTTTGTATGATTCACCATATTGGATTTAAATAGATTCACAATATTTTTCAAATTCTCTTTACATTTGATATCCCTATTGTAAAAGTGCATTAAAAATAACTATTTCGCCATCTTGTATGGTCCACCATATTAGATTTAGAATGATGTCACAAAAATTTACGAGTTAGGTACTCTCTACGACCCCTTTTATTTTATACACATATTGTAGAAGTGCATAAAAATGACTATTTCGCCATCTGGGATGGTCTGTCATCTTCGATGGCCCACCATATTGAAGTTAGAATGACGTCAAACACCTTATTATGCATTGTTTTTTTTTTTAATAACTTACAAGATTTGTTCAAACTTTACTTAATATTGCCTGTGATCTAGGTGCAATATACTCTCTTTTAGGCATAAGTTGTAAAATATGTTATTATAATTAAGTAAACAAATTTTTGGGTAAACGTTTTTACAAGGTTTCAGCTCAATTGGTTAAAGATATCTACTTTAAAATTGAGTTCAAATATTCCACCCTCAAGTTTAATAAAAGCTATTTTTCATAACCAATCACCTAATATTACATACAGTAGTTTTTTCATGCATATATTTTTTAAAATTTTTCGTTATACCTGTATTGATAACGACAAATAAAAAAATAATTGCTATTTTTTATAACTGGAAAAACATGTCTGTAATGCAAATATTATTTTGAATATTTTCGACATATGTACTGTTAACGACTACAATATCATTAAATTTCCGCTGAGCTTTTACGAAACAGCTGCGGCTACATCCTCATTTTCCGTTATTTTCCATGATTATACCACTTGGATAGGCAAAGACATGAAAACATAGTTTAAAGGGAAAGAAAAATTGGCCTAGTAAAAATAATAGCCAGAAAAAACGAGGCACTTCGAACGAAAAACCGTCATGAAAATAAAATAAAAACGAATCCTACACAAAATACTGTCTGGCCCTGACGAAAAATTTCTAAACAAAAACAAGCGTTCGGACATAAAGAATCGGTTGTCGCGTAGAAGAATGGGATTTTCTGGGTTAAATTTCATTTCCTGCTTATATAGGTGGCGTATCTTTTATATGAATTACCGCTGATAAAAGTAAAGTTGAATGGGTTTATCCTAATAGAAAATTCCTGTGGTTAGCAAATAGTGCAAGGGCAATTTCACAAAAATACAGTTTTTAATTGATTTTACGCGACAGCAGTGATGTAGTGTGAAAAATGTAGGTAGGTATTTAGAGTTGAAACAAATTGAAACCTCACACACATTAGATATTATTTTATCACTAAAATTTGGAGTTAGTTATTACTAATTACCAAAAAAACCGTCAAAACACGGTACATGAGTATCATTAGTTAGATTGTCATAAAAATTTTGGTAGATGTGTCACATGAAATAAAGTACCGGCCATAGGTAACTACCCTTCTCTTTGATAAGACAAACCACCAAACATTTTCTCTAAGAAGAAGAAGCTATGCAAGGGCCATTTCACAAAAATACAGTTTTTAATGGATTTTACGAGACAGTAATGATGTAGTTTGAAAAATGTAGGTATTTAAAGATAAAAAAAATTGGAACCCAACACATATTAGATATTATTTTATCACCAAAATTTGCAGTTAGCGAATACTAATTACCAATAAAAAACGTTAAAACACTGAACAAGGGTATAATTAGTTAGATTGTCATAAAAAATTTTGGTAGATGTGTCACATGAAATAAAGTACCGACAATACCCTTCTCTTCGATAAGACAAACCACCAAACATTTTCTCTAAGAAGAAGAAGCCATGCCAACGTCGCCAGTACACCTCAACATCTTTCGGTTCTAATAACTGTAAATACTAAGCTGTTGTAAGAGGCAATCCATCTGCTACTTAAAATAAATAAAATTTAGAATATTTTAGAAGTCTTCTAGACGATAAATTACAACTAAATCTTTCACTCAAAACTAGCTCAGTAATCAATGCAGCTGTGGAATAATTTATCCATTGTGTACATAATGCTGCATGTTATTCTATGCGTAGCCAAAAAAATGGACATTAATAACCATGGCTTACCAACTCTTGCTAAAAATAAAATCGCCAAAAAAGAAATCTTAGAAAGGCCTACAAAAAAACAAGATCACCGAGAGACAAGGCAATACTTAACAGGACAACAATAAAACTGTAAAAATTTCTTAACAACTATAAGAAATTTGGAATTAGCAACTACCTTAAACACCTATCAGCATCTGAATCCACATAACTTTCATTGTAGAAGGCTACCAAAAAACTAAAAGATCTTAACATTAGGCTAGAACTATTAAAAAGTTCTAAACTTTCGCTTTTCACTTTTCATTTTTGCTCCAAAAATTAATATCGATACTCGAAATTTTTTAGATAAAACCACAACATCAGTTTGCTTCAAAATGCATCACGCAACTATTAAACAAACCCATCGAGTAACAAAAAAAGGTAAGTTAAGATCTTGACCACTGAATTCTACAATCTTACCTTTGTGGTTCAGTATGAAACAAACTCCAGTGTCCACCCAATCCAGCAGGTGTTTTACAGGATAGCGCACTTGGACCCGTCCTGTACCTTATTTACACAGAGGGCCTATCAACTACAAGTAATACCACTAAAGCCATATACGCGGATGATACAGCCATATTAACCATCCCACATGGACCTAGCCATCTCAACAACTATAGAGGATCCTGAACCAAATACAACAATGGATGACGAAAGGGTAAACGAAAACAAGTCTATTCATTTTACTTTTACAAATCGCAGGGTATAGTTCCACAGTAACTTTTAATAATCAACAATTATTACAAAAAGATGTTAAATACTTGGGAATGCAATTAGACAGAAAACTTACTGGAAAAAAGTACATCTTAAGCAAATCGGACTAGTACTAAGCAGAATGTTCCCGCTCATGAGACGAAAATTAACCTTGGTAATCCAAAATAAAATCCTAACATATAAGCCCGTTTGGTGCCATTATATGGATTACAACTCTAAGAGTCTTCTAACTGTAATATTGAAAACAATTTAATCGAAGGTGTTCTACATATGATTACCAACGCTCTATGGTACGTTCCAAAAGGCTTTATTGCAAAAGACCTTAAAATTAAGTCTGTAATAGCTACGATTACAAGCTTATACGTGAATTAAGCACAATGCTATCACCCAAACCCTTTAGCAGGGAAGTTAATGACCAATTGGTAGACGCAGACTGTAGCGTTTCGTTCCTTATGTCCTACTGAACAGAAACTAAAGTAAAGGAGTGAATTGAACATTAATTCCCGCATCAAATCAAGAATTTGAGTTAGAATAAAAGGACTTTGACTATGGATAGCTTTGTAAACTGCCTGTTTATTTAATTATACTAAAATTATTTACTTAGGTATTGTTTAAGTTTTGTTTTAAACAGATTGTAAATTTATTAGAATATTACTTAAAAAAAATTGTTGACACTGTTACGGCAAGCATTTATATTTTGTATTTTTTTTTTAAATTTGACAACACGGCAATAGGGATGTTAACTTATTTCCGGATCTGCTTTTATTTTATAGATAAACTCTTAATAACCGCGAAAAAAATATTTTAATAATAAAAATGGTTTTATTTTAAAGAAAAAAGTGATAAATTAGAATAGATTTAAAATTTCCCGCTAAAACGTCCAAAACTGTCATGTGACGTCACGAACCAATAAACAATGCTCGCGATCTGTCAAACTCTAAGGAACTTGAAAGTTTCCTTAAGAAATAATTATTTTTAGGCTTTAATACTAGTTTATAATAAATACAAAGTGTGTGTGTGTGTGTATGTAGAATGTAGATGTACATGTAAAAAATGAAGATTTTAATATTCAAACAGCCCACAGCATTTCTTACCACAATGAAGTTATAAATATACCTGTTTTTAAAATTTTTAAAGTTAACGAACCACATAAGTTCTATTTATTTAATTTTAGTCAAAAATATGACGGATTAATTGGTATTGATTTATTAAAACAATTAAAAGCAACTGTAAATTTAAAGAAAAAACTCCTTATACGGAAATACCAATAATATACGAATTTGAAGAATTAACACAACTAAAAAAGAAACTTAACGCTAGGACATCCCAAATTGTAAAATTACCCGTTGACATAGAAAGCGGAACAGGACTTGTAAATTATATTAATTTTGGCAATCAAATAAAATCACCCTGTGCAGTTGTAAACGTAAACAAATTTTTTGCAACACCACCATTACTAATTCAAGAGGAGAACTAATAAAAATTAATATTAATAAACCTTTTAAAATTGAAAAATTAGATATCGCAGATATAAATTTTATTGAAAAAATGGAAACCGATTCTAAATTAAACGAATACACCGATAATATTTTAAAATCTAATCTAAAAAATATACGAAATGAACATTGTAATTACGAAGAAAAACAGGCTATAAAAAATTTATGTTAAGTTCCGCTGCACAAAAATCTTTGTTTGTAGCAAAGATATTCGCCACCATCAAACAATCAATTCTCAGCAAGTTAGAACTGTTTCCTTTGATGAATCCAGTCTCCATAATGTAAACACAATTCGGTTTATGATAACAAGTGAGTTACAACTACTTATAGCGAGTAATTAGCGAGAGAAATCAAAGAAATAACTCGTTCACACAGTGACACCAAGCGACGCTAAGTTGTTTATCGGTTCATGACGTCATGCGCTGTGATTGGCGTTTACAGTCACGTGATAATGTGTATTAAATAAAGTTTTGTGAATTAATTTTAATTAATAAAATAATATTAATTACGTTTAATAAATATGATTTTAGGTATTTAAATATTACCATTAATCATTTAAATTTAACTTTACATAGATTTACAACAACTGTCAACATGCCTATTGTGTGCCGTGTATCTGTGCATTGAGCATAAAAATGTAGAGTCGTAGAATTCGTTTATTTAAGAGTACATGCAAAGTCATGTCAATTCATGTTTAAAAAAAAGGAATTATGTATATTTTTTTAAATATCATATAGTTAGGTAAAATATTCTTTAGTATAAGTTTTATCTTAATATGCCGCAATGTTTTTTTTTTGTATTATTTATTAAAAATTAAAATAAGCAATCAGAAAATTACAGATTTTCTGCTCTAAAACTAAAAGTGGAAGATGGTGGTAAACGCCTACTTTCTATTAGAGATTTGAATGTGAAAACGCCAACTTTTAATAGTGATCGTGAAAATTCTTATTCACACTCCGCTAACAATAAACAGTTTAATATAAAGTTGTCTTTATAAATTATTAATATATAATCATACCGTTCATTTAGCGGTTAATCAACTGCAATAGGTATGGGTCGACATAATTTTAACTTACCAACTACGAACCAGTGTAATGGAAAATTCATGAATGAATAAAGATTTTCGCTACATTGGATTTTGTTCAAATTAGGATATGAACATTCTAAATAGAATTACCAGACCAAATGCACGTCATAGCTAGAATATTTAATACCTAAACGCCCATTGCGTCCTTTTACTTCCATTAGTTGTCAGTTTAATGTTCTAAAATCGAAAGACTAAACTAATTTTTGGATTAAAGGCTTTTGCATCAATTTATTAACACTCAGTTTAAAATCCTAAAGTTTATTAAGATAACCTAATACAATGTAACCACATAATACATAACTTTAAATAAGTAAGATTAGTAAAACGTAATTTTATAAAACATATAAAGCTGTAAAGCTGTAGTTGAAATTTAATCCTAATACGAGCACATTATTATTTTGTTTTGCATATAGCTGCGTAGAAGGCGCCAACAGTAGATCCCTCAGACAAAAATCTAATTTGAATGTATTTTTGACATAAATCCAGAGTTTCATTGTGCTACCACAAGTCGTGTAGGTACAGTGAATTTTTGAAATTAAAAAAGTCGGTCCTAAAATGGATTTTACCCGAGAACATTTTCGAGTAATAATTTTTTACAATTTTCGGAAAGAATAATCCCAACAGCAATATCTCGCTGAAATAGTTTCTGTGTTCAGGAATGAAGCATTACACCGGTCAACTATTTCCGCTGGTATTTTTTTTTAATTTAATAATAATAATAATGTTTATTGTTCACACGTAAATGTAAATACATGAACAGTGAGTGGCTATTCGTAGTTAGGTACACATAGTAAAAAAAAAGAAAACAGGTAAATTAAATCATAATTACTACAGTCAAAACATACCTACCACGGGTTGGATGATTGTGTTGATTCTATTAATAGGTTATTCGTTTATAATAAATGACCGAAGCTTCATTGCTCCTCCTATAAATTTGTATATATTACTGAGTACTGTATGATCTGTAGATGACAATATAGAGTCTAAATCGTCTGAGAGTCCTCGAGGTTGAATAAAATGATCTCGTAGGTTTTTATACATCGGACAGACTAGCAGTATATGTTCGAGGGTTTCGGGTTCTAAGTGATTACAGATAGAGCAAATAATGTTTATATCTATCCTATACGAATTATTATTTACATAGATATATAACTTTTCGGAGTTTGATGTAGGGAGTTGAGCTACTAGTCTTTTAACATGCAGAGGAATTGTGGTATGTAAATAATTTTTACCGTTAAAATCACCATGCAATAAATATTTAAATGATGGATGATGCGTGCTGAGTAATACTCTATTTACATCTTCTTCAAAGTTTTTGTTAAGGTAATTACTAAGTAGAGTATTTTTTATGGTTTGATTAATATTATTAATATTTACATTCGAATCACAGTAAGCATTTAAAATGTGGACTAACTGACTTGCCCAGTTGTATTTTAGGTTGCCGTTATTGGCCGCCTCATGTAGTTTTATTGTACGTACAAGGGCCCGGTGAACATATCTGTTATGGTCTTTACATTTTAACCTTAGTAGCAGTTCTATAGATTGTTTTATTACGTGGTACCCAATTTTACATATACCTGCTATGATTCTTATTATGTGTGCAGCTGTTGATTTTTGCAAAAATAAAAAAAGCTTCCAAAAATAGTTTTGAGTTTTTTCGACTTGTTCTAAGTATCGAAGAGCCCATATGGCGCTTGTGTATGTAAACGTAGGTATCACTATATTGTTGTATAACAGTTTTATGGATTCAATTGATGAAACTTTTGAGCATTTTATAGTGTTTAATAGAGTTCCTTGACACAATCTAGCTTTTTGCTCTCGTTGTTTGAGATTACTTAGGAATAAACCATTAAATGAGAAGTTAACACCTAAGTACTCATATGTATTAACAACGTCAATATGGCTGTTTTTGTAAATGAATTGGGGATGTTGACCGATGTTTGGGCTTCTACGAAAGATAACTATCTTTGTCTTTGTCGAATTAACTTCCAGTTTCTATTTGTTGCAGTATGATTCAATAAGTTGTAGGTTTCGTATTAAATCTATTCGAGTTTCAGAAAATATAACTAGATCATCTGCATACAGGAGCATATGTATATTATTACCATCGTCTAGAGTTACACCTTTAGCACCTTGTTCTTTAAAATAAATTTCTATATCTGATATGAAAATTGAAAAAATTAGGGGACTTAGGGTATCACCCTGTAGAACGCCTCTTGTTACTTTAATTCTATCAGATAATGTACCATCTTGTTCCATAAATATAGAAGCTGAACTATACATAAGTTTTAAAAGTCTGGTGATCTTAGCACTTACCCCATTAGTAAATAATTTTTCCCAAAGTAGGTTGTGGTCCACTGAGTCAAATGCTTTTTTAAAGTCTACAAATAAAGCGAATAATTTTCTGTTGGGGAATCGTAGGTAGTTATTTACAGCGGTATACAACACAAATATGTTGTCTTCACAGCTTCTATTGTTACGGAATCCTGACTGGCATTCTGGTAGTAACTCATGGCGTTCCACAAAATCTGTTAATCTATTATTAATCAGTTGGGTGAATATCTTTACTTTATGATTTATTAGAGCTATGCTACGATAATTACTTGGATCTTCTTTTGGACCTTTTTTGTGAAAATGAATTATTTTTATTTTCGACCACGTGGGAGGTATTTGCTCAGTTAAAAAAATTTGAATAAAAAGAACCTTAAGAGCAGCAATCCAGTCCGCAGGTAAATGTTTATAAAACTCGTTAGATATATTATCTTCCCCAGGAGCTTTGTTATTTTTTATTTGGTTCAATACTTGCAAAATTTCAATGTTAGAAAAAGGTGTATCTAAGCTAGGATGCAAAACGTCTATATATTGAGTTTGTAAGATTGGTTTTGGTATATAGAAATTTTTATAATAATTTACCATTATGTTCATGTCGATATCGTTCCTATCGTTTATTGATTTGTTTAACTTAATGTGTTTCCAGAATTCAGTTGGATTGTTGATATTATTAAGTTTACTTCTTACACTGTTTTCATAGGCTTGTTTTTTATTTTTTAGTACTAGTTTATACTCTTTTTTCAACTTGTTATATTTAGAAATTGCATTTTGATTGAACTTGGTTTTCATTAATTTTTTTTTTAGATTTATAAAGTTTTCGTTTAGCTTCTCTGCAGGTTTGATCATACCACGGATTAGATTTGTTTGTGTTATTTACTCTAATTTTTTTATTTTTTTCCATTCCTAAAAATTTGATTGTAGAGCGTATTGCTGTATTTATTTGTTTATCTAAGTCCTTAACAGAGTTTATTTGTAAGTTTGTATTACATTGAGATAATATATTTTTATAAGAATTTACTTTTAAAGGGTCCCATTTAATTAGTGATTTATTAAAACTCTCTTTGTTTATACTATTTTTTGTGAGCCGAGGATTTATTGATAGTGTTAGTGCACAACTGAAATGATCTGATAGAAATTTTTCATTTATAAAAAAATTTGAAATACTATCTTTACTGTTAAAGCTTGCCCAAATTAAATCAATGACGCTACTGCCAGATTGTCCAATATATGTATAGTTACCTTTATAATCGCTATATCTACCGTTTAATACAAAGAAGCTGAGAGTTTCTAGCGCTTCTGTAAGTATTGTTCCTCAGCGATTAGTTACTTTATCCATTGAGTCACGTAGTTCTATGGGAACATCGAACGCATGTGTTTGTTGTTCGTCGAGACTCGTCGGACACCCTATCCTAGCGTTAAAATCACCACAGATAAAGACATGATCGTTAGGGTAATCAGTAATTATATCTGTTACGGTTTCCTCTAGTAGTTCTATACAAACATAGTCATCCAACCCAGGTTTTAAGTATACAACACCTAAAATAATCCAAATATTATTAACGCAAAATCTTACAACAATCCACATATTACATATAGCAATTATATTCACATTTTTAAGACCTACAATGTTTTTTGATAAAAGAAGCAAAATTCCACCACTACCTCTTCCTCTTTGCTTCTCTTTAACCGCTGGACAGTATTATACATTATAATTAGTTAGCGCTTGGGGTACATTGAATTCGGGAGAGGTGATCCAAGTTTCGGCGAGACCAATAATAGGAAATTTGTAAATATCTTCGAGTTCTTGTGCGTCAAGATCGTTGATAGTACTTATACCCTGGCAGTTCCAAAATAATATATTAAGAGAATTGTGTTCTTGTGACTTTGTTTTTTTTTCTTTGCTAATTTGTTTTGAATTATGTTTTTGCTGTTTTTTTGTTCCATTTTTTGTTGCTTTTGTTTTTCCTTTGCATAACTCATGTCCGTGTTCCCTGCCTACATCTTTATTATTTTCTTCATCCTTATCTTTCTCTTCTACTTTTTTGTCGTGGTCTTTGATATTTTCTTTAGCTGTTCGTCGAAGTTGGGGGATCTTTGGCTATCGGTTCTCTTGATACTATTTATATTTTCTTCGTTTTCATTTCTCCATACCATATTTTTGTTTTCATTGATGTCTTCTACTGTATATATTTTGTTATTAACAACTAATTTATTGTATCTCAGAATTGCCTTCAATCCCTTCTGCCTAGCGTTTTTTAGTTCTGGGATTAGTTGTTTCCTTTCTTGTTGTACACTCAGTGGATAGTCTTGATCTAGCCATAATTCGGTGCCTTTTAACTTGTTCGAGTTTTTCAGGATTTCGTTTCTCTTTTGGATTGGTCTACCTTTCTCGTTCTTTTGATTTCCAATTCTTCTTACTTCTTCTATTTCTTGTTCTATGTCTAATTCTATCCCCATCTTCTGTATAACGGACACTACTTTTTTTTCAGTTTCAGCTTCATCTTCATTTTCGTTTTCGTAAATTCCCTTCATAACTATATTTTTTCCTCTTATTTCTCGTTTAAGTATTTCTATTTTCCTTTCGCTTGTTTCCACTTGCTGCTTCAGTTTCACATTCTCCTCTTTCATTCCATTCATTTCGTGTAAAAATTGTTCCATTTTTTCATCCACACTTTTCATTTTTTCATGTATACACTGAAGCATTTCTTTAATTTCATCCATACCGAAATTTTTTTAGTGAGTCTGTAACTTTCCTGCACACTCCGGCAACGTCGCCAATATCTGAGTTGTATTTCTTCAATAACTTAATGATGAACGTGTTATCACTAGGCAATTAATGCTTTTTCACTTTTGGTTTTGATAATTAAAACTCGTTTTTCTCTATCGTTGTAGTACTTACATGAGATATTTTTGCAACACAAGCCACTGTTATTGTTTACTTTCATTTAGAATAGTGGTATTAAATTATTTCTTCTTAAAACTCTTGAAAATGGTGATTTTTCGCAAGCGAAAAATATAGTACGTATTATCGCTTAAGTTACACTGTTGCCACTGGTATTGGGAATTTCAACGTGGTCCAGGCTAAATTTCAAAGTGGTCCAGGCTAGGTCCAACCAAAACAGCAGTCACTCAGCAAGACATTAATACGGTTCGTCAGCTAATTAAGGATGGCCGCGTGTAACATACAGGAAGATAGAGGCATCTTTGGAATTTTAAAGTATTCGATCCAACAGATTTTTTATGAAGAACTGAGTGTTGCGAAGTTGGTTTTTCATTGGATCTCTCTTTTGCTCACAGAAGAGCAAAAAGCGGTTTGTGTCAATTGGTGTGAAAAATATTGGAACAGTTCAAAAAAAAACTCAAGAAATGGTTATAGTATTGTTAGTAGCGATGAATTTTTGATTTACATCTACGAATCGAAAAAAAAAACGCCAATCCGCTGTGTGGGTGTTCAAAAACCTACAAAAGTGATCTGTTTTCAAAGTGTGTCCAAGAAAATGGTCGCAACATCCACCGATCTAAGTACCAACGATTTTTTCACTTTTCCAAAAATCAACAATTCAATGCATAGTAGCGATTCCAGTCACCAAAAGAACCCATCAATTCCTTTAAAACAGCAATTCTGCATGATCTATTTGATGGTTTTAGTATTAGAATCCAACAGACTCTATTTGTTGTAATTTATTTTAATGTTAACGCCTTAATTATAACTTTTTCCGATAGTGGTTTTGACTGATAACCGAACTTTCTTGTTCGCTACGAAAGATTTTCGAATTCATTTTCCTATCTGATTTCTTCGTGGTAACTACATCCTCTACCATACACGGTTAATCCAAATTTGTGAGGATAGTCACATTTTGGAGGCGAGATCGAGACGTCCGCCGTTTTGTTCAAAAAAAAACAAATTTTAACTTAGAACCCAGTTTTCGTCCAATAAGAAATATCTGAAGAAAATTCCATTCCTTACAAACAGCGACTGATCATCCCAGGAAGAAATTTGTCCCAAGGGAATCTTATCCTAAGAAGCAACGTCACAAAAGGTAAGAGATTAAATTAATTACGTAGCTAAAACCAAAATATTATTGGCATATTTAATTTTTTATTTTCACTAATATTTTTAAAAATAATTTAATTAAACTGGTGTTTGTGTGTTATTTGCTTAGTTTGTACTCTGGCGCCCTTATATTTTATGTTTGAGGAGGACTGGTAAAACTCTAAAAAGAAGCCACGACTCAATTGCGCTAGCTAGGGGATTTAAGTCCTATATTGGGAATTTCAACTGTTACAAGGTGTCAACTAAAAACTAGAATAACTGTTTAACCAATTGGTTTGAACGTATGCAAAGGTGTATCGATCTTGGTGGGACATATTTTGAAGAGAAATAAAGTACTTTAGGTCTATATATTTTTTGACTTAAAGAATATATACCTAACTAAAAGACAACTCTTATATTCCACAAGGATGAAAATTTAAACACGAGCTGCAAGTTTTTACCACTCGATATGATATATATGACCGTTGAATTATTTTTTCAGGCAATATTGTTATTTTTATGATTACAATTTTTAAAATTAACATAACATTGAAATTTTATATTTATGTAAAATTTATATTGGGATAATTAAAAATTTTACTAGAAATTAATATTAGCATTTAACGAATTTAATATTAAACTTAACAGGGGCTTTGCTATGAACATAATTTTTTGTATTAACAATAATCAAATTTAAAACAATAATATCAACAACAACAACACTGTACCTGTTAAAGATTTTTTCAAATGTCCTTTTGGGTATTACCTTCTCATCTCTAAATATTACTTTGACTGCTAAATTTTCACATATTTCTATAGCTAATTTTCTATTTTTTTATTTATAATTTAAATTTGTTTCCTACAATAATAAGCATTATGCATTTTCATTTTAAAAATTCATAGAAATTATATACTGCTGTATAAAAATAATAAATATACCTTAGGGAGCTTAACTATAGTGCCATCACATATTTTGCAAAATTTTCTCCTTAAATTAAAATTGTTTAACAAGCACTTAAGAGATAAGAAATTGCGCTATAAAGAAGGTCGTTAAGAAAACCCAAATTAAAATATGTTTTTTTTAATAAACGCATTTTAAAAAAACATAAACAATTTCTTAAAAGTTAGTTAAATTTATGATAAATAAAAATCAAAAATGTGTTACGTGTCTATCTTACGAATTAGGTAACTTAAGACTTCAAGCACCAAATTAACCCAAATCTCTTCTATGGCATTTATGAATTGACTAAGACTACCCTGCTTCTTATTTATTATTGACATACAGCTGTGAAACCATAATACCTCATAGGTTTTCAATTAGATAAAAAAAATTAAACTTGATCCAGAGTGATTTAATTTCTACTGGCGCAATTAGAGAAGAGAACCTTAAATTCTTCCAAAGCCTAATTTTGTAGGTGGAAAATTAATGGTGTGGGATGCATTTACAACTGCAAGTGTTTTGACTGTAGCTTATCCATCAACATATATAAATACTGGTGTGCTTTAAGATCATCTGCTGCTCTTTTAAATAAAAAAAAAAAACAACGATAATTTTAAGTTCCAGCAAGACAATGTTCGAATTCATCTTAGCAGAGAATCAATGGAGTGGTTACGTGAGAATGAAATTGATTTATTGCCTGCCATAGAAGAGATTTGGGTCAACTTGGAACCTAAAGTGTTAAGTAACCTCTTAAACAGCATTTAAAGTAATTCTCGTAAAAATGGAGATTATTGATTTTGGTTTGTTAGTAATTTAATTAGGTTTTAACTAATAAGCCCTCTAGTTTTGCACTATGAAATTTTTTCAATTATTTTTTTAAAAAAATTTTAGAATTTAACTTTTTTTTGGCTCATTTTCTTATTTCCTTGTTAAATAATTTAAGGGGACAAATACCGCAAAATATGGGGTAGCACTATAGTTATGCTCTCCAGTTTATTTTTAATGATCACCTCAAATTGTTCATTTAATTTATTTTTTAATGCAGAAAACTGGATAAAAACATATTGCTATGAACGTAAATTTTGTACTCTTTTATTTTGTACTTATTATTTTGTATTTTGCACGACAACATACAAAAACATAATCAGTTCATTCAGAAGATTTTCACCTTGGTTGCAAGAGATTTATTATCCGGTGCTTTATAAATAAAGTAACAAACTTTAGTCGAAGTAAAGACTACAGCTTGTTTTATCGTATGTCCTTAAAAAGACGAAAATGGAAATAATTTCTGATGTTTATATAACGGTTAATATTAGGTGTTCGTTTAAACGTAGAATAAATTATTCATAAGCTTGTTAATTTAAACTTAAGAGCTAACTCGGTAAAGTACTTAAAAATATTATCTTGTGAAAATGAGTATATTTTTGTTACCCCTTCGTTCATAAAAAAAACAATTTATTTCAGTGACCAAACACAAAATTTGCCTACTCCGTTTTTCCATAACCATTACTACAAGTAACGAAATTTACCCACGACAAAGTTTGTTCACATGAAAAACCCTTAGCTGGGTGAAATTATTTTTTACTAATAATTTACACATAACAAATGTAACACGTACATGTTTCTTGATATAAAATTTTGCTTATTGTTAAGTTACTAAAATTAAAGTGATTTGTGCAAATGTACTTACAAAAGACAGAGTACGACTTTTGGAAACGGAAAAACTGGTGACAGTAAATTCGATTAAATCGCTTGTTGCAAGTTACCCTATTTATTGGAGAAGGTGCAAAGTCGTATGCGACTTGCGGCGTTTTCCTCTCGTGGTTGCTCTAGGAGAAGTTTTAGCATAGTCGCCTTCTGCGGTTAACTAGATTGCCTAAGGTTACCTGAATATAGAGCCTCCTTTAGATCAAGCTAAGTAGCGATTACCTTACATACACATTTCGTATTAGATCCTCTCATTTCCATTTTGAAATACAACTATGCAAGAATTGATAGTTTTTATTTTATTATTTAACCACCTGTATCTAACAATGTATCAATAAATATTTATAGTAATAAATATACCCCTTACCAAAATGCATAAAAAAATAAACTTAAAATAGAAACAAACCATAAATGCCACAAAAATGCCTAAAAATACCTCTAAAACCTGTATTTAATGGAACTTAATATTGTAAAAAAAAAGATTAGTTCACCAGCGGGTGAAAATGTTGTATCGCATTGTTGATATCCGGCCATTGCTCTGCATGTGTGGTGCATCGACTACGCCAAACATACTCCACTAAATATGTTTTAAATCGAATAGTGGACATCCTTCCCAATCGTAGACGAAGATTCCTCTTAATGATAGACCATTAACCTTCGATAAATAATTTGGGTGTCAATGCAACTATTGTTTGAAATCACAAAATGTCGTGATGGTATCCAAAATAGTTTAAACCAGTATATCCTCTTTTGGATAACATGCTCTAATGTTTTAGCCTTTCTGTTACGAATAAATGTAAAAAAAAATGTCTTCGTTTGTCAGTCTATTTCTTCAACGACCTACCGTGTCCTTTGCAGCTGTCTTCGATAATACTTTCGTTTCCCAAAAATACTTTCATCAATTTGCACTACGTGTCCAGAAATACCTATTTGCTCATCAATTTCCAGTGTCCAGTAAAATAGGTTTCTGCAATGTTGCAGGTAGCGGCCAAAAACTTTCTTGGAAACTCCAGTTTCCACTTCTATTACCTACTGTGACTGGATATTCCTTAATCCACATTGCTTAAATGCCAGCAACTGAATTATAGGAAGTGCTGAACAGTCCAGAAACAAAATTTGTACTGCAGGACATTTTAGTGCAACAGTTCCGTCTTCTACACCTGTAACTTGGCCGTTTTTGTAGGCGAAGTTGGATTTTATTGCCACACACCCATGTCCTGAAACGTAAAACAAACCAATCAAAAAATTTAACATATCCAAATCTCTTATGTGATTCGTTAAACCTGTAGAAGTCCGAAAGAGTTTCAACATAGGATTATAATACTGTATACCGTGTGTAAAACAAAACACAACTAATTCTCAGTGGAAACTGCCAAACACGTTATATATTTTCTGTCATTATCGAACAACAAACTGGTATTAATATTTAAAAAAATACCATAATAGTCTATATATATATATATATATATATATATATATATATATATATATATATATATATATATCGTTATGAATTGATTGGATAAAAAAATTTTGTATTTGATAATAGATAACTGTCTTTATATAGGTCATTTAAAGATTTTATTTCAGAAAGTGTTGATAGAGTTGTTTTGTTTTGGGTTGATAGAAGGTTACCTAGTGACGAGGGGGAGAAAGTAGTGGAATTTTGGAATTGATAAATTTTGTTGAAAGAGATAGTTAGAAAATTTTGAATTACAAATTAGTTGATTTTTTTTTAAATGTCGTTAACATAATTTGTTGAAAGAATTAAATTTAAAAATAAAGTTAGAATAAAATGTTTATAAAAAATGAACAATAACTTAATTGAGTTGAATAAGAAGGAACCCACCCATACCCGAAAGCCGGAGCTAAGAAGATATCCATAATAAATTGGCGCCCAACGTGGGGCACGAAAACAAGACTGCTGGATAATAAGAAGACCGCCGATAATAAGAAGACCGCTGATGGAAAGAAACCGGGATAGTCGAATTAAAAATTATTATAAAAATTGTACTGTGGGGTAAAATTTTTAAATTATTATATAGAGACAGTTTTTATTTTGTTTATTTTGAAATAGAGGGGATACATGAATTTCTATTAAGACATATTTTAAAATATTTGAATTGATACAGATTATTTTTATAAAAATTTTGATTTTGACAGTGTCAATAAGGCATTAAGAAAATTTTAATATAAATTAGATCTATACATTAAAATAAAATGAAATAACAGCAAATTAAATATTTTCCAACAAAAAAAAAATGGAAAGGATATTAAAATTTTTAGAAAAAATAAATAAAAAACAAGAAAAAAATAGAAAGGAATATTAAGAAAAACAAGAGAAATATTAAGAAAAACAGGAGAAATATAGAAAAGAAGATAAGGAAGAGCTGAAGATTTTAAAAAGAAAATATAGAAGGCATTAAATTAGATATTAATAATATTAAAACTGATATTATAAATAAAATAAAAAATATTATTAAAGAAAAAAATATTAAAACACAAAAACTTCATCCGAAATAAAATATAATTTTACGAATTTTCGTAAAACCAACAAGCATTGTTGACAAAAAAATTTAACTGAGTTTATAACATTTTTCTATTAAAATATGTCCAAAATAATTTATAAACTTTGGATATAATTTTAGAAAAAATACCAGTAATCTATTTATACAATAAATGAAATAAAATTTTAAATGATATTCATTTACATAATGAAGAGAACTATAAAAATCGCTTTAACGAAAGGATCATTTTTAATCCTATTTCATTGAGAGAGATGTGTGAATCGAGCTTTGTTATCGCCGGAGTGCGTAAAAGTTTCTTTTTGGTCCTCCGTCCAGAAACAATCCTATTGATTACTTCCAAATCGTCCGGAAAATGACATTTTAAATTATCTAAAGGGATGGCGCTATGAGTCGTAACAAATAAATATTGAATAACACAAATTTTAATTAAATTTATTTAAAAATAACGTATTACTAAACTAATAACTTTTTCTAAAGGATTCTAATTTACTTTTAATTTCTCTCACAACTTTTATTTTGAGTTTAACATTTATGACGCGCAAAGCAATTTACAACTACTTATCATTCGATTATAAAAATACATATCTCGATTTTGATCTTGCTTATTGCACTATAATAGTTCATTGTCTCTGATATTATTATATAAAATTATTAGATATTAACGTTAATATTTTTAATATAACAATATTTACTGTGCTGCTTATTAGCACAGTATTCGTATGTATAAAAATTAAGGCTCTTGAAATCTATTATCAGAAAATCATTCCTTATTACTAATTCATTTAATCGTACAATAGCTGTTAATAAAAACCTTAACTTGTATGTCACAAAGTAAAACGTTTGTGATTTTTTGAAAATACTAAAAATTGGTCGGACCAACAAATAGTGTGTGTTACACGTTCGGAAAATGTTTTGCAAAGTGCTCGTATTGTTTCGCTTTGGTGCTACGCACACAACTTTACTCGCTCTTGCAAAATGTCATTTTCCGTCTTTGTGTCACAAATAACTATTTACTCACTCGTGCTTTTTATTTACCGTAATTTGTTTTAAACAGTTGGCAACAAAAGTGTCTAACACTTAGGTTATGTTACACCAAGGTTAGATGCACGAAGTATAGATACCAGAAGTCTACACCGTATTTAATAGTCAGTTGAACTTAGCAGATGAAGACATCTGTCGATACTGCCAAGAGGAGGAGGAAACCGCATTTCATCTCCTTTGCCAATACGAAGGCCTTGCAAGGACGGAGTGGCCACTGTCAAGGCTATTAAGTCTTATTAAGAAGGCAGGGCTGGACAAGGCTTTCTAAACCTATTCTTGCGATAATGGGTGGTCACAATAGATCTGCAAAGGTCGCAGTGATACATCCAATCCATTTGGTAAAGGCTTTTCCATAATATTCCTGGTACACAATAATCAAACCAGATCATAGTTCTAATTTTTACCACTAGCTGCGCAAAGATTCAGGATGTACCGATGTTATTATATTATGACATTTCAATGCCGCGAATGTTAAATTAAATTAAATATATAATTTTAATTTATTTATTTAAAATTGGTTGTAATAAAAGATACTTTATAGAGCCGTCAATAGCAACAAAACTTCCCGCGTAAGGATTTAAACGAGTACTTCTTGAACAATGGCGCACTCTAACGGCAATAGTTCTGTCCTCTAAATTGAGACCATTCGTTTAACATTACGTTTAGACTCCTGGTATCTATACTTCGTGGTTAGATGTTACAAAAACTTTCCTTTATTATAGGTTAAAAAATATCGAAGGTGATTGGGTTTTCTTAAATTATGGTACATTTTTAATTTAAATATCGACTTAGGCTGTGTGATGGCAAATGATCTTGGCGTACCCGTTTTAGTTTCCATAATGCTTACCACCACCACATTATTACGAAATTCTATATCTCCAGGTTTTAATTGACATTATTCTTGGCGTTTTAACGCTCCAGAAATAACCATTATAATTGCTACCTAAACATTAAAAACATAATATTGTTAAATTATAATTAAAAAATATAACAGTTTATTACTTTCATCATAAAGTAAGTACAATCTGGAGCTTTCTTTAAAAATGTATTTATTTGATCATCATCCAAAACCGATTTATCATGCTCGCTCACCCTTTTTATATCAGCAAATAATTTGGCATATTTAGATATATCTATGTTTTTATATGTTATAAAACATAATTTGAGCATTGAATAAATGCTTCAGTGAGAGCTTTTACTACTTTGCTGGTCAACAAAATACGCTAGCATTAGTAGTTTACGTAACAAGTCCTGAAAGCGGTCTTTTACTGAACGAGTAGGCAAATTGCAGGGCGAACCATAGGCGAAATTTATTTTGGAATTGCTCGGATTAAAAATAGTGAACATTCGATCAATATCATTTTTTGTGTCAGAGATTTTAAAAATTAGCACTGTATCCTTATCTTCAATATCATCCACTTTTAAATTTGTTAGTTCTTTCCTGCGGCATTCACCAGAAATGCCAATTATGAACGCTACCTAAAATAATAAAATATAGTATATTAAAACAGTTCTATTTTTATATGAAAAAGGCGGCAATAGCATTAATATTAAATAAACCTATTAAAAAAAAATTATTTTATGACTAAAAGCAAGAAAACTATGCCTCGCTGAAAATGGGCTTGGTCTTTTTCATTACATTAAATCTCTGGCTCGGTACATGTATTATTGCGGGTTGTATCGAAGTGGACGCACCTTTGTACTTATTCGCTTTGGTATAGCTTGCTGGAAAAATATTGGATCGCACGTTGATAATTTTAATTTATGCCTACCCACAGACTATACTTTCCTTTCTTACCTTTACCATTAAAAATGACGAATCTGGAGCTACACTGAGGAATTGTATGAACTGATGTTTTTCAAATATACTCGATTCTTTCGCTTTATACCCTTTGTTTTTATTTTTTTAATAAGCCACTCATTTATGGTATTTTGAAATATCAATATTATTTTTAACTCTTAGAGTAGATTTTAACATGGAGTAGGTACACAGACCAGGTAGTATTTGGTTTTAAATCTTTTAATATTTTAGAGAAATATGCCAACAGGACATTTTTTGAATTTCGTAATGTTTTTACTGCTACACCACTTTATAAATAATTTATATTTTGTTTCATACAGTAAATTTGATTTTTTTTTGGCAACAAATCTGCTGCGGCATTTTGGGCCAATTCTACAACATCTGGTGGTGTATTATCAAAATCTGAGCTATCGTCTTTGGTGAAATCCATTGAAATATTAAATGGAACTAAGTATTAATAAAACTCGAATCTGAAAAAGTATTATATTTAAAACATATTTTAGATAACAAAATATTTCCTAAATTAATCTTACCTTATAATACCGGTACGTAGAAACGCGAAATGCTTGAATTATAAATTAATTGAAATGTCAATCAGTCAGAGCCTACGTATATTTAAATAAAAATACTTACCCTTATTTATAAACTGATATTTTTGTCATATTAAAAATCAAATTAATTAATATAATATCTAGTTTTGTATGTATTGAACTGCAATAATTTAACAATTAAATATATTTACCCATGACTCATAAGTAAATTGCCCATTTTTTAACCTTTATCTCTGTCAGTAAGTGTCAAATTATTGAGGAGTTGTGTTATAGTTTTATTTACTAAACTAGTGGAGTAAGTAAATAGAAACCTGTATTATTATGTTGGTTACCTACAGTTTTCATTAAATTAAACTAACATTTGACATTTCTCAGACAGAACCGTCTGCGAAATCGGATATTTTTGACAACTTATATCAAAATTTAAATTTTATATTTGTTATTTTTAGTTTTATACAAAACCATTTGGTAAGTCGTGGGTAAAGCTTAGTACTTCACTCGAGGAACAAATTGCATATTTAGCTCGTTTCTATGGCCCATTTGCTCGCAAGCTTGCTCATGAACCAAACACACTCGCTGTAATATGCAATTTACTCCACTCGTAAAGTAATATACTATTACACAAATAAATATTAAAAAGAAGTTTCCTTACCCGAAATTGAACCCGAGTCATCTGGGTGGAAAGTAAACACCTTACAACCTCGGCCAATATCACACGTAGAAATCTTTGCATAATCTTATGAAAGACAGTGCTTATTTTACTTGTTTTAACTAGTGAAAAAAAAACTTTTGTTTTCACTAGTGAAAAAAAGTAAAACTTTATGAACCTTAAACCGTGCGTTAAGGTAATACTTTACGCACGGTTGTAGAAAAAAATACATTCTTTCATTTTTGGTATTAAAACTTTTCAACCAACCTGTAAGTGATGCAATTTGTAATTATTTTCCTTTACAAATTAGTTTCTTGATATCTTACCAAACACATACGATTAAAAGTTGTTTAGTTAGTTTGGGTATATGTTAAAATTGCGAGCATTTAACAGTTAAATGCTCGCATTACGTCGAATGTTCCACCAGTTTTCCTTTTCTGCAGCCACCATAGATGAACCCAATATCTCTTTTTTTGTTTTATTTACAAAAGCCAAATACACCAAATCCAACATATTTTCATCATTTTTATTACTGCTTGAAAAAAGAGATGTTGTAGTCCACAAAGCCAACAGGTTACTGACGTCCTTTCTCGCCACGTCAAAGCCTCGTCTGTGCCCGATGTCCTTTTTGTGTGAATTGGGCCTTACACACTTGTATATTTGTAGAGGAATTAGTTGAAACAGAAAGTTCGTAGGTATTTCTAATGTAGGTATGCATATTTTAAGAACATTAAATATTTTAATTTCAATACAAATATTTGTAAAAAATACAGAAGTTGAGTGTTTTTGAATAATTTACAATAATTTACTAGTTGTAAGAAAATAAAAATTTAGATTTTAATCAGAAAGTTTATATTTATGGCACAAATAATTAGCTTTAAGTACCGAAGAAACCTATTTAGGTTTTTATGCCACTTAAACTTTATTGTCGATAAAGTTTAATATATTTTGCAATTTGTTCTTGTTTTGTTTAATGTTATTGCTGCTTTAATTTAACTCTTTTAAACATTTATTTTATATGGTAATTTTATAAAAGTATGCCCAACAAAAATTTGGGTTAAATTAATTACCTACCTCGGCACTCTCTAGACCTTCAAAAAATTTAGAGTTATTGATTATTCTAGTAATAGACCTGGATCTATAAAAAAATCGACTAGATAATAATAATAATTGAACTATCCTCCTTTTGGAAAAATTGCGCAACATTTATATATATTCAAAAAATAAAAATAAACAAGTAAAAATCACAGTTTTTTTTTGCTTATAACCTATTACAACTGAAGCGATTTTCATCATTTTTAACTTCCCGCTAAAAAAAATTAAAATTTTTTTTAAAATCGGGAAGTTATTGGTTTCACCCCGTTTTTCGAAAATCGAGTTTTCATCGGATCTCAACGTTTTGAGGTCTTAGGAACCTCCCCTGACTATTTTTACGAGGGTGTCTGTATGTCTGTATGTACGTGTGGATGTGTGTGTGTGTGTGTGTGGATGTATGTAAACCTCTTATTACTTTTAAACGGCTTGACCGATCGGAATGAAATAAAAAGCATTCCAAAGAGTTCCATCTAACTTAGATTCCCTGTAAGTTTGAACCGATTTGAGCCGGTAGATTTCGAGAAATTTCAAAATAACCGAAAAAAACAATTGGTAAAAATGATGTTTTTTGGGCATATCTTTTTGGCTATTGCATCGATCAATTTCATAACCTAATCAGCTCTCAAGCTTAAAAAGCCACGTCGAATGACGTTTTGCAAATTAAAATCGGTTGATTCGTTCGTGAGATATCGTTGTCGAAAAATTTCAAAAAAAGTGTTTTTTTTTCAATAACTTAGAGATTTTTTGACTAACCAATTTTGCACTCTCGGTAACGTTTTTAGGTCTTAAAAAACTGCGTCGAATGCCATCTTGAACATCAAAATCGAATAAGGCGTTAAAAAGTTATGGCTTTTTAAACATTTCAAAAAAAGTCAAAAACGTCAAAATACGCCACGTTACTATTTATAGCTTTGCGGTTAAAACTAGCGGGAAGTTGCAAGGATGGCCTTTAAGGTCAACCTCTTTTCGAATTTTTTTTAACCGATGTAACTCTAACAAAAAAGCTTGAATATAATTTTATCAAATTAAAATAATTCATCAATTTTGTAATAACTAAATATATTTATTTATAAAAAAAATTTGAAAAGAGGTTGACCTTAAAGGCCATCCTTGCAACTTCCCGCTAGTTTTAACCGCAAAGCTATAGTAACGTGACGTATTTTGACGTTTTTGACTTTTTTTGAAATGTTTAAAAAGCCATAACTTTATAACGCGTTATTCGATTTTGATGTTCAAGATGGCATTCGACGCTGTTTTTTGAGACCTAAAAATGTTACTGGGAGTGCAAAATCAATTAGTAGAAAAACCTGTAAGTTATTAAAAAAAAAAACACTTTTTTTGAAATTTTTCGACAACGATATCTCACGAACGAATTAACCGATTTTTATTTGCAAAACGGCATTCGACGTGTTTATTTAAGCTTGAGAGCTGATTAGGTTATGGAAATGATCGATGTAATAGCAAAAAAGATATGCCCAAAAAACATAATTTTTACCAATTGTTTTTTCCGGTTATTTTGAAATTTCTCAAAATCTACCGGTTTGAATCGGCTCAAACTTACAGGGAGTCTAAGTAAGATGGAACTCTTTGGAACGCGTTTTATTTTATTTCTATCGGTGAAGCCGTTCAAAAGTTATTAGAGGTTTACATACATCCACACACACATCCACAGGTTACATACAGACATACATACACCCTCGTAAAAATTGTCAGGGGAGGTTCCAAATACCTCAAAACGTTGAGATCCGATGAAAACTCGATTTTCGAAAAACGGGGTAAAACCAATAAGTTCCCGATTTAAAAAAAAAATAATTTTTTTTGGCGGGAAGTTAAAAATTATTTACCAACAATTACGATATAAATAGTACACAATTTAGTAGTCTTTTTTTACACAGTATTAAAGAATAATGGGTGATATCTTTTATTCAAAATTCTGTAAATTTACACTCTACACAATGTGATAAATTAACACAATTAATATATTATGTATTAAATAAATATTTTTTACATTTTTTTTAGCTTTTGTTGACTGAAAATATAAAATACCTATAGCATAAAAATTTTCAGCAAGCATTTTTAATTAAATTATACACAATATTCTAAAGCATAACACCATAGATATTCCAGTTACCAAAATTTATTATTTGTTTTAGGTGTCTTGGGTACGGCATAGAGATATTCATCTTTTGACAGTAGGTAGATATACTTATACGTCAGATCAGAGATTTGAGGCTGTGCATACGCCGCATACTGAGGAGTGGACATTAAGGATAAGATATCCCCAGCAAAAAGATTCTGGTATCTATGAATGTCAAATCAGTACCACACCTCCAATCGGACAATTTGTGTTCCTTAGTATTGTTGGTAAGTAAAACATTACTTATGTATCTACAACTTTTTGTCTTTCTTAAATAAACTTGCAAACTTCTCTATTCTAAATTTACTTTGCAATTTATTAATTCGTGAGAGCATCAGGAAACTTTATGACCTTATGCGATCTGTATTTGTGCATACAAAAAATGCAATTTTAAAGTGCATCTTAAACAAAACTAATTATTTATTGGCTGAAATGAGATCAATTACATTATTATGAGGTTTCTGGGGACTCTCAAAACGAATATATCATTGAAAGTAATCTCCGGAGCCAGGGATATTTTCTGTTTACATCGCATCCTGGTATTTTCGGTAATATTGGTAATTCGGTTATAAAATTAGTTAAAACTCAATACTTGGTTATTTTTGGTCTCGCTGAAAAGGAATGTGATATTGGAACTGATCTCCGGAGTACCTGGTGCCCAGGATACTTACTCTTTATTGATCAAAACTCAATACCTGGTGGTTGGGATGCCAAAAACCATTATGACATCGCCAAAAACAATTATGACATTAAAAGTTATCTCCGGAGTACCTGGTGCACAGGATATCTTCTATTTGCCTCGTCTCCAGGAGTTTTTGTTAAATTAATAGAACACTTAGTCAAAACTCAATACCAGAGGGTTTTTGGGCTTACTAGGAACGTATATAATATCGAACGCGATCTACGGAGTATTTAATGCTCACCACAGCAACTTTAACGGCATCTTCTATAGTTTCATTGAATATATTGAAAACAAAACCTTTTTTTTTAATTTAGTGCAAAAACCCTTAAATTATAAGTGTTGACTAATTGTATAACGAGATTACCAAAAATTCCATGGGACAAGTTTAACAGTAAGTCTCAGAGGCACCAGATACTCTTTAGATCACTTTATATGTCATATTCGTTTTAAGCAAGCCCAAGAACCACCCCCATCAAGGTGGCTGACCCAAAGTGGAGAAATTTAATTAAATAATAATTATTATATTTGGAAGTGACCGGTAACAAGCTCAGCAGTCCCAGTTAAAAAAAAATAAAAAATTTATTTCATTTCGGACGAGGGAATTATTAAGTAATAGAATTACAAGAAAATTTTAATGTTCTTGATCTTGATCATGTGCTTAAAAAGTGCAGATTGACACTCTTAGTTGAGACGCAAGAAAACTTTGGCCAAATATTTTCAGTTGAAATTGCTCATTAGCAGTTTATTTTGCTCGTGAAACTATTGCACTTAATAAGCACTTAAATCTCTGACAAAGTGAATTTTATATTAATCATCATTTCCGGAAATGACCGGTTGCAAGTCTCGCTCAGCGGTCCGAGTTAAAAAAAATAAAAAAAAAAAATTGTGGTGACCTTCCGAATTATCCATTAAAAAAATTACAGGACAAGAAATTTTTACCGATTTCTAACTGTTCTTAAGCTGCCGATGTCCATTTTGGTTCAAAGTGCAAGAAGAAATGTGGCATTTTGCCATACACAATCAATATATTCAATTTTAAGACGTTTAATTTTTAAATTTTTTATTATATGTTTCGTGTTTTAAAAAGCACTTAATTAGCACCTAATTTAAAGATTATTCAATCCTTGTTTTTTTTTTTTTTTTTTTATTATGGGTCAGCTAGGTTGTTAAAGGCTGGCGGTCCCATGGTTTTTCGTAAATATTTCAAAAACGGTTAGTGCACCTAATTTTTGTTTTGCGCACCTAAATAGCAAGTAAAATGCACCTAATTTTGAAATAAATTTCGACAAATTTCTCCACTTTGGGTCAGCCACCTTGATGGGGGTCCAAGAACCTCAAAATATGGAATTTTGTCTAAATGAATAATATTACCGAAAATTCAAGGAGATGGCGTAAACAGTAGGTATTCTGGACAGCAGGTATTACGAAGATCACTTTTAGTGTTAAGTCGTTTTCAGAGACCCCAAAAATCACCCAATAACAAAATTAAATTTATTTGCACGAAAAACTAATAATTTATTTTTTGAAAATTTTGACATTTTAAAATTTATTTCAGAAATATACAAACAAGAATATATTAAATGACATTAAGAAGAAATTGAAAAAATGTCGCACCCAAGTGTTAATAACTTTTGTAACTGTTTATGTACTGCTTAGCAATTTACATACCTACTTTTTTACACGCTATTTCTAATCGAATAGACCATTGCACCTATTTTTAGGAGCTTTATTAATAATTAATACCGATTTGACCTGTATATCATAAATTAGTGACGTTTTGACGTTAATAAACAAGAAGTTACTGTGATAATAATATTACTAGAATAGTGTTTGTTACCGCTGTATGACATTTTTTTATAGCGTAAAACATTTGTATGTCTTTATTATGGGTTATAATATCACAAACACTTAATATTATTTTACATACAGTCTATGTAAATATCAATATAAATATTATGTATAAAGAAGTCTAGAGGATTTCTTACCTTTATTTATCCGTTGTTAGTCAAAAGAAACTGAGATTTTCCTTTAGGAATATATAGGAGAATATCAGAGGAGCATCCCATTGAATTAAGCCGCACGTAACTGCCCAAATCCACGGTCGAGATGTTCTGTGCCTTGGGGATTTAACAGTAATCTCTTTTGTGACATTTACAAGTTGACAGGAAAGGGTGGCAAATTTGCCGAAAGCATTTGTATAATCTGAACAAGATAACCAAGAAGTATTATATTGCTGTTAATCATATTTCTCAAATATTTGCTTTTCTGACAGTAAACAGTTTAAAACCTCTTTTCTTACAAAAAAAAGTGTAATAGATTTAATTCTAAATTAACTTCTATTAAAATTATGCCGTTGATAATATGTTAAATCTATTTTTCTAATTACAAAGTTCTGTAAAATTATTTTTTTAAGTTTTTTTCACAAACCGTTTATATTCGTTTTAATTAATAATAATCAGCATTTATTTGGTATAAGTATATCACGTCAGACTTCTAAGATTTACATGGTATAGTATAACCGTATAAATGTTAAAAATTAATAAAAAGCCTCTTTATACAGTTTTTTGAGTTTAATTGATTTGAAATAAAATGTAAACCAGTAAAATACTATACGAATTAAAACGATCAATAACGTGTTTTCTAAAAAAAACTGCGCTTTTTTGGTTTTGGTTTTTACTCCATCTCTACATATAAACTTTCTGGGAAAAAATTAATATATGATTTCAAAAAATTGACATTCAAACTCATTAATATGCAATTCCCAAAACTGTTCTTTTAAATTTAGATTACAACCTATAGGCAATAAGCATTTCTTTGGCCATACTTTTAGAATAACCATCATTTATTTGTTTCTTTTATCGGGAAACTTGTGCCACTAAAATCAAAATAATAAATTAATATTTTTATAATGACCCTTGCTTATTTATCTTGATAGTATGTCACATTTGGCAAGGGTAGTTTTTTCAAAAACTGAAAATGCCTCACTAAAATTAAGATCAGTACAAGGTAAATGTTATTCGTCAGCGAGCTTAAAGCATAATCGCTGACTGAAGATCAAACTAAAATCACGATCGATATATGTCTACACACTAACGAAAGTATAAACGATGTGATAGTAGTGACATCTTCACCTCCAACCGCAAACCAAAATTCGGATTTTGACAACGAGACGTTGGTCTCAAAACTATAAAGTATTATTACAGAAAACTGTAATATTGTCATATTTAATAAAGCGTTTTACCAATAGATATTAAAGAATATTATTATTCTAACGCTTTACAAGTTTTTAAAAAACATTTTCAAAGACAATGACTGTTCAACTACAAGTTATGTTGTCCCTTCTACCTGCAAACCAGAATGTTTGGTTTAAATTATCTATTAGATATGCCAACCCCGTTTGACTTTGAAGTGTAATCCAATATGCTGTTACGAGAAGACATGCTGGTCTTTGGATTTGGTTTATTTTTCTGATAGCTCTTGTTTATTGCTGTTTAGGCATCCACACCGTATGTTACCATAGGTGTTAGTATTGCAATGTAGATCCACATGATGACCTAAGGGGATAATCCCCAGGTCTGTCCTATAGTTAAGCGGCATTGCTCATTAGATATAAACGCTTTTTTAATTTTGCTTTTTATGTATGAGTTTCACGACAACTTGCTCTCAAGAATAACACCTAAGTATTTCACTTCTGTAGCAAAGCTAAATTTAACGTTAAGAAGAACCATTTCTGTATTTTTGGGGTTAATTGACAGCAATTGCTCTTTACCCCATATGCCACAAGTTACCTATAAAATTCTCAAAAAACCTTTGTCTTCGCAGACCTGTGTTATTAATATAAAAAAAAGAGTGTGCGTGTAACCTTTACGCGCGATTGAAGTAAAACTTGTTGACGTACGTATCGGAAAATAAATATTTAATTACAATTCAATCATATTTATTGCCTATATACTTTACAAAAAAATGAGATGTTATATTTATATTATTCATTAAAAATAGGAATTTGAAAGTTATCATTATTTTTTTTATATATGAAATAATAGGTTTATGATAACTAAAATGTGAAACATAGATTTTACTCTCTAAATACCATTAATGTATTTGAAACCGTTTGAAAATTTCATAAATAAATTTCGAAAATTTAAGCTGCTCCCATAGCTGAAATTACACAGTTACTTCCATCAGAATCTTCCGTTAGAATCTAACGTTAGAGTAACCCCTAGTCGCAACTAAAGAAGTTTTGCTTCAATAATAGGTAAACAATATTAAAAATATACACACCTTACGTTTAGAATGTGTGATTTTGTAGCTGTATCTACCTTATTGTAATACATCACAACACAAGAGCCCTCGATAGTTAGATAACCATTTCATTTTGTATCATTTTATAGCATATTCCATAAAATTTAAAATCCTTAGTTAAGTTTGTTTCCTTCACGTCTACGAAGGATCCTGACTAGTGGTTTTATGGCCTTTATGGCTACCTAACCAAACCTAAAAGAAGTATAAGAAAGTGTTAAAATATTTCGAATATTATTATTTTATGAACAAAAACGTGCAACATGCTTCTTTACTCAACGTAAAGATTCCGTATAAACAATTATAAACTTACTTAATCAAATCACAATGAATGTGGCTGTCTCGTCATTTTTTCATTTTTGTTATTTTTCTTCAAATCTTTCTGGCGCTTATCATATCCCCTTTGACGTTCACAATTTCTTTATCTTTTTAGCTCTTTAAGTCTATAAAACGAAAATAGCTAGGTATAAATAATAGGTATAAATAATTAGGTATAAATAGTGTAATTACACACCAAAAATAAAATTTATGCATATAGAGTACCTACCTATTCACTCATTTTCAATCAATATTTTTTCATCACTTTCTTCATTAATAAATCCACATTGTTTATTTATATTTAATACAAACACTTTATACACAAAAAACTATTTATCTAAAGCAATGTATTTCGATTGACAAGATGATCAGCTGTCAATTCATACAATTACAGATTTAATTTTATTTAATATAGGAGGCAAAATCGCATGAGCGCCGCCAGGATTATTTTCAGGGGGTGCATCTGCATCTACACACTAATATGATCTAATATATATATATAGAATGTAGAATGATTTGGACAGCAACCGCGACGCCTTTAGTTTTTATTTAAACAATAATTTAATAAAAAAATTAAAAAAATATATAATTTTCTGGTAAATTCAGGTATTTTCTTTCATAGCAGGGGGGTGCAAGCGCACCCTCTTGCACCCTGCTGCCGGCGCCCATGCAAAATCGTGTCAGTATTAGGTTTTGTTTTCGGTTTCTGTTATTAGAATGACGTCACGTCCGTTAGAATAATTTTTTTACTCCTAGTCTCGCCAAAGAAGTTTTACTTCAAAAAGCATTATTAAACCTACTGATTTCAGTATTATAAAATATAACGATTAATACTTGATAATTTGGTGTTTGTAACATGGTAATATTTTCGCAATAGTATGCTTTAAGAGAAAATAAATTGGATTTTGTGCTGTTAGTTATTACAAGTTTTTTGTGTTTAAAAATTTTTTAAACTCATTCCAAATACTGATGCACCTTAATAAGATACATTTTTTAAGTTGGCTTAGATTGTTATATCCGGCTATGAATCAGACATCATAATATGGCAAAAATGTTTTGGATAAATCTGGTAAGTAATATTATTGGATAGTAAATGTTTTAATTATTTAAGTCACTAAAAACTGATCCTCTAATTCCCTAACCACTAGTTACAATAAGCATGTCAAACCGCTAGTGTCAAGTAACCCCTTTTTTTAAAATAAAAAAGTATTAGGCATTCGAGGAATCTTGCCATAACTTATAATTATACCACCTAAAATATTTTTTAATATTTGATAAAAAGTTTATGAACAATTATTTAATAAGAAAATTTAGACCAAAGCTAAGACATCATAATTCCTAAAAAGTACAAGACAAGTAAATAAAATGACTATTCTAAAGTTACTAAAAAATTTCGATAATAAATTACCTTAAAGAATCGTAATTAAGGTAAATAACAGAGTAAAAATTAGATTTATAATATTGTCTCTATGCACAATGGGTCATATGTGGCCCCAGTGCTGGCTAAGCACTAGCTCGCCCCTCCCCAATATTGTCACTATGCAATACCTTAAAAATTGAAATTAAGCATGCACGACATGGAATTGTTATAAATATGTCATTTTTATGTAACAACGTATTAAGTTTTAAAACATTTTATTTTTTATTTAGTTATCTAGTTTTATTCGTTTGTCCCTGCCCAAAACCGTTTTGATCACTTTGATGATAATACATTCCAACTCGGAAAAAATACCTACTAACCATTTATCGAAAATTGTAAAATATTTCAATACATGAATATGAATGTTTTAAACTAATTAAATTACATTAAAGCTATTTTGTTTCAGTTTATAACTTTAGTAGATTAACTATTTTTGTGCATAAATGTTAAGATAAAAAGCTAGTAAAACCTATAAAAAAAGTTTGCCACTAAAGGTTATTTTATACTGACTTTTAGTGCAACTATTAACAACTGTGTATCGGGATATGTACTGTGTGTTAATATTTAGCGAGATAAAGTTAAATCTGCAAATGTGACTTGCCTTCTGACAATGGCTAAATTTCTGATGTACACAAAAGTATTTATTAAGCATTAATTTTTTTGTTCTTGTTTTAACCAGTTGTTTGCCTTTTTAGTTTATATATCTAGTAAAATATTTTTTTATTTTTTATAGCATCATTGTTGTATAGAATTGTTAACATCTGCATAATAAAATTATTCCGTTCGCTGTTCTCCTTAAACTTTTACTTTGGCTACAACCCAATATTTCTTTAAAAAATCTATTTCAACCCTTTCTCGATCTCAATTTATCATTTATTTTATCTAAAAAGGATCCAATATCCTTCTAGAGTACATTTTGACCACAAATTCAAGCAATCCTCGAAATCCAAGAATATCCAGCGACCCGAAGAACAAGCATATGGTGGCTATCGGCACGTTTCCAAATCTCCATTGCCTGACCGACTCATTATACCGAGTAGACCCTGGTTGATGGAGTCTAACCTCTTACGGATATCTGGGAAAGCGAGTCTTAGTTACATTAATGAGTTGAAGTACATTGGGAAGTGTTTTGGATTGGTTACCGAAGGGATAAAAGCGTCTATTATACCAAATTTCCCTGAGTTATAGGCCTATATTTTTAGTAAAGTACGTAAATCGATTGGTATATTTGTTTTTTGCTTTTCCTGCAAACAAAGTGCTTTATGTCATTTGCGTTTATTAATTCTTATAAATCGGTTTATACTACAAAATAATTTATTAATATTTATGTCAATCAGTCAAATTTTGGTTACAATCACAATAAAGTAATAATAATAATAATAATAATACCTAATAATAATAATAATAATAATAATAATAATAATAAACTGTCTTTATTGAAATCAAATATACATGACATTTGCCCACAGGGCAAAGATTAGCTTAAAGCTACTCATTAACTCTTAACCCTATTTACAATAATTATCCCTACTAATATTATAATAATATTATAATAATATAATAATAATATAATAAAAGTAAATATTGTAAATGTGAATATTATAAATGTTACGCTTTCACGCGAAAACTATTCAACCGATCATCATGAAACTTTGTACACATATTCTTGGATGTATTAGAAGTAACATAGGATACTTTTTATTAAAAAAAATTTTTATCTTTTACCAAAACTAAATTTTTTTTTAAATCTCAAAAACTAGCTTCTTCAACGCCATCTAGCGGTTCAGTAATGAAGTTCCAACCTTGAGTAGGCCACCGTAAGGTGGCGCAGTTAATATCTTATATATTTAAACTAGCAATTACGACTTAATAAAGTACTATGGCGCCACCGTAAGGTGGAGCAGTTAATATCACATATATTTAAACGAGCAATTCTTACTTAAGGTTTATGACGCCACCGGAAGGTGGCGCAGTTTATATCTCACATATTTCAACAAATTCTTTCCAAATTAAATAATATGACGTAAGGTGTCGCAGTTGCTATCTAATATATTTAATCGATAAATTACAAAATATTATAAAAAAATACACCTGATAACTTACGAGAAAATATGATAAAACCGATAAAATAAAAAAAATAATTGAAAACAAAATAAAATCGTAAAAATTTGAAAAAAACAAAAAGGGCATCAGTTTTATGCAATACGAAGTCCGCCGGGTCAGCTAGTTATGCTATAATACTTAACTAGGTAATATTATTTCAACAGTCGCAGTAACAGTAGTAAATAAATAATACTAATAAAATAAAAAAATATTTATAAAATAAAAAGAAAATTTTTTTTAATATATAAGACATGGCATAAGTGATACTCACTACTAGCGCTTACTTAGCCAACTGCTTCTTCAGGAATAATTGCTTGTATTTTTTACGAAATTGATTTTCCGAGGAAAGCAAGTCGGGTTTTAGGTGATAAAAATACAATCTTAAATGTAAAACAACGAGAAAATAAGGCGGTAGTGTGGTGTGGCATAGTCAATGTAATGTATCTAAAGTTTCTGTTATGAACCATATTTCTAGGTATTAATTTTTCAAATAAATACGAAGGTGCCCTATGTTTAAATAAACGATACATAAATAATAAGAGATGCAACTTTAACAAAAACAATAATTTTAACCAATTCAAATCATAAATGTCTTGAAACATGATCGAATTTTTTAATCCACAAACAAAACGACAACATGTATTTTCAACGCGTTGTAGTCTTTACTGAGACATCTTATCTAAAAAGGGATAATAAACTGTAAGGCAATAATTGATAATAGAGAGTACAAAGGATTCTGCAAGTTTTTTCCTGGTATCAAACTTTAAAATATCTTTATTAGCATATAGAAGCCGCAACCGCAAATAACATTTTTAAAGATTTTTTTCCGACATGCTCCCGAAATATCAATGACGATTCAAGAATTAAACCAAGAATTTTTACCTGTTCTAAAAAAGAAATTTGAATGTCATCGATTGCAATAAGCATATTATTTTCAATTTTAGATCGTTGATTTTTAGAGCTAAAAAGTAGGATTTTAGTTTTGCTGGGATTAATTATAAGATTATGCTCAGTTGAATATCTTTTTATTATTTATACATTCAGCAGCCTCATCGATATTATCTGGATCAAAGCAGTGCATCAACTGCGTGTCGTCCGCATACTGATAAACCTTTGATCGTATCACGATCGAAGGAAGGTCGCAGGTAGGTATATAATAGGAATAAAAGTGGTCCCAAAATCGATCCCTGGGGAACCCCAGAAACAACTGGCTTTGATCCAGAAAAAAACATGTTCAACGCAAACTCGCTGAAGTCGCTTCCAAAGATATGATTTAAAAAATGAAAGAACATTATTAGTACACCCAAAAAATTTAAGTTTTGCCACTAATATGTCATGGTCAATAACATCAAAAGCCTTAGAGTAGTCCAAAGCCAGTAATACTGCTGTAAGTTTTTTATCAAGCGTTCTAGTAATATCATCAGTAATATTAAGTAAAGCAGTAGTAGTACTATGCTCCCCTCTAAAGCGAGACTGCTGAACTGGTAAAATGTTTTTAATGAAAAATTGAGATAACTGAAAGTATACCACCCGTTCTAATACTTTTGAGATAATTGGCAATAAACTTATTGGACGCAGATCCTGCAATGTTTTGGAACTAGCCACTTTAGGGATTGGACATATAATCGACTCACGCCAAGACTGAGAAAAAAATATCCATTTTCCAAGCATGTGTTAACAATATTTGTTATGTGATTAAGAATCCGTGGTAAACACAGGTGTAGCATACAAGAGTAATGCCGTCATGACCTGATGTATTAGACCAGATATTATAAATAACTTTACTGATGGTTTGTTGATCAACTAAAGCAAATTGAATTTTAAACCTATCGGGCGAAGATTTTGCAAGCAAATACCTACTATAACGTAGGCATTCCCTAAGAAAGGATTTTGATAAATTCTAGCCCTAAGGGGATAAAATAAGGGTTAAAAGTTTGTATAAATCTTCTTAGATTTTCGACTGATTTAAATAAAATTAAAGATTGTAGCTACTATGATAAACACGTCTCCTTTAATAGGATTCTGATAAATTCAACCCATGGGGATAAAATAAGGGATGATGGAGGATGTAAATGTATTAGTTTAAACCTATTAGTACCTAATCAAACGAATAAATTAAGACGAACAAAATAATTTTTTGTACAACTGTCATTAAAAGTGACACTTTTAATGATAGCAAACAATGTTAAAAACGATTGTTTACATAGCAGCGTGTTAAAAATACTTTTAACACGTTGTCATGTAAACAAGTTTACTTTTAACACGGTTTAGTTTACTTTTAACACGGTTTGGTTTATTGTCATTGCAAATTCGCTCGTTTCATTATCAAAATAGGGAAGTTGTACAAAAAACATTGTATGGTATTTATATTAAAAGTGATTTTATTTTGTTCGTGAACTTGTTCAATTCGCTCCGCTCATTTCACAAACGTTTTCACTCACAAAATAAAACCTCACTTTTAACACTCATATCATAAATAACTATTTTTTTTTAAATATTGACAATAGCTGGGGTAAGTAGTATTTTAAAACGCGCTATCGTTTTGTTTTCACTGAGTTACATATACCCGATGATTGAGTGGCCGCCGTATCTTGTAGTACGTACTATTATAACACCTAAATAAAGCCGCAAAAACTATACCTAATTAATAATAATACTTTTTAACTTTCTTCTTAATCCTTATCCAAATAAATAAGTTATTTATCACAGGCACTTCTTTTAGAACAAAATTACCCTCTACAGTATTTTTTATTCAACCAATTTGTAAGAAGTTTTTATACTTTTAAAATAATAATAGGTGTGTGAAGCGGTAAGGCGGTAGCACGGTGCTGCTGGCCGATATGACACTGTCGATAGACGCGTAGAGTCTTGAAAATTGGATGATTAATTTGTTTTATTACGTAGTGGTGTACTTAAAAAGGATTATTTTAAATTTTACGCCTGAGGGTTTAAAATAGGGGTTGCAAGTTTGTATGAATTTCTGTGGCAAAAACTAAAGTTTATGCGGACGAAGTCGCGAGCGACCGCTAGTAATAAAAATCAGAAAAAAAAACTTTCTAATATAAATAAATATTATTATAAATTGTAAATATTTATTTATTTATTCTATAGCGGAAAGTAACATACAGTCGTAAACGCCAACTTTCTATTGGAGATTTGGATGTGGAAAATTCAACTTTCAATAGGGATCATAAAAAAACTATTTATAAAAGGTTTAAAAAATAAAAGAAAAATTTTATACCCGGTTTAGGAACCGTTATATAAAATTGTAAGTTTTTATTATGTGTCTATTTAGATCACAAGAATAACTATATATTTAGCTCAAAATCAAAATTTATGACACCTTTTTAACCAGCTTTTCCTTTATATCCTGCTACGTGTTTCAAAAGTAAACAATTGAATTTAGTAGAAGCTCTAAATCCGTCTAATCCTTTTAACCAGTAGTTTCAGTGTTTCTCGGGCTTATAATAAGATTCCTTCCATCAGTGCTGCAAATCAATCCAACCTCTGTAAACTATTGATGTACAGGATAAATTTATAGTAAATTTCTTGACTACTAGCATGATTAGGGTATAGGACATTTAGAAACTGAAACTATCTTAGATTATGTAACTTATTATTTTCCACACCCTTGTAGTCAACTCATTTCCAAAAATTTTATGATTCAGTAAGAACTGTCAATCTTAAATAAAACTATATAAAGGAGTCGACAAACAGTTAACAGTATTTTTTTAAATTAAAAGAAAACACTTTTCATACTGTGACTATTAGCTATTTTCATTGTCTAATCACTGCATCAAGCAAAAACGATATATTTTTTTGAAATGTAACTTGTGGTTGTTACTATTTATAAATAACTGGAAAAAAATAAGCATGTTACATCTTTAATAAAGGTCGTCCTGAAAATTTCTGTTTTGTACATTAAAATATTTTATATTCTCTAAATTTTTAACTCTTTGCATCGCAACCAAATGCTTAAATATTGTTATTATTGAAGTCTAGATCTTTACGTCTATGGGAGAGCCGTTGTCTTCCGATCAAATGGTCCTTCTGTCGTATAGCCGGTGCTTTTAACCAGACAGCCATTTATACCTTAGTGGTAGTAATTATTTGGCGTTTTTGATCACATCCTAATTCAACTTATGTCGGATAGGACATTTACTTTAAAACCACCGTAAACACGTAAATGAAGTTAATGAGAGAGAAAAATTATTGGTGCACAATTTGAACATTATATGACATTTTTTCCTCATGTCATTTTTTTGTTTGTTTAAGTTTAAAATATCTCATTAAAAAATTTTTAAAATATCTATTTTACTAAAAATCTATGATTCCAGTCACCTAACTATCCAAACAAAAATTTGAAACCAGCACAAAAAATTACTTATATTTTAATGTTTCAATTGCCTCATTAACGTTAGGTATGTGCTTAGAGAGAGATGGAGTAGATGTCTTATGCATTATAAGTTAAATCAAGATATAACCCAAAATGTTGACTTACCACTAATGCAATTGTGACCTAATGGTTAAAGACGCTATATACCAACTATTGTTAGAGGTCGCAACATACAGTAAAATAGTTTTTTTTGCATTTAATGAAATATATACTTTATAGCATAAATAAGTTAATTGTTATTAAATGGTTATTTAAAATAGTAAATATAATAATTTCAAACAGTTTTATTGTGATAATAAATGTGTAATCATAACTTTATGCAGTTTGACAGTTATATCAACTTCTTTGCTTTTTTCGTTATTGAAATAAAAATAAATTTTCCAAGATGTTGAAAAAAATATATATCAAGACTATTTTTTTCAATCTAAAAACGTGCCGATTGCCGACATATGCCATTTTTCCCATTTCTTTACACTTCTATACACCTCTATCTTACTAGACCCAAGTCGTAAGAAATCCAAGTCTATATATAGAACCGGTTTCTTATACCCGTATTACATTTACAATTATTTTATCGTGAATAAGTTTGGCCAACTTATTCAAAGTCTTTTTCACGATAGAGCTCGTATTTACACGTGTTATCAAAATTCACAAAAATATTTCATGACAAGCATGTTAACCAACCTTTAAAAATTTTAAAATTTTTATAGTTATGTGAACTGTTAATTCTATTGTAAGTAACATTGTGTTAAAATGTATACTGTAAAAAAATAAAAAATAAATAGAAAAAGAAAAGTTGCGCTTATTGCTTCAATTATTAGCTGCTAATGCTTTGTTAGTTGACGAAGATGGTGGGTTAGAATTTTTTGTTGTCTGTTGATAAAGTTGTCACCTCTGAATACAACATAAAAATTTATGAAAATTACTGCTAATTTAAAAAAGTTGGATTAAATTATAGGATAAAATTGTAGATCTAAGTAATACTTATTTGTGACACCAGGACGGAAAATGACATTTTGCAAAAGCGCATAAAGTTGTGTAACCTCGGTGCGTAACACAGAAGCGAAACAGTACGAGCACTTGCAAAACATTTTCCGGACTTTTATCACACACTATTTTTTAGTCCTACCAATTTTTAATATATTCAAAAGATCAAAAACTTTTTACTTTGTGACACACAATTGTAGGTGTTTATTGACATCTATTGCACGATTAAAAGAATTATTAATAAGGAATGATTTTCTAAAAATTGATAATTCTTAATTGTTATACATACGAATACTATGCTAATAATAAGCAGCAAAATAAAAATTCTTGTATTAAAAATATTAACATTAATATCTAATAACTTTATATAAAAATAGCAGAAACAATGAACTATTATGGTTCCATGAGCAAACATAAAATCGGGATATGTATTGTCATAATCAAATGATAAGTAGTTGTAAATTGACTTGCGCGTCATAAATGTCAAATTTAAAATAAAGGTTGAGAGAAAAATTAAATGTAATGTAAATTAGAATTATACTTATCCTTAGAAGATATTATAAGTTTAGGATATTATACCCTGTGTTTAAATAAATTAAATTAAAATTTGTATTATTGATCATGTATTTATTCATACACAAAATTTCTTATGACCCATAGCGCTATCTCTTTAGATAATCAAAAAGATGTTTAGCCGACCTAGGTCGGAAAATTTCATTTTTCGGCCGATTTTGAAGTAATCAATAGTATTGTTTTTGACAGCTGTCATCGCCCAGTCAGAAATCGTCTTTGTTTCATCCCGTACCACACACTATATCTTTTTTTATCACATGCATTTAAACAGCGAGTTTTGATCTGTGTAGCCAGTCGAAGTAAGACTATTTCAGACCAATGCAACTGTCAGTCAGAAACATTCTGACAGACTTAAAATAATGACATTTGTTTCTGACTGACAGTTGCTTTGGTCTGAAATTGTCTTGTTTCGACTGGCAAAACAGGGATCAAAACTAGCTGTTTCAATGCTTGTGATATGAAAATAATATTTTTAAGTGATAATCTAAACAAGTTAATTTTATATTTTTTAAATATTGTAAACTAAATAAAAAATATTTAAACCATTTAATATTCTTAGGTTTTTATTAATTATAAGGATTGACCAAAAAGCTTTTCCATTATGTATTCGGTTTTACGTCTAAGATGTAGGTTTTTATATTTGTCTAAAAGCCGTGAAATTAAGTAATTAAGTGCGATTGATTTTCTGATGACAAACAAGGTCATTTTAAAGCCAGGTTTGGTATACTATAGTTAAAGATATAATAAAAATAAAAAGCGGCCAAGTGCGAGTCGGATTAGCCCATGAAGGGTTCCGTATCAGCAATTATCAAGGGTAATATAACAAGACCTAGATTATAGTCGGCTATTTTCGTGGTATCTAGATTTCGATAATATTTTAGTATCAATTTGTTGAGACATAATTTGACATTAATAATCTGATTAAAGCCCGAGAGCTTTAGCTCTCGGGCTTTAATCTTTGATTATTAATGTCAAATTATGTCTCAACAAATTGTACAATTTTCGAAAAATTTAGCAACAACAAAAATAGCAGACTATAAATCAAGGTCGTGTTATATTTAGAAAGATTATTTCCTGAGAAGACAGATTTTTGACATTTATATTTGACGTCACTATTTCTCTAGTGCAATAGTCGCTAAAATTGTTCTAGTGCAATATTTGATTGATGTTTTAAAAAAACTACTTGCTACATATCGTTTAAACCAATTTTTGGTAAAAGTTTACATGCTAATGTAAATCATATATATTTTTTTAGTTTTATAATTCTCTTATTTCAGAAGTTAAACAAAAAAAAATTTTTTTGAGTATCAGTTTTAAGTATGGGGGATCTCCAAAAGTTTTTATTTTTTTTTGTGTAAAATCTTAGGGCGGTTCACAAAATACATTTACTTACCAAGTGTCAACAGTACAGTCCTTATAAAAAGTGGCTGTGACAGACAGACATACATCACGAATCTATAAGGGTTTCGTTTTTTGCCTTTGGTTACGGAACACCAAAAATTCAAAAAAAAAACTCAGGTAACTACTTTTAAAAAAAGTGAAATTTTATTTACATTATTACATTACTTCTGGAACTGTAATGAAAAATAGTTACTAACAAATAGTAAAATGTCTAAAATGTAGTGGTTATTATCAATTACATCTTTAAAAAATTTAATAATTCAATGGGCCAATTGCTTATACATATATACCATACAACCAAGTATAAACTTAAGGAGCATCCTTGTTAAAGCTTATATTAAATCGTAGAAATTAAAAAATTGTACTGGTACAGTAATACTTTGGCTATTTGAGTAGGAATTTACTGGAGGTGTAATAAAACCCTATATCTATGAATAAAACCTATGAATTCAGTTCAGTAGGTATACATTTTTATATACGACCCTAATGTATTAGTAGGTACATTAATATTAATATACAAAAATGGAAGAACTGGTTGGTTTGTTAACCAACGATACAAAATTGTTTAAATTTATTAATTTACTACAACATGAAAGAAAACGAAAATCGTATCATAAACTCGTTAATCATATTAAAATTTGGAACAACAAAGGATATTTTGGAAATTTAAATTCTCAAAACATAAAGTTTTGATTTACAACCTATTGCTAAGTAGAAAACTCATTCAACCAGAAAAGTAATTTTAGAGAAATCAACTTATTCTAATATTTGTAACGTTAAAACATCCTAAAGAGCGTTGTTTCTCTAGCTAATTCACTAAGTCGTGGGTTACCTTTTAAGAGTACCTATTACCAGTCTCCTCCAAACATATAACTAAGTGTGCCAAAGTACAAACTC
The DNA here is from genome assembly GCA_964028335.1 of Altica lythri. NCBI lineage: Eukaryota > Metazoa > Arthropoda > Insecta > Coleoptera > Chrysomelidae > Altica > Altica lythri. Next base: position 39,655,294 of record OZ034802.1, on the reverse strand, counting down.
CACAAATTATACTTAAACACCCGTTTTAAATGATTTATTACTAATTCAATTATTTTAAACACACAAATAATTAAAAAACTAAAAATATTGAAAGTTAAATATTAAAGCAAGAGAAGATTAGTTATGTTAACTAAGGAATTAATTATTCTCTTATCTCAATCATGGAAGTCTTCAGAAACCATCGAATTGACTCAAATGTATGAAAATCTTTTGTATAGGGATAATATTTTCTTTCAATTTTCAAAGTTCGGGACAAAATTCCTTCTCCTACACAAAATGGCTGGAATTTATCCACTCTAGTTATAGTTTAGTTATTCGAATGGACCTCTTCAAACAAATTGGGAAGTACCCTAAGCGAAATTACAACCAACTAAAATTAGTTTCTAGCTAAATCGGATTTTTCCAGTTTATTGAGAGAATATTAATTCTTAAGGCACGTGCAAAAAACGGCCCTGATTTTAATGAATAAAAAAAAACTAATGTTTGGCTACATTGAAACTGTTTGATTTTGTGTTAATGAATTATTTTCTTTATTTAGACACTTACAATAAATAAAATAATCAAAGAAAACATTTTTAAAATCGAATTACTTGTATTTCGAAGAGGATTATCACAAAAGGTCAGATTGTTTAACGTACCAATTCTTAATGGAACGAGAATTACCAATCACAATAAGAAAGAGTCAATTATTTTACAGTATCACTGCTTCCCGTGCATTTTTGAACTATGAATATTAAAGTAAGTAATTTTTTTAAAACCGGCCAAAAATTAATACTTTTCGGTTTATTTTTAGGTCGGAAAATCTCATTTTGTCGGACAAGGCCAGAAAATAAAAATTTATAATAAAATAGTTAGTCTAAAAAAGTGGTCAATTCTATGGTAACCGAGTTTTGTATATATTTAAAACTATAAAATAACTTGACATATTTTGACGTTTAGTTGAAAACGTGAAATTTATTATAAAATTTATATTTAAAATGATGCATTTGATTGTGAATTAATGAAAGATAAAATTATCCTAGATGAAATTTTTAAGGCGGCCACCCAAGCAAGGTTGGTTAAAAAAATGTTAAAATTAGTCAATAAAGAGTTCTTGTTATAAAAATGTAAACTGAATAATATAAAGTTTATGGTACAACAATGCCCGTTTTAAAAAAAATATTTTACGTAATACGTCCCAAAAGTGCTGTTACTGGACTCGCAGGTTTGCAGGGCTCGCCTCTGGCTCGCCTGTGGCTCGCCCTGCAATTTGTCCACTTGTCCAGTAAAAGACCACTTTCGGGACTTGTTACAGAAACTACTATTGACGGATATAGACTGACAAAATTATTTTTAATACAACATATTCAGATAGATCGTCTGGATCTCAACTAGTTAAAAAAATTAGCAATAGTTTAAACATCGCAAAACACATATATGGTATTTACTATGTTCATTGCAAACACAATTAGGGTAAGCTTTTGATTCTGACAAATATAGTTACTGTTATAACGTTTACGAATGATCCACCAAAACCCGAACAGATACACGTTAAACGTGGTGTTATTGTACTCCTTCAATAACTGTACTGTTCTTTATGTGCACATTTAGTTTCTCTTCTCGTTAACGAAACATTTTCTAATGTATAGAAACCGTGCGTGTTTATAAATGAAGTAAAGTTAGGGATAAATGGGATGCTGTAATATTTCTGTAATCTCATTACTATCTGCAGGCTGAAAAGAAAAGTGTATTTTATACACATAAGTCAGCTGTTTTCATAAAAGTTTAAAAGCTAGTTTATTTAAAATAATAATAGTATTTAATTTCAAAATTAATTTTTAGAAGAAAAAAAAATCTATTTTTCAAAAAGCGATGATAATTTTTCAGAAAATGATAAAATTTAGGGCGTTGGTCCGTTTCAGGAACAGTTCGGTAAAATCTCTGCGAAATTAAGTTATATATGTGATACCCTATATAAATATATTAAAAACACTTATGATTATATAAAACCGCTTACTTGCATTTCATATCTTTTATTGTTTATTCATTAATATAATCAACTTTGTAAAATATTATTATAATAAATCTCAATCTCTATTTAGCTATTGCCGAACACAGTAGTTTATTTAGAAATTCATTATACAAAAATAAAGTTTTTTCAAGTTTTTTAAAAAACACTTTGGACCTTTACAAAACATAACTAGTCTTTGGGGTTATGTAAATAATAAAAAAAAGGTAAATTCTCTTTTTATTTTTATTTGCCAAGAATAAAACAATATATTTAATATTGATAGTTGGTTTAGTGAGATAAACTTAGATTCTCTAGTTTTTTCGTAGTAAAGCATTTAATTAGTAAATAATCTCTTGATAGCGCAATTCGTCTGCTATTAATTCTGCTTATTTTCCATTTAAGGCATTGTTTTTTGATAAAATTTTAAGTCCTTCTACAAGAAAGTTTGGGTCGTCACGGTCGTTATAGAGGGTCCATATTTCATCCAGTCTCTGCTTGTCTACCACGCCCTTTGTGTCACTTGTGGAGAAATCAGTACGATTTTTCTTTGGCTGTATGTCTTGAACCTTATATCTTCTTTTACACTGAGATTGCTTTTCTGATATATCTTGGGTACGTGTTTGACTATTCTCGGATATATGGCTTCTTTCACAAAACTGTACGTCTTGGTGGTCATGTGTTTCGTCTATTCCATGTATGGTCTGTGACATTCTTTTGCTTTTACCTAGGTACATTGGTTAAATAATTTTTTCGTATTTTGGCCTATAAGATTGATGACGTAGTCGACCTCGTCCATCCTTGTGGACATCTGCTATGTCTAAAAGAGCTTTGTAGATTTTTTGATCGGCAAGCGTATATTGGGTTGGTTGCTTTGAAAACAGCAGATCGTAGACACCTTGCGTAGGTTTAAACTTGTGTGAGTCTATCTGAATGATATCTTTACCAAACTCAATTGTTTTATTTCCAAGTGACCATTCTCCCGTAGGCCAGTTGAACTTTGGTCCGTATATTTGGTCTGTATTTCCTAAATCTTGAATATATTTTTCAAGATTAATGGTATTATCGTTATACGATGTTGGAGTATGTTCCTCCTCTGTTGAATGATTGGACAGTGAGTCATATTCGTTGAGTTCTGTTTTAGGGACTTTTTCATTCACATATTTGGCTATTTCTTATAGAGGTGTAGTTATTGGTTTAAACGTTGATTCTAGTAGTTCTTTTTCATCAGCTTGCATTCTTTTGAGAGCTTTGTACTTTTCTCTCACAATCGCTGCGAGTTTGTTTACTTGAACCGCTCGGCTTGAAGGCATGTTAACAAATGAATTATCGACTTTGACTTCTTGATTTATACCTTTGTTATGTTCGTTTCTGGTAACCTCTGTACTTTTCTGCTGCCCTGACGCTCTGTGCTACACACTGCTACGCTCTGCTCTGATGGTATGTTGTCCACTGCTACGCTCTGCTACGCACTGCTCTGATGCTATGTTGTCCTCTGCTACGCACTGCTCTGATGCTATGTTGTCCACTGCTACGCTCTGCTACACACTGCTACGCACTGCTCTGATGCTAAAAACAAAAATTACTTTTGATGATTACATTGAGTGTTTAGAAACAGCTAAAGCGAAGACTGCAACACAGCACCTAATACGATCCAAGCAGCATCATGTTTTTTCTCTAGAACAACAGAAAATCGCTCTCAGCTCTGATGATGACAAAAGATATCTAGTGCCAGGTACCTACGATACTTTGCCCTGGGGACATTACTCTATAATGGGTGAAGCAATGGATGTCGATTAAACCATTAGTATCCGCTACACATTGAAGAACGTCGAGATTAACAAAATTGATTTGTATTTATACATTTTTTAACTGTTTAATATATGTTTTTAAATATTTTATTGTTTTAATAGCCCTACTCATATACACTTTTCTTTTCAGCCTGCAGGTAGTAATGAGATTACAGAAATATTACAGCATCCCATTTATCCCTGACTTTACTTCATACGTCAATGCATACTGCTCCAGCATCCCTAACTTCACTCCATACATCCTTCTCACTTTCAACTTATTCCAGCTATACACCGTTAATGTCCTTTTAACAGTTACGATTCTATTTACCCCGTCATCTTACTTCCGTTCCATACAGCCCCCCCTTTTGCATCCCCTATACCCCCATTTTGCACCCCTTATACTCCCCCCCCCTCCTTTGCATCCCCTATACCCCCTATGCATCCCCCTACATCTCTATTGGTCCATCTCCGGTTCCCCGGTTAGGTCACGCGGTGTGACCGTAGCCAAAAGATACAAAAATGAGCAGAATGGACCTTAGATTTTCTTATGGAGATTTACATGTAAAAATGATTGATTTGGGCTCGAACCGGTGCAGCCCCTTTACTCATATGTATAGCTGTTATAGTTACGTCACAATAACTATTTTTTAATTTTTTAAAAGTTTTTATCTTGGTATTAATTCTTATCAAAATAACTTATTTCATAATCACGACAGATATCACGAATTTAGCATGTGCAATGGGACGAGGCTACTTATAAAGGAATTAAAGGACAATTAACTTGTAGCAACCATTATAACTGAACCACCAGCTGGTCAACTAGCTCATACACTGAGGATACCGATGATCCCAACTGATCTACCAAATCCATTTAAACCGCTTCAATTTTCTATAAAAACATCTTTCGCTTTTACTAATAATAAGTCTCAAGGTCAAACCTTCCAATTAGTAGGGATCGGTTTTCCTCATGCCCAACCGCCTAAGGCGGGTCGGAGCACCTGAAAATCAATTTATTTTGCTGCCAGAAAATAAAACAACATGTAATATTGTTTACAGGGAAGCGTTGACCCAATAAATTTAATGGCTTTTGTTATTTTTCTTTAATCCCCGTGCAAAGCCGGGACGGGCTGCTAGTTTTTAATATTTGGATATGGCAGATAGCAGTGTTAAAATAAAAATAAAAAATTAATTTAAATAAAACTTAAGGTAACTAGATCAAAAGCTTAAAAGTATTTTTTAACTATTGTACCTATTGTATCAGACTATGGCTGGGAGGACGCTTACGTCGCAAGCCAAGCTCTGGTTCTTAACTTTTAAAAGTAATTTGATATGAAGAAAAGGAATGAAAAGCCTTTGGTATCACTTATATCAGTTCAAGATATTTAACCTTAAGTCGCTCGGAAATAAAAATAATATCAGTAACTACAGACCTTAAAACTTAATCAGTGGGTTTATTAAAATATTTGTGAAAGCCGTTAAAAAAAGATTGCATAAAAATCATATTATAAGTAGCAAATAGTGTGGGTTTTAAAGTGAAATAAGCGCTAATAATGCTTTATTCGATCTGATAGATCAAAGAAAAGAAAGTATAAACACATAAACAAATGTTTATGTGTTTTTCTAGATCTAGCGAAGACATTTGATACAGTTACTCACAAAAAACTCCTTGAAGTGTTGGAACACTATGGACTGAGAGGAACTTTGTCAAATCTTTTTGAGAGTTATCTGAAAAACAGAATTTAATATGTTAAAATCATAAGCAAAATTTGTGAAACAGAGAAGGTCCAGATAGGTACGGCAAGGTACGGTACTGGGGCCAATCTTGTTTATCTTATATATAAACTCTTTCTTAAATTTATCATTTAATGTAAACATAATCTCATACGCTGACGATACTGTACTTATATTTAAAAGGCAATCCTGGAACCAAGTTAAAGAAAGAGCTGAAAGTGGTACGCTAACAAAAAAACGATGGCTTGATTTTAATAAAATATTACTTAATATTAAAAAAAGTACATATATTGCGTTATCGCTAACTGACGTCAACAGACTCGACTATCTATTTAAATATTCCTAATTGTAACTAACGAATAAAATAATCAAAGGACAGAAACTATCTTGGTATCTGTATCGATAAAAATCTTTAATGGAATGCTCAAGTTACTAATTTGACAAAGAAATTAAAAAGGCTTATATATATAATTTCTATGAGTTACGAAAATTTATGCCAAAACCACTATTGATAATGATATACAAATCTTTAGTGGAGTCAGTATTAACTTATGCAATTCTGGTGTGGATTGGTCTATATAATAATGTAACGAAATATCGGACAAAGGAAAGGACCATTACATGAAAGACTCTTTCTAGGTTATTCGAGAATTTTCTCTCTCTTTCCAGTGTGTACTATTTAAGTTCGTATATGTTTCGCGTTCATTCTAGAATGTTCTATTGTTTTATATAAGGAGATGTATAGACAGTTAAGGGGAGTTCAAATAATGGTTCATTGTATTTTCAATCAGTTTAGGCGTTAACCAGCAGAGTTCTGTGTATCTTTACAATTTTGTGAATAAATTGTGTTAAAGTCTCCATAAGTGTTTCAATAACAATAACACATTAAATCCCTTATTTAGAATTATTTGCTTAAAATAATACTCTTGAAAAACAGTATATATTCCACCAGTGAAGTTTATAACATTGAAATACTTAACATAAGAATGCTATATTTTTATAGTAACTGTCTGTTCATAAAAAAATAATAAAAAAAATGCTGTTTCACAGGCTTATTATACAAGACATGCCACTAATAAAAATCTAATTCTACCGTTCTGTCAAGGAGATTCGCAAGAAACCTTGCGCTAAGAATCTATAATATGCTACCATGAAAAATAAGAAATTTAAATAAAATAAAGCAGTTTTCAGAAAGTTGTAAGTACTATATTTTAGTTAACTTTCCGCTTTTCCAAAACTTTCTAAATACCAGGTACATCTAATTTATTAATTTTTTTTCTGTGTTTATTATTATTATTGTACACTTTTTTAGCTTTTTTAGTTTTAACTGTTAAGGCCACTTGACATGGTGCAATACAACGTGCAATGCAATGCAAGACGCAATATTTCTTGACCGAAAGCATGCGCAGTTGAGATCCAGCTGATCAGTTTCTGCAACTCGATGCAATTGCAAGTTTATCGGTTTGGTGCCATTTCTATTGCATGCAAGTCGCAATTCTAGGGAGAATTCTAGTGACTTTCAGTATGCAAACTTCGAAAACTTTCCCCTGTAGCTAGGTATCTCAGTGTTACAATGAGTTTCTGTTCCGCCGATATTACATCTCTCACCAAGGAATTTTTTGTTATTGGAACGAAGTTCCCTTTCGCGCGTTACGAACAGTTACGCTGACGCTAGGAGCTAGCCTAAAAAAATTCATACCAAAATTTGTCACGACACTATGCACCGACAACGCATGTTTCTCTCTCTCACAGACCAAAAAATAAATAACTCTCTCTTCCTCTCTCTCATAGATAGATATATAACAATGCATAGAAAAGTGTGACGTCAGCTATGGGAGGAGCTTACAAATCTTTCTAAACAAAACACAAAACTACAAAACATATTTGCATTGAAAATGCCATAAAAGATTTTTCTATTACTTGTAGTGGTTTCTAATCAAAAATCTTAACGTTTTCCGGACACTTTTCATACGACCTATTGTATCCAATTTGTGATAGTGAATAAACATTGAAAGTTAGTGTAAGTGTTTAAATTTTATATGCATTTTAGTGGAATTGAGGTTATGTTTTGTTTCAAAGTTTATAAATTTTATTATGGTAATCTGGTAATTAATTATGTATTCTTTAACTATTAAATAGTATTCTGTTGCAGTAAAAATGGTGATGTGTTTCGTCCCCAATTGCAAACATTATAGCGAGCAGAAAAACTGCAATTTTTTTACTTTTTTTTTCTATTTTGCTTTGAACTACACTGTCGCGACTTTGTTAATACAGGTTTTTTGTAGATAATAAATGTTAAAATAATAGAAAATAAAAACAATAATGTATCCTGACAATGTTTCTGCACAAGTTCCGGATATTGTTGATAGAGTTAGGTAAGTAGAGATTTTATACAGACGATAATAAATGCTTATGTATATACAAACTCTCTGTTGTGTTTACAAATTACAATTCCTTCACTAATTAATCGAAAGGAACTTCGTTCCATCCGGGTGTCCTTTGACACCTCTCACTTTTTTTATATCTTTTATAGTTTTTAATATACGAGGGAATTATAAAATCCTTTTTTAAGTTGTAATTTACTCTAATGACTGGGCAACAAGTTTTTGGAGCGATTTACGTATAAATATAAAAATTATAAAATTGAGATAATTGTGGATTATATCTAAATTATCAATATTAAAGAGTGTTTCAAGTCACCGTCCAGCGGTCTCTCTCTCTCTCTCTCATAGATGACTCATAGATGACTCATAGATGACTCATAGATGACTTATAGATGACTCATAGATGACTTATAGATGACTCATAGATGACTCATAGATGACTCATAGATGACTCATAGATGACTCATAGATGACTCATAGATGACTCATAGATGACTCATAGATGACTCATAGATGACTCATAGATGACATGACTCATAGATGACTCATAGATGACTCATAGATGACATGACTCATAGATGACTCATAGATGACATGACTCATAGATGACTCATAGATGACATGACTCATAGATGACTCATAGATGACATGACTCATAGATGACTCATAGATGACTCATAGATGACATGACTCATAGGTGACTCATAGATGACATGACTCATAGGTGACTCATAGATGACTCATAGATGACTAATAGATGACTCATAGATGACTCATAGATGACCCATAGATGACTCATAGTTGACTCATAGATGACTCATAGATGACATAACTCATAGATGACTCATAGATGACTCATAGATGACTCATAGATGACTCATATATGACTCATAGATGACTCATAGATGACTCATAGATGGCTCATAGATGACTTATAGATGACTCATAGATGACTCATTGATGACTCATTGATGACTCATTAATGACTCATAGATGACTCATAGATGACTCATAGATGACTCATAGATGACTCATAGATGACTCATAGATGACTCATAGATGACTCATAGATGACTTATAGATGACTTATAGATGACTCATAGATGACTCATAGATGACTCATAGATGACTCATAGATGACTCATAGATGACTCATAGATGACTCATAGATGATTCATAGATGACTCATAGATGACATGACTCATAGATGACTCATAGATGACTCATAGATGACTCATAGATGACTCATAGATGACATGACTCATAGATGACTCATAGATGACTAATAGATGACTTATAGATGACTCATAGATGACTCATAGATGAATCATAGATGACATGACTCATAGATGACTCATATATGACTCATAGATGACTCATAGATGACTAATAGATGACTCATAGATGACTCATAGATGACTCGTAGATGACTCATAGGTGACTCATAGGTGACTCATAGATGACTCATAGATGACTCAGACATGACTCATAGATGACTCAGAGATGACTCAGAGATGACTGTCAAATATTTTAATTTTAAAATTTTGTATTAAATTGTTAATTCCTGTTTTAAATTAAATTGAAATAAAAAGTAATTCTAGGTAGAATATACAATACCTCTGGTATTGTATAAATGGACACTTTTGTTAAAAGAAACGAACTGTTGAAAATAATGGATTTACTTTTTTTTTCTATTTTGCTTTGAACAGTGGAGTAGTGTCGCGACTTTGTTAAGTTTATACAGGTTTTTTGTAGATAATAAATATTAAAATAATAGAAAATAAAAACAATAATGTATCCTGACAGTGTTTCTGCACAAGTTCCGGATATTGCTGATAGAGTTAGGTAAGTAGAGATTTTATACAGACGATGATAAATGCTTATATATGTACAAACTCTCTGTTGTGTTTACAAATTACAATTCCTTCACTAATTAATCGAAAGGAACTTCGTTCCATCCGGGTGTCCCTTGACACATCTCACTTTTTTATGTTTTATTTTTCTAAGGAGTTTTCCAAATGTTCCTTCATCCATTCTCAAAAAGTTTTTATATGCTTTTTCATCTAATTCTAGAGCCAAACTTATATTTCCTCTAGTTCTATCCAGCCAGGGCCTGGCCCACCATCGCCTCGGTGCTCTTTCCTGTTCATTAGGCTCCAGAAGCAAGGCAGCAGAAGCTATAATTATTGCCAGTGATCCACCGATAAACTTTTTCTTCACCACTTTGCTTTGTTTTGCTATTTTCATTTTTAAACAGATCACACAAAAAATTAATAAAATTTGAGGTTACACAAATTATTTATTTTTGGAGGGTTGGAGAAAAGGATTCATTTTGGTTGTTGGCAACCATGACGCAATTGCAAGAGACTTGCATAATGTCAAACAGCGTGAAGAAAGAATGAAAGATTCATCATGCAATACTTTGACCTTGCAAGAAATTGCATGCAATCCCTTGCAGGTTGTATTGCACCATGTCAAGCGGCCTTTAGCTTTTTTTTTTTAATTTTTAATTGTTCCTACTTATATTGTTTATTTTATCACCTAGGTGCAAAAGTAAACTATGTTACCTATAAAAACATTATTATAACATTTAACACTATATTGTAACATAATTGATTGCATTATTAGTAAAGTCTAAAGTCTATAGTAAACATACAATATATGTAATAATTTTTAATTGTGTTTTGGAGAGTAGCCAAAAAATCTCAAACAACACTATATATAATATTAGAAAACGAAAAGAAAACAATCCTGTTTTACCTATCTCTGGAAAAAAATAGACCTCGTGCTAAAGCAAAAACAATTGATTTATTTTGTTCACCACCCTAACATGGTTCTACAAAGATTTGCTTTTATAATAGGTTTATTAGCTTCCAGTTCTAACCAAATGAATTAACTAATTAATTACCACATGTAGAACAATGATTGACGTAAAACTACAAGTCGTTGAAAAGTTTGAGTCACACTTCAAAGTATCTGTTACGCTGTATAATCATGTTTGGACTTATTCGATATGCTTTAATTGATGACGCATAGGTAATGATCCATCGTCCCAACTGTAATGTGTGTAGAAATAGTTATAAAGTATACTAGTCCACCGCGCACAACCCTTTTTTCGAAATAATTAATACATTCTTGAAACTTTGTGTATAGCTTTCCATTGACGAGTCCAACAAAGGTTAAAATTATCTAAATTTAAAACTGCTGCTTTTTCGAGCTAGAAATAAACGAAATTTTTAAGCTGTCGGACAGCAAAAACGCAGCAATAAATTTGTCGGACAATGTGAGCATTTGATTTAATACTTAATTATAAACAAATTGTGTAAAAATGAATGATATATATTATATATATTAAAAAACGTAACCTCGAAAATGCGAAATTTATAATATATATACAGGGTGTCCAGGAACTTAATGCCAGAAATTCGGGAGCAAATAGAAGAGGTCAAAACAATGTTAGAAGTTCAAATAAATTTTTGTCATACGAGCCTTCGTATCCGAGTTATAGACCTCTAAAGTTTCGAAATAAAAACCTTTGTTTTGTCATAATTTCTAAACTATACATTGGAATACTATAAAATTCCAGTGACGGATTGCATACATCCATGTCCTGTGTTTGACGGTATAAATGAATCTACATTACGTACAGATAAGCAGAGACGGCTTGTGCCCATTGGTTAATAATCCGTAATTTTAATAGGGACCATCTGAATAATATTAAAATTTCAAAAATAAATTTTCCAATCCATTTACTGATGAAAATGTACTCTTGTTTGAACTCGATAAAATTAAGGGTTTAAAATTAAAATTAAAAAAAAAAAAAAAAAAATACTTCACAATGCAATGGTAAGAAAATAAGAACCAAAAACTTTAGAGGTCTATAACTCGGAAACGAAGGCTCGTATGACAAAAATTTATTTGAACTTCTAACATTATTTTGACCTCTTCTGTTTGCTCCCGAATTTTTGGCATTAAGTTCCTGGACACCCTGTATATATATATATATATATATATATATATATATATATATATATATATATATATAAAAGGGGTAAATTAACGGGCATGTACGCAAAAAGGATCATAAGGTCACGAGTAGGAATGGTAACCGCAGACATGCATGTTTCTGGCTTGTTAGCCGTCATCAATGCGGCATAACCGAGTAAGGTATTGCACTTGGCTAGCAAAAGTGTTGGGTACTTGGGAGCAAAGGATGGTAGGGAAACATGTGTCTAAAAAACACAAACAACGAACGCTCACACAAGAGTCCTATCGCCATTTGTGCCTTCGGCTAGCTGTGCCCACACTTTGGGGCTACGACCAGCGTCGCCACGTTGGCGAAACGGACTCATTATGTTTGAGTCGTTCCAAGCCCAGGATGTGAAACAGAAAGGGTGCCAAGTATGCGTACTTATGATAAACAAAAGAGGTAAATTAACGGGCATGTACGCAAAAAGGATCATAAGGTCACAAGTAGGAATGGTAACCGCAGACATGCATGTTTCTGGCTCGTTAGCCGTCATCAGTGCGGCATAACCAAGTAAGGTATTGCACTTGGCTAGCAAAAGTGTTGGGTACTTGGGAGCAAAGGATGGTAGGGAAACATGTGTCTATATATATATATATATATACAGGGTGTTTCTAAATTGATGCGAAATATTTTACAGGATGATTTTTCAGCAAAAATTAAGGGGGGTCTTTGATATAAATTTTTGTTCAAAATCGCTCTCCCTCCAAGTTACAGCCCCTTAAAGTTGAGGGAAAAAAATTGTTTTTATTTAATATCTCCAATATGGAAGAATTTAGAAGAATGAAATGTAGCAGATAATTGATGCTAATAAAGTGGCATTTTTTGACAATTTTTGTAACCCTGCAATGTTTATACAAGGGGGTGAAAAAATCAACCCTTATGATATTTTGCCTCAGAACTTTTTTATTCGTCTACATTTTCCTACTGAAAAAATTGATTTAAAAAGACGGACTTAAACTGCAACTTTTTTATGTCTTAACTATTCCTCGTAAAATTGTTAGTTTGATCACAAAAAAATAAAATCAGTTACAATTCGATATTACTTATACCTTTTTCACATAAATTGTTTGTTAAAAATAGAGTAAGCAGGTGTCAAATAATGTCACAATTGGCAGATAATTATTGCTAATAAAATGACATTGTTTGACGGTTTTTGTAGCACCGCAATGTTTATACGAGGGGGTGAAAAAATCATCCCTTATAATATTTTGCCTTAGATTTTTCTAGTTAAAAAATTGATTTAAGAAGGCGGACTTAAACTGCAACTTTTTTACGTCTTGACTATTTCTCAGTAAGTTGTTTCTTTGACCATAAAAAAATTAAATATTAGGTACTCATTACCATAATTCTTGCCTAATTTGTATAGGAACATCTTCAAGAAGAGTGGGCAACACTTCTTCGAGGAAATGGCCGTAGTCGTTTCCATTTAATCTTATTGGTAGAAAATATGGTCCAATTAAATAATCATTAACTGTTTGTCATTATGATATCATTCAATACTGGCATACTTTATTTTTTTTTAACAAACGATAACCCCTCTGGATGTATGTGCAAAAGGAATGAGTAATATTTTATTTTTTTTATGGTCAACGAAACAACTTACTGAGAAATAGTCAAGACGTAAAAAAGTTGCAGTTTAAGTCCGCCTTCTTAAATCAATTTTTTAAGTAGAAAAATGTAGACGAATTAAAAAGTTCTGAGGCAAAATATCATAAGGGTTGATTTTTTCACCCCCTTGTATAAACATTGCAGGGTTACAAAAATTGTCAAAAAATTCCATTTCATTAGCAATAATTATCTGCCCATTATGACATTATTTGACACGTGCTTACTCTGTTTTTAACAAACAATAACGCTTCTGGATTTATGTGATAAAGGAATAAGTAATATCGAATTGTAACCTATTTTATTTTTTTGTGATCAAACTAACAATTTTAGGAGAAAAAGTCGGGACATAAAAAAGTTGCAGTTTAAGTCTGTCTTCTTAAATCAATTTTTTAAGTAGGAAAATGTAGACGAATTAAAAAGTTTAGAGGCAAAATATCATAAGGGTTGATTTTTTCACCCCCTTGTATAAACATTCCAGGGTTACAAAAATTGTCAAAAAATTCCATTTTATTAGCATCAATTATCTGCCAAATTTAATTCTTCTAAATTCTTCCATAGTGGAGATATTAAATAAAAACAATTGTTTTCCCCCAACTTTAAGGGGCTGTAAATTGGAGGGAGAGCGATTTTGAACAAAAATTTATATGAAAGACCCCCCTTAATTTTTGCTGAAAAATCACCCTGTGAAATATTTCGCATCAATTTGGAAACACCCTGTATATATATATATATATATATATATATATATATATATATATATATATATATATATATATATATATATATATATATATATATATATATATGTTATGATGTAGTGTTTCACGGATGGTAGAATGAACAGTAGTGGTGTTCCGGGTTTCAATCCGTTGGTTGTTTGTGTCTTCACGACGTTTCGCCAACATCTCAGCTGGCATTTTCAAGTGATGCTTCCTTTGCGGCTGCTAAACTTGGCCGCAAAGGAAGCATCACTTAAAAATGCCAGCTGAGATGTTGGCGACACGTCGTGAAGACACAAACAACCAACAGATTGAAACCCGGAACACCACTACTGTTCATATATATATATATATATATATATATATATATATATATATATATATATACGAAAGGGGGAAAATTCTCCCCCTTTCGTTTGTTATAGTTACGCTTACTTGGCACCCTTTATATATATATATATTGAAATGGATCCTCCTTCCGGAACACCCTCTTTCAATAAAATTTATCGGTCGTGGACTCAAAAATTTTTAAATTGATTGTCCTAAAAAAAATACAAAATTATAAATATAAAAAAAATAATTCTTTCGCGTCTTTCTAATTCTTTCTTCCTCCGTTTTTCCACTCTTTCTCTATATCTTCCTCTTCCAACTCCTTCTTGCTACTGCCTTTCCATCTATTTAATACCTTTCTGCTGCTCAACTCTTTCTCTATACCTTCTTCTTTTACAATTTTCCAACTCTGACCTCTCTGCTTTTCTATACTTTCCAATCTCCAGTTTCTTTCTATTTTGTATGATTTTATCTTTTACTAGCTGTTGCCCGCGACGTCGTCTGCGTGTAATTCGAATAAAATCAAGGTCTTTATGTAAGCACACGCCTGAGTAGCTCGCAGATTGCAGAATTTTTTCAGACTTAAATGACATTTATCGTTATATTTTGGACAATTCACACAATATCTTTATAAATTATAGCCTATATGTTATTCTGATCTATAAGCTACATTACTGTAAAGTTTCATTAAAATCCGTTTAGTAGTTTTTGCGTGAAAGAGGAACAAACATCCATACATCCATCCAAACAAACTTTCGCCTATATAATATTAGTAGGATCTTTTATTTATTTAATTATTAATCTCTTTAAATGTAAATTCAAATTATTTTATTCAATTTAGTTTATTCAATGACATTCATTAATGACAAATTTTTACTTAATATCATGACAATCAAATCAATAATCTAATAATAATCCTAACAACATAACATCTATAAACTAAACAAAAACAATTCAAACAAAAAAAAAATACTTCATCAAGACAACCGATTTAAAAATCATGAACACGTTTCAACATTTCACTGAAAGAATGTGCACCATGAAGAAAAATCCATATCAATTTCCCCCAAATTTGATTTGACTTGGTGAATTACTTCACCTTGCCAAATCAAATTTTCTTTCAGTAGGAAATTTTTCTTCACCATCAGTTGTCAAGCCTTAACTTTAAATATTTCAATTTTAACTTTCATACAAAAATAAATCATTAACATAAAACATTTCACGAATTTCTTCGCTTTCAATAAATTTAAGTATATAACTATTTCCCTCATTCTCATTCACAATTTCATATGGTCCCTCAAAAGGAAATTGTAATTTAGCACAAATATTATTTTTTTTACTTGTTACTCTCAACGCTTTAACTATTACTAAATCCCCTTTTTTAAATGTTGTTTTATTTTTCCTTCTCTTTTCCATTCTTTTTACATATTTTTGAGCATTCTTATTTTCCCTTATCCTGACTTCTTCTAATACCTTTTCATATTCAATTCCCCTTTCCCTTATCCATTTCCTTTGTGGATTCTCTCCTTTTAAAATATATACTGGACATTCATTCATTGTAGTATTTGGCACTTCATTCAAATAACATTCTACCTCATTTAATTTTTCTCCCCATTTCCTATTATTTTGATTTACTAAAATTCTTAAAAACTTATTTACTTCTTTAATATACCTTTCAGCAGGATTTCCTGCTGGATGTCTAATACTAATAGTACTACATTTAATTTGCTGATGTTCAAAAAACTTTTCAACTTTTTTATTTTTAAAATATGTTGCATTACCTAAAATAATATTTTGAGGTTTACCTATCTGTTCTATATATTGATTTAACTTTTCTAACACTATTTTTAATTTCATATTTTTTGTTGCATATAATTTAACAAATTTTGAAAACACATCCACTATTACTAAAATATTATTATTTCCCTCTTCATTAACTATTAGATTACTAATAAAATCTATTGCCACTATTTCTAAACATCCACTTGCCATTACAGTTTTCACTATATTATAATTTTTATGATTTTTCTCCTTTCCTAATTGACAAACATGACATTTTCTAGTTACCTCTTTTGCTATTTTATGATCCCTTTTACATATATAATTTTCCCTAAAAATTAACCATATTTTTCTTGCTCCTATATGCCCATATTCTAAATGTAATTCCCAAATTCTTATTCCCAAATCTTCCGTTATTACATACAATTCTATTTCTCCCACCTTTTTAATCACTATATTATCCTGTATTATTGATCTATTTTTTTCTTTTTCTGATAAATTTCTTTGATCTTCTAATATTTGATTTAATGAATATATTCCTTCAACATCTTTCATTACATTCACACCTATTTGAATTATTTTCCTATTATCAGTTTTTTCTTCCCTTGTTAATGCATCTGATACAATATTTACTTTTCCTGCTATATATCTAATTTCAAAATCATACTCTTGTAAACTCAATATCCACCTATGAATTCTATTATTTCCATATCTATTTTTTAAAATTGATGTTAATGCCAAATGATCAGTTTCCACATAAAATTTTCCCCCTAATAAATAAAACCGTAATTTGTTTATACAGAATATGATACTGGCTAATTCTAATTCTGATACACTATAATTTTTTTCATATTTCTTTGTTATTCGTGATACAAAACAAATTGGAACTTCAACTCCCCTCTGAATCTGAATTAATACCCCCGCAAACCTATCTTTTGATGCATCAGTCCGTAATATAAACTTTTCATGATAATTTGGATGATATACTATTAACTTTTTACAAAATTCCTGTTTTAAATTTTGAAACGCTTCTTTCCTTTCTTTTGTCCATTCCCACTTCTGATCTTTTTTTAATAATTCTATCAACTTTAATTCTTTTTTACTTAGATCTGGTATTAATCTCTTATAATAATTAACAATTCCTAAAAATCCCCTCAATGTCTTTAAATTTGTTGGCCTTTTATACTCTCTAATTCCTTGTATCCTATTCTCATCCATTTCCATTCCCTTTTGATTTATCTTATATCCCAAAAATGTCACCTCTTTTTGAAAAAACCTACATTTATCAATATTTATCTTTAACCCCGCAATATCTAATTCTCTCATTACAATTTCTATATGCTCCATATGATCTTTTTCATTTTTAGAAAATATCAAAATATCATCAACATAATGCACTACAAATTCATCATAATTATCTAAAATTTTATGAACTGCGCGTACTAATGCTGCACAAGCACTTTGCACGCCAAATGGAACTACACAAAACCTATATACCACCCCATCTATTGAAAACCCTGTATAATCTCTACTTTGTTTGTCTAGAGGAATCAACCAAAAACTATGTTTCAAATCAATCTTAGAAAACCACTCTGATTCACTCAACCTTCCAAAAATCCCATCCACATTCATTGGAGCTTCATATTGTGGAACAGAAAATTTATTAATATTTCTTGCATCCAAACACAACCTTAATTTCCCGTTTGATTTTTTAACAACCACTATTGGATTAATAAATCTAGTGTTACTTTTTTCTATAATACCCGCTTCTAACATTTCTTTTACTTGTTTTCCGACATCTTTTCGATATAAATATGGAATTGGATATGTTCTTATTCTAAATGATTCTATATTCTTTACCTCAATCTTATGTGTATATTCTTTAGCTATTCTCATTTCCTTCATTATTAATTTCTTATATTTAATAATTATATTCTTTACCTGTTCTTTAAATTTTTCATTACATATAAATTCAAATTTATTAATTTTCTCATAATCCTGATCTTTTTCCATCAAATTTATTTGTTTTGATTCATTACCCTTATTTTTTTCAAAATTCCATTTTATTTTATCATGCTCAATTTCCACCCATTTATTTTCATAATCAATTTTCACATTATATCTATGTAACAAATCAGTCCCTATCACTATATCAATTCCTAAATTTTCTACTAATAAAAATTCCATTTCTATATTTTTTTTATTTTCTAATTCTATTGACTTAATAACAGATTTATTTACTTCATATAATTTTTTCCCATTTGCACCTACCAAAGTTATTTTTGGCACAGTTATTAATTTTTCTTTTTCATCTATCAATTTTTTATTTAACAATGATGCCTCAGAACCTGTATCTATTAAACATAAAATATTATTTATTCCTAATTTTCCTTGAATATAAATTAACCCATTTTCTCCCTGAAATTCATTTTCCTCCCCAAATTTAACAAATTCCCTTGGATGTTCATAAATACATTGTTGTTTATTGTTTTTTGGTAAGTGCCCTATTAAAAATTTTCCCTATGTACTTCTACATTAACATTTTGTATCACATCTTCTTCATTTATCTGTTGACCCTTTTGAATATTATTTACCATTCTGTTCCTTTCTTCTCCTGATCTTCCTTGATTTCTATTCTGGTTTTCATTCCCTCGACTAAATTGTCCTCTTCTTCCATCGATACCATTTCTCTCATAATTTTGATTCCTATTACCATTCATATTTCCATTTCTTCGATCCACTCTTTCATAATTCTTATTTTGATTATTATATTCTGCTTCCCTGTTGTTTCCATAATATCTTCCTACATTGTATGTTTCTCGACTTAAATTTTGTTCAATTCTCTGTAAATATTGTTGCAAACTATCTATAGTCTTTATGTTCTGAATTGCTATAGTTTCTGTAATATTATATCGAAAATGTCTTGAAATATATTGTATTATGTCTTCTTCTCTTAACTTTGGGTCTAAATGTATAGCAGTACTGTATAAATATAAAGCATAACTTGAATAATTCATTCCCCCTTCTTGATATTTTCCAAAATATAATTTTTCCCTAAATTTAGATTGAGCAAAATCACCCCAGAAATAACTTAAAAACTTCTTCTCAAATTCTTCCAACCCAAATATTTCTTCTTCTTTACTAGCAAACCATATCAGTGCCTGCCCATCTAACATCTCACGCAGGTTTTCTCTTATTTCTTCATGGTCTCTACACCATTTTAATTTATTTTTCACCATTCTTATGAAAATTTTCGGATGAGTCTTATTAATATTCCCATTAAATTTATGTTCAATTTTAATTATTCCCATGTTATTTTGATTTTTATTTATATTCCTTTTTTCCAGTTCTTCTAATAACATTTCACGTTCTTTTTCTTGAACTACCTTTATTTCTTCTACTTTTTCTTCCATCTCACTTATTTTCTTTACTGTATTAACTGTATCTTGTTTTATAATCTTTTCTAAATCATTTAATTTTCTATTTGTATTAGTATTGACTTCTTTGATTTCATCTTTACATTCTTTTATTTCATCTTTACATTCCTTGTTAATAATCGTTTTAATTTTTACTTCTTGTAACTCCTCTATTTCCGTTATTCTCGCTATTATTTCAGTTCTTATTTCTTTCTTTGTTTCTTCCAATTTTTGTTTATTTATTTCCATTTGTTTCTTCATCTCATTTTTAAATTCTTCTTTTATTTATTTTTTTATAGAATCCATATTCTTGTTCATGTCTTTTTTCATTGTTTCCATATTTAAATTTATTGCTTCAGTATTTTTGTTCATTTCTTTTTTCATAGAATCCATATTCTTGTTCATGTCTTGTTTTATTGCTTCAGTATTTTTGTTGTTTGCTTCTATATTTTTGTTCATATTTTTTAACATTTCCATCATTTGTTCCCATGATGAATCCCTTCTATCCCCTATTTTACTAGCCTGATTACCCTGATTATCCTGAATACCCTGACTACCCTGATTATCCTGAATAACCTGATTATCCTGACTTCCCTGACTATCCTGTCCATCCTGACTCTCCTGATTATCCATATTATCCCCTTGCTCTAACATTCTATCTGTAATTTCCTTTCCCCCTCTTAATTTCATACAACTATTTATAATTTATCTAATCTTTCACTCCGAATCACACACCTTTGTTTTTTAATAAAGCAAGCTTGACACCTAATAGTTAAGAAAAATCTCTTACCCTTAGTGTCGAAGCAGCGCCAATTGAAATGGATCCTCCTTCCGGAACACCCTCTTTCAATAAAATTTATCGGTCGTGGATTCAAGAATTTTTAAATTGATTGTCCTAAAAAAAAATACAAAATTATAAATATAAAAAAAATAATTCTTTCGCGTCTTTCTAATTCTTTCTTCCTCCGTTTTTCCACTCTTTCTCTATATCTTCCTCTTCCAACTACTTTCCAACTCCTTCTTGCTACTGCCTTTCCATCTATTTAATACCTTTCTGCTGCTCAACTCTTTCTCTATACCTTCTTCTTTTACAATTTTCCAACTCTGACCTCTCTGCTTTTCTATACTTTCCAATCTCCAGTTTCTTTCTATTTTGTATGATTTTATCTTTTATCTGTTATTTATTTAATTATTAATCTCTTTAAATGTAAATTCAAATTATTTTATTCAATTTAGTTTATTCAATGACATTCATTAATGACAAATTTTTACTTAATATCATGACAATCAAATCAATAATCTAATAATAATCCTAACAACATAACATCTATAAACTAAACAAAAACAATTCAAACAAAAAAAAAATACTTCATCAAGACAACCGATTTAAAAATCATGAACACGTTTCAACATTTCACTGAAAGAATGTGCACCATGAAGAAAAATCCATATCAATATATTATTGAATATGTTTTCTTTGGCTCCGGCTGTTGGGTCTGGATTCTAATAATATTCTTCTTTAATTACTCTTCTTTATTTAATTTAAAGAAATATTTATTCAATTCAAATTTTATATTAACTTTAGCTTTCAATACATATCATTCAAAATCAAATTATCAATCAAATAAAAAAAATAACCGTCTCTATAACATTTCATCTCCTATTTATATAAATTATAAAAAAAAATAGTCACTGGTCTATGTTGTCACACTTTACAGTAAGATATCTCATTTACATAATAGACACAGTGATACCATAACAATTTCCCCACAATAATAATAAAAAAAAAAAATTATTAATTAAAATTATTATTATTTTTTTTAATCATTTGTTTCGTCATAATATTTAAATAAATTTTCTATATTATAAACTCCTCTTATTTTATCTGTAATAGGATCTGCAATCATATAACTATTTATACCATTTTCTGTTATTACTTTATACGGTCCTTCATTTACTTTATTTTCACATTTTTCTTCTTCATTTGTATAATAATTATCTTTATCTTTCTTCTTATCATCATCATATTCATCATTTAATTTTAATTTCATAATTTCATATTCTTGTTTCATTATGTTTTTATATATAACATGTTCTTTATAATAGTTATTTTTACTTTTTCCATTCTGTAAAATATCTTCATAAATATATTCTTCTTTATATCGTCTCATAGGTTTATTTTTATTTTTATTTGTTTCATACATTTCTATTAATTCAGATTTATCTTCATTTCTAAGTTTATACTCCCCCATAGCTTTTTCTTTAGGAGATTCAGTTTCATAATCCTTATTAATTACTGATTTGTCATAAATTGTTTTCATATCTTTTGTTTTCATTTCATTTTTGAATGCTTCTATATTTTTGTGCATGTCTTCTTTTATTTCTTTTTTCATAGCATCCATATTTAAATTTATTACTTTAATATCTTCTTTCATAGAATCCATATTCTTATTCATGTCTTGTAAATTCTTCTTCAAACCTTCTCTTAAGTTATTATTCATTTTTTCCTGTTTTTCATTCATTTTTTCTAAAAATTTAAACATTCTTTTCATGTCACTTTCTTCATGTTTGTTACTATTACTTTCAATAATTGCTTCTATAATTGTGGTATTCTCTTTTTCATCTCCCGATTCATTATTTTCCATAATATTTATATCATCATCTTTTTGATGATCTTTTTGCTCATTATCCCTAACCTGTCTTTGTCTTCTTGTTTCCATAATTATTTTATTTTTTAATAATTTTACAATTTATATTTAACTTTCGATTAGATAATTTTAATTTTATGATTTATGTTTAATTGTTTTAATAAAATTCTCCCCACAAATCACTGCCTCTATTATATAAATGCAAATATCTTACCTATCTGTCAGTCCCGTCTGTCAAGGTCCTTGGAGGTGTCTCGAATTTTGAATTTCTAGTTGCTTGTAGGATGTCTTGAATTTGCAGTTCTAGGTGCTAGTAGTTGTCTTCCATTTGCAGTTCAGGTACTTGTGGGTGGCTCGAATTTGCAGTGCAGGTGCTTGTAGTGGACTCGAATTTGCAGTTCTAGGTGCTTGTAGTGGGCTTGAATTTGCAGTTCTAGGTGCTAGTAGTGGGCTCGAATTTGCAGTTCTAGGTGCTAGTAGTGAGCCCCACGTTGGGCGCCAATTTATTATTGAATATGTTTTCTCTGGCTTCGGCTGTTGGGTCTGGATTCTAATAATATTCTTCTTTAATTACTCTTCTTTATTTAATTTAAAGAAATATTTAATCAATTCAAACTTTATATTAACTTTAACTTTCAATACATATCATTCAAATTCAAATTATCAATCAAATAAAAAAAATAACCGTCTTTATAACATTTCATCTCCTATTTATATAAATTATCAAAAAAAATAGTCACTGGTCTATGTCGTCATACTTTACAGTAAGATATCTCATTTACATAATAGACACAGTGATACCATAACAATATATATATATATATATATATATATATATATAAACAAAGTGCCAAGAAAACGCGTACTAATATAAACAAAAGGGGAAAAAGGATCAATAAGGCCACGAGTAGAAATGGTAACCGCAGACATGCATGTTTCTGGCTCTGTGTGAGCGTTCGTTGTTTGCTAGCCGAAAACCCAAACAGGAGTCCTATCGCCATTTTGTGCTTTCGGCCAGCTGTGCCAATGGGTTTTCGGCTAGCAAACAATGAACGCTCACACAGAGCTAGAAACATGCATGTCTGCGGTTACCATTCCTACTCGTGGCCTTATTGATCCTTTTTGCGTACAT
This sequence comes from Altica lythri, assembly GCA_964028335.1. Lineage (NCBI taxonomy): Eukaryota > Metazoa > Arthropoda > Insecta > Coleoptera > Chrysomelidae > Altica > Altica lythri. The sequence goes on along the minus strand of OZ034802.1, from coordinate 39,631,737 downwards.
GCCCAATAATTTTCCCCTTTTGTTTATATTAATACGCGTTTTCTTGACACTTTGTTTATATGTTTATATGTTTATATATGTAAAATTCATTTTTACACAATTTGTTTATAATTAAGTATTAAATCAAATGCTCTTATTGTCCGACAAATTTATTGCTGCGTTTTTGCTGTCCGACAGCTTCAAAATTTCGTTTATTTCTAGCTCGAAAAAGCACCAATTTTAAATTTAGGTAATTTCAACCTTTGTTGGACTCATCAATAGGAAGCTATACACAAACTTTCAAGAATGTATGTATAAATCATTTCGAAAAAAGGGTTGTGTGCGGTGGACTATACGTACACCTAATGTCAATTATTTTAAAAAATTACACATAAAAGGAATAAGTTACCTTGAACGTTGCCGAAAGATACTTCTGATATTATTATAACAATTATTTAGTTAAATATTAAACAAGTGTGATCTTAAAATATATAGATCTAGTACGATAAGTTTTGTTATTTACAAATTAAGCGTCTTAAGTATAACAAGCATGTATTAGGGTTATTTCTTATTTTTATCACGACAGGTTACAAAAACTTTTAACTACATTTCTTTCTAAGTATTAATTTTATATTTACTGCTGATTGATTTACAATGTATTGCAAAATTTATTGCTTATATGTAAATTTGTTTTTATTATTTTATTGTGAAATATGCAATGGTTAACATTAATTTTATTTATATTTTTTTTTGTATTAATTATAATTGGCCACGGTCCATATGATCAATATATAAAGCTGTCACAAAGGAAATATATCGGCACATTGGACTTGCAACATTTAACAATAATGTTAATGGAACACTATCTTCCGTAGATATCGATAATAGGTCCTAATTCTGGTTTATGATATGCGTAAATGATGAGACAGTAGATCTAGGTACATAAATCAAGGAATAGAGTTAACAAAAGACGCTGTAAAAAGTAAAAACTGTATTAAAATATTTTCCAAAGATATATTTGTTCTATTTCTTTTTTAGTATGTTTTTTTGCAACAATTTACTCATTCCGAAAACCTATGATACGTCTATGGAAAATAAAGAAAATTTTAAATACCCCGCAATTTTTAAAACAAGTCTATTTAAAAAAAAAATATTGTTAAAATCTTTTTCCAAAAAAATCCAAAATTGTGAATCTTCTTATCCGTTCATAAAAATTTAATTTACTTATTTTTAGCTTAAATAATTATGGAAGTTATCTGTACGTATTTTTAGACTTAAAAGACGGTTAAAGAAACTGTATCAACTAATAGAATATTTTTTTATTTACAGTGGCAAAAATCCCCTACAGGATACAATGGTATTAAGTCCGAATTCATAATTATTTATTTAATATTATTTCAATGTGTACCTGGTAACTAATCAAGACATAAAATAAACCCTGTTCAAGTTACATTAATCAAGACCCAACAAGGGTTCATCAATTAGTTTCATAAGAACTATCATATATAAAACTTTCTCGAAAGATTAAAGATCCGCAGTTATTAACAGCAAAGTAAAACCTTCGTAGGATGTGAATTTAGAATTTCTAACATAGAAACAAAGTGTAAGAGCACAAAACTTGGGTCATTTGCGTTTAGTCGTAACGATTATGGGCCTTTTGTAGTTTACAATCGTGCTGTCGTAGTTGCTACTTTGGTTTTACGAAATGGCAAAAGTACTTCTACTTTATTCTGCCGAGAAGAGGAATAGTAAGTTTTTGTAAAAATTTACGGTTGCTAAATGGTAAACACAAATTCATTTAAATTATACTCTTGGTTGTTTTGTAATGTGACAAAGTAATTAAGGAAAGTTTGAATAAAATTATAATTCTGAAATTTTTTTATATTTTGTAAGTTAGAGTAAAACTAAAATATATTTAATGTTATTAGTTTTTTTTAGTGACTAGATGTCACAAACTAGCCAATTAAAAATATATAAAATTAAAAATGTTTGCAAATTTTAGATTTAGAGAAGAGATAAATAATATTTTAACGATATCTAAAACCGCTTTCAGTTTCTAATGGCTTTTAATTACGTATTTTTATTTAAAGTATTTTTTTTTGTGAAAACTGTCCAACCTTTATATATCTGTTAAACGAAACCTCTCTTCTCCATTGTTTCTCTTTCAGGTCCTCATTTATTTCCATGTTAACTTCGGTATTACTTTCCTCTTACCCCCAATCTCATATTTATCTACTCTTTTGCTTACATAATTCTTATTCCTCCTATCTACATGAACAAACCATCTTAAGCTATTTCCCAGGATTTTCTTACTCCGCTGTTCTACTTTCACTGTATCTCTGTATTTTTAATTTATTTTACATAACTGTGAGTACTGTAAAAGCTCCTATTTACAATTATAGTTATTTTACCAGAAGTATAAGACATTTATAAAAAAATGATAATATAGTCCAGAGAGCCTAATATACAGGTATAAATCCACTGAAGTAGTAAATCAGACTTGTTCTGAAGACCATTAAAAACAAATCAGGACCATTACCACAAACCACAATATATATAATATAATCTTTATGGTAGGTTCAGACTCCATACAAAGCTCCACCATCCATCCTTAAACAGTACACCAAGTTCTATAACAGGGTCCTTAAACCTAACACCCAAAACCCACCAACATTACATTTCTTTAAACCGATTACCATTTGTTTACTTGCATCATTTATCTGTTGCAGACCGGAACCATAGATTTTAGTAAACTATTTATTTTTAAAATATCCTTATGGTTTGTGCCTTCAAACTAAATAAAAATATAAAACTAGAGACAAAAAAAGGACTTAGAAATTGATGTTTTAATAGCTGATTTGAATAATATTTTCTCATGCATACATGTGCTTAAGGATGAAGTGAGTATGTCACCTGTGTTATAAGTTAAATTTAACGATCAAAAGGCTGACTAATGACTAAAATATTTGTAGCTTAGTGGATAGATTGTTATCGCGTTAAGGTAAAGATTGCGAGTTCGAGTCCTGCCGAATGTAATATTATTTTCGATTTCTCCTTGATGAAATTTAATGTAGGTACTCTTGTTTGTATAATTCCTTAATTTCAAAAATTACATGAGAGATATTACAAACAATAATTAATTTACTATAAACCGATCTACAGGAATCGACAAGTGTTAAGAAGAATCATTGCTACATAGACAGGCATATCTAATAGTGACTGTGATGTAATATTTGTATTCAAAAATACACCAGAAAACCTCCTGTATTTATTCTCTACGAAAATATAAATATTTATGATTACTAACCTCAAAACACAACGCTGCAATATTAAAGTTCGTAATAATACTTAATGACGAATATTACATGAATATAGTGGTCGTTCCCTTATTCAACAGCTTGTAATATTAGAAAAGCTCTACGTGACTAAATTCTCTAACGATGAGTCAAATACAGTTAGGCTGTTTTTATTGGTTCTTTTGTTGCAACTTGGTGGATATCAATTTCAAATAAACCTAATGTTACTAGAATTTTAACTTTTATTACGATTATAAAAGGAGGCTGTTGTTGAATAAAGTATGGATGAATAAGATTGTGCTGTGCTGTGTTGTAACAATAGACATAAAAACTTACACTATTTTATACTGAAAAATAAATACCCTTTTTATCAAAACGTAACAATACACAAATATTTTTTAATATTAAAGACAGAAAAAAATATAACAAGTACCAATCAGTAGCTCGGCTCGTATCCTAGTGTTGTTAGTCTAAGAGCTCGCAACATTTTCGGTAAGTCATTTTATCATTTATTGTATTTGTACAAATACCGATTTACTTATACCATTGTGAATAATAGTGGGACTAGTATCTTACCTGCGGTTATTCGACGTCTCACCTGACAGGTAAACTACATACGTTAATACTATAGTATCAGACCTGAGATTTTTTCTGCAGATAATATATTCCTCGTTACACTTACAAAAAACCAAACAAAAATATTAATAATAACACCTTCAAAAAAATTATTGAAAATTCTATATTTTCATGTAAAGTATAGGCCAGAACGGGCAAGTGACGTGTGAAGGGTAGGTAACGTAAGCAGAATAGAATGTGCACCCGTTACCTACCCTCATCATTTAGATTGTAACAATGCTATTGTAGCAGTTTTTCTTGATCTACAGAGAGCATTCGAAACTATAGATCGGAAAAAGTTGATTAATAAATTGCAAAAAATTGGGTTAAGAGGGCGTGTACTCAAATGGTTTAATAGTTATTTGTTTAATCGCCAACAAAGAGTTTTTTTGAATGGTCACTTATTCCCCACAGTATTAAATGATCATGGTGTGCCCCAAGGCAGTATATTGGGACCAATACTTTTTCTTTTATATATCAACGACATTGTATATTTAAATATTATTATCAATATACATCTTTTTGCAGATGACACTCTTGTTTCCTTAGCTTCAAGTGACTTAAAAAACTTAATTTTAGAAATGCAACAGGCATTATATGTAAGATTTGATTATACATGTCAAAATATGCTCAAAATCAATGTATCAAAAACAAAATTTATGCTACTTGGAAAGGATACAGTACAACAAGAGTTACTGGTCAATAACTACTATTTAAAGATCGGGAATGATTTCATGGAACAAGTTGAAAAAATTAAATACTTAGGAGTGATAATTGACCGAAAGTTGACATTTAAAGAACATGCAAATTACATAATATCCAAAATTAACCACGAATTATATTACTTATCTTCTAAATCAAAATGAGTTAAATAGAATACAAAAGCTACAAAATAGAGCAATGCGAGTCATATTGGCCTGTAATAGGTATACCCCAATAAAAGATATGTTAAGAAACTTAAATTGGCTGCCAGTTAAAGACTATTTTGAATTTTTGGTATTGGTTTTTGTCTTTAAAATACAAAAGGAAGAGGCACCAAAGTATCTAATAAACATATTGGTGTACAATAATAAAATACATACATATAACACTAGACAACAAGAGCACTTCTTCATTCCACCAAAAAGGAGTAAAGCAGCTGTAAATTCAGTGTTTCATAAAGGGCTAAAAGAATTTAATGATCTGCCTAACGATGTCAAGAATTCTTGTTCCTTAAAAGTATTCAAAACCAATTTGAAAATGTTCCTATTAAAAAGGTCTAACTTAATTGAATAAGTACTGTGTATCTAGGTGTATTGTAGAATATTTGTAATGACATGACTGTACTTATGTGTTTATTTCCTTTTAACAAACATTGTATATTTTAGTACCTATTTAAATACTTATATTATTGTAAACTTTGTAAAAATTAGTGTCTGCTAAATAAAGATATATATAAAGATTATATTCGAAAGTTATAGTTTATGTTTATATCATTTTATTGTTTGTATTTTGGCTATAATTTAGTGATTTTTTATTATTGTTAAAATAGTTCTTAAATTATAAAATTATTGTAACTCTGTAATTAATTAATTTAATAGTACCTACTTTTTATTTTTTTGTTTAACAGTGCTGGCTTTACAATGTTAGTTTTTAGTTAATTGGGTGTAATTGTATTAATAGTTTTATTTGTTTATTTTGTGTTTATTCTTATTTTTATGTACATTAGGTTTCCTATTTAATAAAGATCTACCAAACTGACACTTTTGTGATACTAATAAACAATGATAAACAAAAAACGGTTTTATAGAAAATAAGATGATAATCAAAAACAGTTATGTATATATAAAACATTCTTAATTTATGGTTATATTAAATGCGATTTCACAAAAAATAGTATGTGTATCTCGTAGTAAAAGCATATTCCCGAACTTCAATGTTTGTTGGCTTCGGCTAAACGGCTTGGTCAACCATTTACATTGTCGTCCGGGAATGTATCGCTTTTCCTACTAGATACACAATATACTATTTTAGTGCATGAGTGTGTGTAGGTGTGTAAACCCACGTTTTGCAATGTGGGTTTGGGAGATTTACGCTGTGGCGTATCTCCTCTGGCGTTAGGCTTCCCATTTGGCAAGTACGAATAGAACCACAGAAACCTTCTTCAAGGTTGAAAATCAATGACAGTCGTTACAAGATAGTCCATTATAATAATAATTATATTTACCTTGCTTTAATTGTCTATTAATTCAATATTATGAAATTTTTTATTAACATTGAAAAAGTTTATGAAGAAATCAAACATCAAGAGAACCCAATTGAATACCCGTTACTTCTCGACTTTTTTAAAATTTAACAGGATTGTTTTTATATAAACATAAGATTTTACATAAATTTTCTAGACGTAAAAGGGCGCCTGCAATAATTCTTTGAATTGTAACCTAAAATTATAAAATCTGGATGTTAAAATCATTATCTCATAGTAACTTTGTTTGTTTTGATTAGAAAAACTGCAGTGGTACATTTTAGACTTATTTTTGATGCTCTTAGTTTTGCTTCAAATACAAATGCAAAATCGTTTACGTTTATGTAAATGGCTGATTTCTATAAAAGAACACAAAAATGGCTAGGGTGAACAAAAAATTAAATGAATTTTATGTTTTTTTATGCCTACTATTAAGATTAGGTATCTATTTTTTTTGCAAATAAATATCTATAGGTAATATTAACGATTCAACGTTTATTTATATCTAGCAGGCTATCTTTTTATTTATTCACGTTGGTATTGGTTTTTGTCATGTTGGTGTTTGAAAGTTACCAAGTCATTGCAAGTCACAAACTGACAAGTTTGACAACAACTAGCACAGCCCTACTCCACTTAACAAGCCGTGAACAAGGAAATCTGGCAACTATGCCTTCAGATCTAATAAACTGGGTTCAGCCATTAGACTTACATGTTGAAAGCTCGAAAGGCAAGTTAGTTCTTGTTGTTTTATCAGCTTTTTTTAACGAAATTATTGTTAAGATAAAGACTAAACCTGTAAAAGGTTTTACTGTGTGAGATTTGTGAGTGACCAGTACAGTTTTTTTCCGCAGATATTGAGTTAAAACAAAAATATCTATGAGTGAAGTTTATGTGTTATAAAATGCTTAACCTATACCTAAGTGGCGACAAATGGTGGTACATATTTTGTGATTGTGCTTTTTAAAAAATAATTATAATTGAAAGTGTGTTTTAATGAATCGTGTTTGGCTTTGATTTTGTAGGTATTTTTTTAGTTATTTTTTAAAAACAATAACAAATATTAGCGTTGGAAATTAGCGTAAGTATCTGACATTTTGGAATTTTTTCGTTCGTTTTGTTTCTTTTTTATTTTGTTATTGCGTTGCATAGGTAGGTCTACCTGCCTGCCAGCTTATTAGATACCATTTAGTTACTGTTGTTATTATAATTTTTCTGGTAATCTCCTCTGTATTCTCTCAATTTAATTAATTTACCATGCCAAGTCCTTGTTGTGTACCTGGGTGCAAATCCAATTATAAAACTTGTTTTAATGCAGGAGAACCAGCGGTATCTGTTTTCACCTTTCCAAAGAACGAAAACCTTAAAGCCTGTTGGGTGAGGAATATTCCTAGACAGTCATGGTCACCCACAAAATTCCGACCTAATTATAAACTTTGGCGATTTGACTTCAAATTTTAAAAATAAGATTAATTTAAATGAATCTTGGAATATTAAAATTGTGAAAGACTCTAAAAGTTTTTTTTTTATACACTAGATTTTCCTTCGGATTCACAAATGAACCGCGTAAATATTGGTAATCAGATTTCAGTAGGTTCAGATATGCAAATAAGTGTTTTTTTAAATAATAATGAACTCTCTTTTAATGACCTAAAATGGGTTTTACCAATAGACATGAAATTAACCAGATGGTCTCAACTAGAAAATTTACTTTCTCGTTATAAATATAATGGTTCAGAATCGATTACTAATCCTCAAAGTTACCTAACATTTCTGAACAAGGCGAATAAAGAAGTAAAAGAAGCATTGAATCTTATTTCATCTGAACAAGAGTCTGGACACTATGAGTCAAATGAATATGATGATATTTATAGCATATTGGCACTTTTGGTTGATCAGTTAAAATTGCTGGTTTTAAAAAAGAAACACTACTCAAGTGAAACAATAATAATGTCATTTATGTTATATACCATCTCTCCTTGCGCCTATAATTTGATGAGAGGTTATATAAACTTACCAATTAAACGTTATCTACAATATCTTTCATCTAGTATGGATGTATCGCCCAATACACATCCTAATAACACTAAAGATTGTGACGTAAGTACCACAAATTACTTAAATATTGTATCATCCTCTTTGAATTCAAATGAAAAAATTGTAAATCTATTAATTGATGAAATTTATATATTCAAAAGGTTGGATTACAGGGGAAAAAATCTTGTAGGTGCAGTGCCGAGCCGACCCCTACCAACGCCGTCGGGCAAAACTTACGAAGCGCCTTTCTTAAAATTTGTTTAATTTATATAGACATTTAATTACAGCCATAAATATAAAATTTCTGATATTTCTAAATCAGGATGTCATGCAACTACTTTAAAAAATAAAACAAAAATTAACGATTGACTTAAATTTTTGCACTTTTTATAATTATTATTAAAATGAGCAGTACTTTTTTCGTGTTTACTGCAAGATTCCGCCAAATGTTTCCAATCGTTTGTTCCGTTGCAAAATGGAGCTTTGTTTTTTGAATCGAATAATTTGCAGCATAAACAAAAAACCGCATTTTTTGATTTAGAATAAAGCTATCACTCTCTATGAGAAACTTTTCACCAGTTCTTAAATGTCTTTCATAATAACAATCCGAAAATTTTCGTCCCGAAGAATCACGAAAGAAATTATAATTTTTTACTTGCGTAATCGGGGTTTCTATTAAATGTTCAACAATGTTTGAAGTCAAAACTTCTGGCCAAAGTCCTGGGTCATCTTTGGGAAAAGCTGGTGCTGGTGTTGATCTTTCTTTTGGTGGCGGCGGTGCATCAAGCGCATGTCCAGGCAATTCTTTAGGCGCATCATCTTAAAATACAAACACACAAATGAGTAATTATCGCCCACTATAGGTACCAAATGCATTTTAAATGCATTGATATATTTATTTAAAATTTAAATAAAATGCTGAATTTTTTATAGTTTTTAAAAATATATACATATCTTTAAAAAAAGCACATACCACTGGACACGTTTTTTAATTCCTCACTTTCGTAAATCTCTTCCTCGACACCTAGCGATTGTTTTGATGTGGGCGGTGCCGAAGACACAAAATATTGCTGTATTTTTGCATGAGCCTTCTTATCACGCTCTTCTTCTTGTTTGCGTTTTTTTATTAAATTCTGGTAGCCAGACAATTTCTTTTTTTTTATCACTCATCACAAGATTCACAATTATTAAGTATCGCAAAAACACAAATACTAAAACAACTCTCGATATTACATCATGAACTCACTTTCGATAACTGAGAATTCTTTTTGGTCATCTGCTCGCTAAACTCAATAATTTGTTTTGCATTTTGTCAGTATTTATAAAATGTTTTATTGGGCTTTATTTTATTAAAGGGCCATAACGCTTTGCACCATGCCACTCACTTTCGATAACTGAGAATTCTTTTTGGTCATCTGCTCGCTAAACTCAAAAATTAGTTTTGCATTTTGTCAGTATTTATAATATGTTTTATTGGGCTTTATTTTATTAAAGGGCAATAACGCTTTGAAAGATAGCCTTTGAATAATTCCTATGATATCATTAAAATGTATTTAGCGCATTTGCATTCATCTAAATTCCAAAATACTGACAAACTGCTGAGATGAAAAATTGTAAAAATGATAGGGGGTTCCTAAATTTATTTTTTATGTAATTTGATAATTGAGTTTAAAATTACAGTCACAAAAAAATCTAAAACGTGAAAACATTTTTTTTTTGCTACCACATTTGTAGCTTTTATCCGGTCTAAAATCTGAGAGCGGCGCCTCTATCACCTCGGCGCCGTCGGGCGCCGCCCGACTTGTCCATATGGACGGCTCGGCACTGTGTAGGTGTAGCTTCGAATGACAGTTCTTTGGCCACTACGGTTCTCGCTTTTATGATAGTTTCTGCTTTTGTAAACGTCTCTGAAATAGTGAAGCTACTACCAGTTCACAATATAAAGGGTAACGAAATGCTTCCTATTACTAAAAATGTAATTTCATTGATCCAAAAAAAATGGGTTTCAAGTACTAGATATTATAACTGACAATCACAGAATTAACCGAGCCATGTTTTCTAATATAACAAGCAACAAGAGTTTAAATATTATTTATAAATATTTATTGTTTTAATTATTATACTGCTTTAATTATTTTAAACGAAATGTCAATACTATTTACGCGATCTTTGAATCGAGCTTTAAATGAATTTAAAAATACGCGCTCGCTTGAAACCGATCTGAAACTATTGTCGATTGCGGCGTTGCCAAGTGGTTGTTCACGGCTTGTATAGTCAAGTCCGGCTGTTCAAATAGCATAAATATTATTGTCAATTGTATTTAAGAAATTAAATATGCCGAAAAAAATTTGTGTAGAGACAAAAAAATGCATTCAGAGATGCCATTACATGTTTAGTAAAGACCAGAGAATTTCAGAAGACGGATATTTACAAAAGATCTCTGAGGTTTTTAATGTAAGTACTATATGTGTTCTATACACGATTATTCCAATATTTTCATTAGCAAATAGTTCCAAACATTTTTAATTTCATTATTAGTTGTATATAAAGATAATTGTTAGAAAAAATACACTTTTACAGTTTTTACATTTAAATTACTTATTATTTATTAAATACACATAACCTAAAAACTCACTACTTTTCAATATTTTACAATGTTGCCAGATTATATAACATAATTAAAAATGTTTTGAGAATAAAATATTTTCTTTAATTAATAAAGTTTGGTAATTAAAATAATTATTTGATAGCAAATAGATAAATCAATGTTTATTCATCGATCCATTAAATTAAATTTTCATTATTTTTTTAATCTTTCGTGTTTTTTGAGGTTAGTGTTATATCTATACGAGACATCTTAAAAGAAGATTTAGCTAATGGCAAAGAAGCGGCGGATAAAAGGAAGAATGATAAAGCAGATACATTTGATAACTTCATTTAAAAAAAAAAAACTTGCAGCGACAAACTTTTGACTGATGTGAAACAAAACTTGGATTTTAGGGGTAAACGTAGCACTTTATACTTATAAAATCAATGCGATATAAATTTAAAAAAGTGAACGGACGACAAATTTTAAGTGAGCAAAGATAGGTATATCAAAATCAGCAAAATCGCTTTCTTTCGGACATTTATGGAACTAAAAAAGCGCAATGAATCAATCAGATTTGTGTACTTAGACGCGTCGTTGGGTACATGAATCTGATTTAAAAAGCAAACCATTGCATGAAGGAAAACGATTTACAATTTTACACGCAGGAACAAATACTGGGTTTTTAGAGGGATGTGACTTGTTGTTAGACTCTTCAAATACTGACATTGACTATCACAAAACTATGAACGGTGACATTTTCAAAAACTGGATTGTTAATCAACTCATTTTTGCTTTATCCAATTTTTCCGACAAATGTGTAGTGGTAATGGATAATGCTCCTTATCATTCTGTACAACTAAACAAACCACCTACATTTTCAGCAAAAAAAGAGATAATGCAGGGATGGTGGAGCAGCAATAACATCGCATTTGACAAAAAAATGACAAAAAAACAATTATACACTATAATTCAACCATACAAAAGTAACGATAAGACATATGTAGTAGATGAAATATTAAAGCAACATGGACATGATGTACTTCGACTACCCCCATACCACTGTCAATATAATCCAATAGAGTTGGCATGGGGCTTTACAAAGACGTACTATAACAAAAATATTGCATCTTTATATTCAGACAGGGATAAGGTTAAAAAAACTTGGACAGAAGCGTTAAGACAATGTACACCAGACATGTGGAAAAATTTTTGTAGACATACAGGCAAACTTATTTTGGCAGATTGGACTACTTACATGAGAAACTGCTCACATGACAATATTCCTCCTTTAATTATTTCATTGGAGGAATCAGATTCTGACGATTCCGATTTTGGATTTGATAGTGACTCTGATATATCCAATGAAATAATGAAGGTGGATTAAAAATACATACCGAACAGATTAACAATAGTTTTAACCAAATCTGTAGCTTCAATTTTTGTTGTTTATATGTTTTTTTTTTAAATTTTGTATGTTTCATTTTCTTTTGTACTTTGTTTATTTTACTATCAGTGTATCTGCTTTTCTGTTGAATAATTGCACTGAAACTATGAAACACATTTTAAATGGATTACCAATATTTTAAAGCTTAGATATATAATGAAGCATAACATTTTCTGGGAATTTTTGTCTTTGTTTTACTTATCAAAATAGCTGAAACCAATTGGTATGTGATATTCAAACTATCTGGAAAGCTCCACGAAAAACTCTTCAATATATAGCTGCTGTAATACTTATCGACAAAATGAAATATTTTGTATTTTTCTCATTTATAGCTGGTCCAATTTAAATGTTTGTTGTAAAACTTATTTTATAATACCGTTATATAGACATAGAAAATTTGTTCTAAATTGCAAATGAAGACTTTTTTCTAAAGGTTTTTATTGTTTGCTTTCATTTAATTACTATTATTTTGTAAATGCATTTATTATATGTAAAAATATATTTTTAAATTGATGATTTCCTTTTTTTGTGAAAGTACTAAGTTTTAATGATTTGATGGCGCTGAAATGGAGTACACAATTATTTTATTTATTGTCACTAACACTATGATTTTATTGAGGACGTGACAACAGCGCATTTACAACTGAGAATAAGATTAAATATACAGGGCGAAATTCATCACCGTAACAAGGCCTACTTTAATAAAAATAAGCTTTGAATGATGTATATGCTTTAAATTTTTTTAATATTATTTATAAAATGTGCAAAAAAAGCAGCCAACATTTTAAACTGCTTGAATTTTTCAATCTCATAAATAAAAAAATATGCTATAATATTAAAAATTCGACTTTTCATATCTTAAAGTAAATACGGTTTTTTGCAACTGTTAAGAGTTTTACAATGGTATTTGGAGGTAAACTAAGAGCACCACTATGTTCATCGTGTAAAAATAAGTCTTAAAGATACTGTGGAATTAGGATTTTAATATTTAAATTTTATTATTTTTAATTAAAATTGAAAGACTTCCTATGGGCGATTTTTAGATACATTTTGAAATTTATATAGTAAACAACCAGCTTATAAAATATAAGAAAAATCAGGAGAAGCCGGGAGTTCACTTGGACACACTTGACGTGAAATTACTTGGTAATCGATATTTTTTTTATTTCTTATATCTATTTATAATTTTATATTGCAATGGTCAATGCGTAGGTATAAAAGTAACTTAAACCGGATTCTCACGACTGATATATTTGGCCAATAGTTGACAATTGCTGATACTTGTCATATCGTGTGAATGGGTTACTTGCGCCAATATTTGTTACTGGGGTTTTATTGGTCTATAATTCTGTTGTTATACTAAAAAACACCCAAATCTATTTAGTGAATCTTCGGCACATTGCTGTTTTTGTCAATGGTGAGAATGCGCATTTCAGTTCACTTAACCATCATCAAATCGTGAATTTTTAGGAAGCAAATGTTTCGTAATACTTCTTGGGCAGTTCTTGTATTCTGGATGTTTTTTGCCAATGATCAATTAACACACGAAATTCTAAATTCTTTAAAGTTTTTTATTAACCAAAACTACTGACAATAATTTAGTTGTCACTCACCATATAACGAACTGTCGAAGAACTCATACATTAAAGACATGTCCCATGATTTGTTTTATTGTGATGCACTCTCTTTAAAAGTTTTGGGAATTTTTATCCTCTGCAAAAGATAAGTCGCAAATTATTTACAATTAAATTTTAATTAGCCGCAATTCAACGCCCAAAAATATTTTATTTGTCACTGGGGTTTTCCTGTAATCTCTCGATTAAATCGTGACAAGTCACAGGGATCGCCAATACACTTGACTAGTCTATAATACTGGTTCATATTTCTGTTGGCATTTACACGTTGCGCCCAAACATTGTTCTTTCATTTTTGATACTATTATTTATTTCGTATTTAGAAACTTGTAATGAAAAATGAGCGTGCCGTAGCAGATGCCACGTTAACATTTCCAGGGCGACCGCTAGCCATCGTAGATACACTGGCTAGATGCGTATTTGTTTGCTACTAAAATTATTTTTTACACGTTGTGTAAACGATTTATTTAATAATGGACAAAATACATTATTCCACTTGCCAATAACTCTAGTATTGATGTACTTGTCAATATCCAATTGAAGAAACAATATTTCAGAGTAAATATCTATCTGGGTAATCAGAGTATCGTCGTAAAATAATTTTCTATCCCACAAATAATACCATTAAACTGAATATTACTATTTATATTTTTTAATCTAACTTACTTTTTAGTAAATAATTTTATTTATTTCTCTTTTTTAATTAATAAATCTAAAAATAGATTAAAAATTAAAAAACTTAATTTTAACTGAAAATGATAATAAATCTTTTTTCTTCTTTTGATCCAACCTCAAATTTTAAACTTTCCCTTAATTGATTAAGGACAATTATTATTTTCTTACTTATTCCATCTTTTTTTTGAACTTCTCCTTCTCGTATTCAAATTTTATGAATAAAAATCTTTTTAACTTTACATCAAGAATTTAAAATACTAATTGGAATTAATAATAAAAACAAAGGAAGAACTTTAATTTTTATTACATTATTTTCTTTTATCCTAATTAATAATTTTTTAGGCTTATTTCCATATATTTTTACTAGAACAAGCCATATATCTATAACACTAAGATTAGCTCTGCCCACCTGAACTAGATTTATAATTTTTGGTTGATTTATAAATACTAAATATATATTAGCTCATTTAGTTCCACAAGGAACTCCCGCTATTTTGATGCCTTTTATAGTATGTATTGAAACTATTAGAAATATTATTCGACCTAGAACTCTAGCAATTCGACTTTCTGCTAATATAATTGCAGGTCATCTTATTTTAACTTTATTAGGACAAACTGGTAATTTATTATCAATTTTAACTATTAATATTTTAATTATTACACAAATTTTACTATTAACTCTTGAATCAGCAGTAGCAATTATTCAATCATATGTATTTGCAGTTTTAAGAACTTTATACTCTAGAGAAACTTATGTCAATACATAAAAATCACCCTTACCACTTAGTAGATATTAGGCCCTGACCAATCTTAGGGGCTATTAGAGCTATAACAACAATAATAGGATTAATTCAATGATTCCATCTTTATAAAAATACATTACTTATTATTGGATTACTAGCTACAAGATTAATTATATTTCAATGATGACGTGATGTTACTCGAGAGAGAACTTACCAAGGATTACATACTTTATTAGTTACTAATGGAATACGATGAGGAATAATTCTTTTTATTACTTCTGAAATTCTTTTTTTCTTTTCATTTTTTTGAGGATTATTTCATAGATCTTTATCACCTTCTATTGAAATTGGGCTACAATGACCCCCAAAAGGAATTATTACATTTAATCCTTCAGAAATTCCTCTATTAAACACCCTTATTTTACTAACATCAGGTCTTACAGTAACTTGGGCCCATCATAGATTAATAGAAAATAATTACAACCAATCAATTCAAGGATTAATCCTTACAGTACTTTTAGGAATTTATTTTTCCATTCTTCAAGGATATGAATATTTAGAAGCTCCATTTTCTATTGCAGATTCTGTTTATGGTTCATCTTTTTTTATAGCAACTGGATTTCATGGATTACATGTATTAATTGGTTCAACATTTCTTGGAGTTTGTTTAATTCGACATTTTTTTAATCACTTTTCATACTGACACCACTTTGGATTTGAGGCAGCTGCCTGATACTGACATTTTGTTGATGTTGTTTGACTTTTCCTTTATATTTCTATTTACTGATGAGGTAATTAATTACTTATATAATATAAATAATTATATTTAACTTCCAATTAAAAAATCTAAATTTTTAGTATAAGTAATGTTTTTAATCTTTAAATTATCCATTATAATTATATTAATTATTTTTGCATTAACAATACTATTAAATTTAATTTCTAAGAAAAGTTTTTATGACCGTGAAAAAAATAGACCATTTGAATGTGGGTTTGACCCTAAAACTTCTTCCCGATTACCTTTTTTATTACACCTTTTTCTTATTACTGTTATTTTTCTAATTTTTGATGTAGAAATTACTCTCTTATTTCCTTTAATTTTAACATTAAAATTTACTAATTTAGTTAATTATAGTTTAATTACTTTAATTTTTATTATTATTCTTTTAATTGGAATTTACCATGAATGAAATCAAGGAGCTTTAACTTGACAAAAATAGGATAATAGTTAATTATAACATTTAAGTTGCATTTAAAAAGTATTGAATTTCAATTTATCTTATAAATAAGAAGCAAAAAAAATTGCATTTAGTTTCGACCTAAAAATTTGATTTATAATCCTTATTTTTAATTGAAACCAAATTAGAGGTATATCACTGTTAATGATAAAAATGGATTTTCCCAATTAAAGAAGTAAGAAATTCAAAAAGAAGCTTCTAACTTACTTTTTAAGCGTTGAAATACGTTTTTACTTCTATAAATTTATATAGTTTAATAAAAACATTACAATTTCAATGTAAAATTAGATTTTATCTTATAAATAACTATCTAAAAGTTAAAACTACCTTAATATCTTCAATATTATGCTCTAAATTAAGCTATTTAGATAAATTAGTAATAATAAAAATATAAATCAAATAAATAATAATATTATAAAAAATTTTAAATGATTTATAGAAATAATTTGAATATTTAATATTTTTTTTAATAAAACAAATAAAGATTTTCTACCATAATACTCAATTCATCCTTGATCAAAGGTCTTTATATAAACTTTTCCTATTTTTAGAAAATTTAAATTAACACCTAAAGTAGAAATTATTGGTATATTTCATATTAATCCTAAAAACCTTATAAAAGTTAAATTAAAAAAATTTATTTTATAAGTTAAACTAAATTTAGAAAATTCTAAACCTAATACTATCCCAATTAAAACTATCAATAATGTTATAATTTTTATATAAAAAGGTAGGATAATTAATGTAGGAGTTGAATATAATATTCAATTAAAACATCTCCCTATAAAAACTACTAATAAAATTAATCCCCTTATTCCTTTTAATATAATTAATCTAGACTCTTTAATTATATTTAAAGATAAAAAATTAAATGATCCAATTAAACTATAATAAGAAAGACGAAATCTATAAGCTACTGTTAATCCAATAGAAATATAAAAAATTAAATAGATATAAATATTTAATACTGATATTGATATAACTTCTACAATTAAGTCTTTAGAATAAAACCCTGACATAAAAGGAATCCCACATAAAGCCCAATTACAGATATTTATATAAATACAAGTTAAAGGTAAATGATTAACTAAACCTCCCATAAATCGAATATCTTGACAATTTCCTAATCTATGAATTATATTACCCGCACATATAAATAATAAAGCTTTAAATAAGGCATGTGTAATTAAATGGAAAAAAGCCAACTTTGACTCCCCTAAAGCTAAAATACTCAGTATTAACCCAAGCTGCCTTAAAGTAGATAAAGCAATAATTTTTTTTAAATCATATTCAAAATTAGCTCCCAATCCCGACATAAATATTGTTAAAGAAGCAATAAATAATAAAAAATACAAATGTATAAAACTTAAACAATTTCTAAACCGAATCAACAAATACACCCCTGCTGTAACTAAAGTTGATGAATGAACTAAAGAAGAAACTGGAGTTGGAGCAGCTATAGCTGCAGGTAACCATGAAGAAAACGGTATTTGAGCTCTTTTAGTTATTGCAGCTAAAATTATTAAACCCCTAATTAATATTATAGTTTCATCATTATAAAGAAAATCTAAATAATAAATAAATCTTCATCTCCCAAAATTTATTATTCAAGCAATAGATATTAAAAAAGCTACATCTCCAATCTGATTAGATAAAGCAGTTAATATACCTGCATTATACCTTTTTACATTTTGATAATAAATTACTAAACAATATGAAACTAATCCTAACCCATCTCAACCAAGTAAGATTCTAATTAAATTTGGAGATAAAATTATAAATATTATAGAAAAAACAAATATTACTACTATCAAAATAAATCGATTTTTTGTTAAATCTCCTATTATATACTCTTCACTATAAAAAATTACTATAGAAGAAATAAATATTACTATTGATATAAATAATAAAGATATTCAATCTAATAAAATAATATAAACAAAATTTGTAGAATTTAAAGTTAATCCTCAAATTTCAATTAAATTTACTATATCATTTATTAAAAATATAAAAGATAGCCCAAATATAATTAACCTTAAAATTAAAAATATAAATCTAAAAATATAACAAATAATTTAGAATAAACCTATAACTTTGACACCACAAATCAATATTTTTATTAAACTATCTAAATATAATCATTTAGTTAAAATTTCTATCTTTAAAAATAATATATTTAAAGGAAATCAATGTATAAATAATAGTAAAAATTCTCGTATTGAACAATTTAAATAAGTAAACAAACCCCTATTATAATACCTACCATGTTGAGTATAAGAATATAGAAATAATGAATAAGCTGCCCCAAAAAAATATATTAATGATAAAGTAAATATATTAAAAAAAGAAAAACCAACTAAAGAATTAATTAAAATAATTTCTCTAACTAAATTTAATGATGGAGGCCTCGCCATATTAGAAGATAATAATAAAAATCATCATAAACTAAATGAAGGAATTAAATTTAGTAAGCCTTTATTTAAATAAATACTACGACTATAAGTTCGCTCATATATTAAATTTACTAAACAAAATAAACCTGACAAACATAACCCATGAGCTAGTATTATCAATAAAGATCCTCAAATACCTAAATAATTTAAAGGTAATAAACCTCTTAAAACTAACCTTATATGTGATACAGAAGAATAAGCAATTAATGATTTTATATCTCTTTGTCGAATACAAATTAAAGAAACTATTCTTCCACCTATTAAAGATAATGAAATAAATCAAGTATTTAATGTTAAAAGATGACTTTTAAATATATAAATTGTCCGTAAAAACCCATAACCCCCTAGCTTCAATATAATTCCAGCTAAAATTATTGAACCAGAAATTGGTGCTTCTACATGAGCCTTTGGTAACCATAAATAAAAAAAAAATATAGGAATTTTTACTAAAAAAACTATATTTAAACAAATAAATATGAAACCAAAATTTAACGTAAGTAATTTTAAACTTAAAAAATTCAAAGAATTTTGATTATTATAAATAAAAAATACCATCACTAATATTGGC
Source organism: Altica lythri (assembly GCA_964028335.1). Lineage (NCBI taxonomy): Eukaryota > Metazoa > Arthropoda > Insecta > Coleoptera > Chrysomelidae > Altica > Altica lythri. The sequence continues at coordinate 39,612,244 of OZ034802.1, read as the reverse complement.
AATGATATTAATAATGTATAAAACAATAGATAAATACCTGCTTCTAAACGTTCTGGTTGATAACCTCATCCAATAATTAAAATTAATGTAGGAATTAAACTAACTTCAAAAAACAAATAAAAGATAAATAAATTTAATGATACAAAAGTTAAAAACAATCTAATTATTAAAACTACTATTATCAATAAAAAAAATTTTTGATAAGTATCTTTTAATATTTTAGCTCTAGCCATAATTATTAAAGAACAAATTCAAAAACTTAATAATACTAATCTAAAAGATATTAAATCTAAGCCAAAATTTATTCTAATCTGAGAATAAATTAAACTACTAAAATACCTAAATATAAAAATAAAGCTAAAAATTAAAAATAATCATTGAAAAAATCAATATTCAATATAACAAACTAAGGGAATCAATATAATTAATCCAATTAAAAATTTTATCATAAATTAGAAAATGTTATAATATAATCATTACCGTGAACTCGAACTATAATAATCAAAATTGATAAACCTAGTACACTCTCACAAACTCTTATTGCAAAAAAAATTATACTAAAAAAATAATCATTTTCTAAAATTCTTAAATAAACAAAAAAGATTTAAAAACAAGACTACTACCAAATATTCTAATCTTAATAATATTAAAAGTAAATGTTTACGATTTATTACAAATATAAAAATACCTGTTAAAAATAAAATAATTTGAAAATATATTAACATTATAGTTTTAATAATTTAAATAAAATAATGATTTTGTAAATCATCTTTAAGATTACTCTTTTAAAACTTCAGATATAAAAAATTTTTCATCATTAATCTCCAAAATTAATATTTTAATTAAACTAATATCTGATATAATTATATTAATTTTAATATGCAACTTTATATTTTTATTTATTTCTCATCCACTAACAAATGGATGTATTCTATTAATTCAAACTATTTTAATTGCATTACTTTCAGGACTTTTAAATCTAAATTTTTGATATTCATATATAATTTTTCTTATTATAATTGGAGGATTATTAATCTTATTTATCTATATAACAAGAATCGCCTCTAATGAAAAATTTAAATTTAATAATATAATTAGAATTTTTATATTATTAACAATTCTTAGTATTTTTATTATTTATTCAATAAATTTTTTATATTTTGATATAGCCCAAATTCAAGAAATAAAAAATTTTTTTTTACAAAAATTTTTTCAAACGTCAATACTAAAATATTTAAATTACCCTAATAATTTAATTTTTATAATGATAATTATTTACTTATTTATTACATTAATTGCTGTAATAAAAATTATTCACTTTTCTTACGGACCACTACGTCAAAAATTTTAATGAAAATACCAATTCGAAAAACTTCTCCGCTAATTAAAATTATTAATAATTCCCTTATTACATTCCCTGCCCCAAGAAATATTTCCACAATATGAAATTTTGGATCTCTACTAGGATTATGTTTAATTGTACAAATCTTAACGGGGTTAATCCTAGCTATGCACTATTGCACTATCTTTAGCATTTGATAGAGTAATTCATATTTGTCGAGATGTAAATTATGGATGGCTATTACGAACCTTACATCTAATGGGGCCTCATTCTTTTTTATTTGTATTTATATTCATATTGGACGAGGAATTTACTATAGATCTTATAAACTTTTAGAAACTTGAATAATTGGTGTAACTATTTTTTTCTTAACAATAGCAACAGCATTTTTAGGATATGTGCTACCCTGAGGACAAATATCATTTTGAGGTGCTACTGTTATTACAAACTTAATATCAGCAATCCCATATTTAGGAACAATACTGGTTCAATGAATTTGAGGAGGATTTGCTGTTGATAATGCAACATTAAATCGATTTTTTACCTTTCATTTTATTTTACCATTTATTATTTTAGCAATAATAATTATTCACCTAATATTTTTACATCAAACAGGATCAAATAATCCCTTAGGAACTCAGTCAAATTTAGATAAAATTCCATTCCACCCATATTTTATTTTTAAAGATTTATTAAGAGGATTAATTGTTTTATTCTTATTAACTTTCTTAACTCTTTTTAATCCATATTTATTAGGAGACCCTGACAATTTTATTCCTGCTAATCCTTTAGTAACTTCAGTACACATTCAACCAGAATGATATTTTTTATTTGCCTATGCAATCTTACGATCAATTCCCAATAAACTTGGAGGGGTAATTGCTCTTGTTATATCAATTGCAATTCTTTATATTCTACCATTTACAAACGAAAAAAAATTTTTAAGAAATAACTTTTATCCAATTAATAAATTAATATTTTGATCATTATTTTCTACAATTATTTTACTTACATGAATTGGGGCTCGACCAGTTGAAGATCCTTATATCTTATTAGGACAAATTTTAACTGTCATTTATTTTTTATATTATATTATAAACCCAATAATTACTAAAATATGAGATAAAATTATTTTTAAATAGTTAATGAACTTGATTTAAGTATATATTTTGAAAATATAAAAAAGAGATAAAAATTCTCTATTAACTTGTACTAAAAATAATTAACTAAATAAATAGGATAAAAATAAACATTAAATAATTTAAAGCAACAGGCAAATAACCTTTTCATGCTAAATATATTAACTTATCATAACGATATCGTGGTAAAGTACCACGAACCCAAACTCAAAAAAAAGATAAACCTACTAACTTAATAAAAAATATAAAACTAAATAAATTAGCTCCTAAAAATATAATTACACATAATATTCTTATAAATAAGATATTTCCATATTCTGCTAAAAATAACATTACAAAACCACCTCTCCTATACTCAACATTAAAGCCTGAAACTAATTCTGATTATCCCTCAGCAAAATCAAAAGGAGTACGATTTGTCTCAGCTAAACTTCTTACAATTCATATAAAACAAAGGGGCAATATTAAATAAATAAATCAAATATATTCTTGAAACTTTAAAAAATCTAATAAATTTAATCTTAAAATTAAAAATAAGTAAGATAACATAATTAAAGATAAACTAACTTCATAAGAAATAGTTTGAGCAACTCTTCGAATACATCCTAATAAGGAATAATTAGAATTAGAAGACCAGCCTGCTAGTATAATTGTATAAACATTTACCCTTGAAATTCTCAAAAAAAATAAAATTGAGTAGTTAAATCTTAAATGACTAGAAAATAAAGGCATACAAAATCATAATAATAAAGATAAAAAAAGATTTACTATTGGACAAATATAAAACAATCTTAAATTTGATAATAAAGGTAAATTTTGCTCCTTAACTAAAAGTTTAATTGCATCTCTAAATGGTTGTAAAATTCCTATAAAACTAACTTTATTAGGACCTTTACGAATTTGAATATAGCCTAAAATTTTTCGTTCTATTAAAGTTAAAAAAGCAATCCCAATTAATACTCTAATAATTAAAATAAAAGTAGATAAAAATATTAAAATTAAATCTAAAAAAATCAAGTATTATTTATAGAAACCTATATATTTAGATTCTAAATCTAACGCACTATTCTGCCAAAATAATAATCTTATTCAAAAATAAATAAATTTTATTTATATTAAATCCTTTCGTACTAAAATATATTAACTATTTAAAGATAGAAACCAACCTGGCTTACACCGGTTTAAACTCAGATCATGTAAAATTTTTAAAGTCGAACAGACTTAATCTTTTAGCTGCTACACCAAAATCTAATTTTAATCCAACATCGAGGTCGCAATCTTTATTATCGATTTGAACTCTCCAATAAAATTACGCTGTTATCCCTAAGGTAATTTTATCTTATAATTATTTATTAAAATAAAAAAAGTTTATTAATTTTTTCAATCACCCCAATTAAATTTCCTATAAAATATATAATTTTAAATTCTAAATATTATATAAAATAAAAAAATAAAACTCTATAGGGTCTTCTCGTCTTTTAAAAAAATTTAAGCTTTTTAACTTAATAATAAAATTTTAATTTAATTATTAAAAGACAGTTTTTTTTTCATCAAACCCTTCATACTAGCTTTCAATTAAAAAACTAATGATTATGCTACCTTAGCACAGTCAAAATACTGCGGCCATTTAAATTCTCAGTGGGCAGGTAAGACCTAAAATTAACTTTCAATAGGCCATGTTTTTATTAAACAGGTGAAAAAATTTTTGCCGAATTCCTTATAATAACCTAAAAATTTATTTTATTTTTAAATTTAATTATAATAATTTTATTATTATTACTAATTTTTATAAATTTTAAACTATATTTAAATAAAAAAATTATAGAATATATATATATATATAAATCTTTAATTTTAAATTAAATTATAACATACTTTTAATTATAAAAATTTCTAATCCTAAATTATTTTAATTACAAAATTCTAATAATATTTTATTTTTAAGCTCATCCCTAAAAATATTTTCTATTACTAATATAAAATTAAATAGATAAAACTATATTAATAATATTTTAAATTAAATTTATTTCTTTAAAAACTAGATATATTTAGAAACGAATAACATTTCATTACTAAAAAATAATTTCATTTAATTTTTTCACATTAACAAATTTAACTTTTTAGCTCTTTTAAATTCGAGAATATTAAATTTTTAATTTTTATTTAATAAACCCTGATACACAAGGTACAACAAATTAAATTTTCTTATTAAATAATTTAATAATTCTTTAACAATACTATTTCACTATAATTAATAAAATTATTTCAATAAATTTAATAAAACTAAAATATACTTATTTTAATAACAATAAAATTAAATTTTTAATAATATATAATTTTCAAATTAAATTGATTTAACAATTAACTTTTTAATGTAAATAAAATATTTTTTAAACTTTAATTTGTATTCTAGACTCACCTTCCAGTAAACCTACTTTGTTACGACTTATTTCATATTAAATGAAAGCGACGGGCGATATGTACATATTTTAGAACTAAATCATTTTAATAAATTATTAAAATTACTATCAAATCCAAATTCATTATAATTTAAAATTATAAATCCTTTAATAAATTAATTGTAACCCATTTAATCTTTCTTATAAACTATACCTTGATCTGAATTATATTTTTATTAAAAATTTTAAATATTAGAATTCTAATAAAATATTTTTTACGACGATATATAAGCTAAAACAAAAAGTAAATAAAATCGTGGATTATCATTTACTAAACAGGTTCCTCTGAATAGATTAAAATACCGCCAAAATTTTTAATTTTCAAGAACTTAACTAATACTAATCTAATCTCTTTATTACATTTCTTATAATAGGGTATCTAATCCTAGTTTATAACAAAAATTTCTAAACTTCAAAATAAAAACTTACCAAAAATAAATTTAAAATTCCACCTAACAAATTTATTTTTTTAATAAATTAATTTCCTTTAATTTTAATTAAATTAATTAAATTTTGCTATTTGTATAACCGCAACTGCTGGCACAAATTTTGTTAACAATAATAAAAATTTCTAATTCTTAAACTATTAAATAATTAATTTTAATTACTATATAATTATTATTTAAAAAAATTTATATATAATAAAATTTTAAACCTAATTTCTAAACCAAAATAAAATTTTTATAAATATTTAAAACTTAATAAACATATAATTACCATTCCTCCCTTTAAAGACTAAAATAATAATTTGAAAAACTAAATATTTATAGTTTCATCTAAATTTAATTAAAAATTCAGCTTTAATATATTTACCAAATAAAATAACTAAAATCATGACACCAAAAAATCAAAATCAAAATCTCCCATAACCTTAATTCAAATTTTTGGCTTATAAGCATTTCTAACAGCTTAAAGACCTATATAAATTCAAAATCAAGGTCTCCCATAACCTTAATTCAAATTTTTGGCTTATAAGCATTTCTAACAGCTTAAAGACCTATATAAAATTCAAAATCAAGGTCTCCCATAAACTTAATTCAAATTTTTGGCTTATAAGCATTTCTAACAGCTTAAAGACCTATATAAAATTCAAAATCAAGGTCTCCCATAACCTTAATTCAAATTTTTGGCTTATAAGCATTTCTTACAGCTTAAAGACCTATATAAATTCAAAATCAAGGTCTCCCATAACCTTAATTCAAATTTTTGGCTTATAAGCATTTCTAACAGCTTAAAGACCTATATAAAATTCAAAATCAAGGTCTCCCATAACCTTAATTCAAATTTTTGGCTTATAAGCATTTCTAACAGCTTAAAGACCTATATAAAATTCAAAATCAAGGTCTCCCATAACCTTAATTCAAATTTTTGGCTTATAAGCATTTCTAACAGCTTAAAGACCTATATAAAATTCAAAATCAAGGTCTCCCATAACCTTAATTCAAATTTTTGGCTTATAAGAATTTCTAACAGCTTAAAGACCTGTATAAAATTCAAAATCAAGGTCTCCCATAACCTTAATTCAAATTTTTGGCTTATAAGCATTTCTAACAAATTAAAGACCTATATAAAATTCAAAATCAAGGTCTCCCATAACCTTAATTCAAATTTTTGGCTTATAAACATTTCTAACAGCTTAAAGACCTAAATAAAATTCAAAATCAAGATCTCCCATAACCTTAATTCAAATTTTTGGCTTATAAGCATTTCTAACAGCTTAAAGACCTATATAAAATTCAAAATCAAGGTCTCCCATAACCTTAATTCAAATTTTTGGCTTATAAGCATTTCTAACAGCTTAAAGACCTATATAAAATTCAAAATCAAGGTCTCCCATAACCTTAATTCAAATTTTTGGCTTATAAACATTTCTAACAGCTTAAAAACCTAAATAAAATTCAAAATCAAGGTCTCCCATAACCTTAATTCAAATTTTTGGCTTATAAGCATTTCTAACAGCTTAAAGACCTATATAAAATTCAAAATCAAGGTCTCCCATAACCTTAATTCAAATTTTTGGCTTATAAACATTTCTAACAGCTTAAAGACCTAAATAAAATTCAAAATCAAGGTCTCCCATAACCTTAATTCAAATTTTTGGCTTATAAGCATTTCTAACAGCTTAAAGACCTAAATAAAATTCAAAATCAAGGTCTCCCATAACCTTAATTCAAATTTTTGACTTATAAGCATTTCTAACAGCTTAAAGACCTATATAAAATTCAAAATCAAGGTCTCCCATAATCTTAATTCAAATTTTTGGCTTATAAACATTTCTAACAGCTTAAAAACCTGTATAAAATTCAAAATCAAAGTCTCCCATAACCTTAATTCAAATTTTTGGCTTATAAGCATTTCTAACAGCTTAAAGACCTAAATAAAATTCAAAATCAAGGTCTCCCATAACCTTAATTCAAATTTTTGGCTTATAAACATTTCTAACAGCTTAAAGACCTAAATAAAATTCAAAATCAAGGTCTCCCATAACCTTAATTCAAATTTTTGGCTTATAAGCATTTCTAACAGCTTAAAGACCTATATAAAATTCAAAATCAAGGTCTCCCATAACCTTAATTCAAATTTTTGGCTTATAAACATTTCTAACAGCTTAAAGACCTAAATAAAATTCAAAATCAAGGTCTCCCATAACCTTAATTCAAATTTTTGGCTTATAAGCATTTCTAACAGCTTAAAGACCTATATAAAATTCAAAATCAAGGTCTCCCATAACCTTAATTCAAATTTTTGGCTTGTAAACATTTCTAACAGCTTAAAGACCTATATAAAATTCAAAATCAAGGTCTCCCATAACCTTAATTCAAATTTTTGGCTTATAAACATTTCTAACAGCTTAAAGACCTATATAAAATTCAAAATCAAGGTCTCCCATAACCTTAATTCAAATTTTTGGCTTATAAGAATTTCTAACAGCTTAAAGACCTGTATAAAATTCAAAATCAAGGTCTCCCATAACCTTAATTCAAATTTTTGGCTTATAAGCATTTCTAACAGCTTAAAGACCTATATAAAATTCAAAATCAAGGTCTCCCATAACCTTAATTCAAATTTTTGGCTTATAAACATTTCTAACAGCTTAAAGACCTAAATAAAATTCAAAATCAAGGTCTCCCATAACCTTAATCCAAATTTTTGGCTTATAAACATTTCTAACAACTTAAAGACCTGTATAAAATTCAAAATCAAGGTCTCCCATAACCTTAATTCAAATTTTTGGCTTATAAGCATTTCTAACAGCTTAAAGACCTGTATAAATTCAAAATCAAGGTCTCCCATAACCTTAATTCAAATTTTTGGCTTATAAACATTTCTAACAGCTTAAAGACCTAAATAAAATTCAAAATCAAGGTCACCCATAACCTTAATTCAAATTTTTGGCTTATAAGCATTTCTAACAGCTTAAAGACCTATATAAAATTCAAAATCAAGGTCTCCCATAACCTTAATTCAAATTTTTGGCTTATAAGCATTTCTAACAGCTTAAAGACCTATATAAAATTCAAAATCAAGGTCTCCCATAACCTTAATTCAAATTTTTGGCTTGTAAACATTTCTAACAGCTTAAAGACCTGTATAAAATTCAAAATCAAGGTCTCCCATAACCTTAATTCAAATTTTTGGCTTATAAGCATTTCTAACAGCTTAAAGACCTATATAAAATTCAAAATCAAGGTCTCCCATAACCTTAATTCAAATTTTTGGCTTATAAGAATTTCTAACAGCTTAAAGACTCCCATAACCTTAATTCAAATTTTTGGCTTATAAGCATTTCTAACAGCTTAAAGACCTATATAAAATTCAAAATCAAGGTCTCCCATAACCTTAATTCAAATTTTTGGCTTATAAACATTTCTAACAGCTTAAAGACCTAAATAAAATTCAAAATCAAGGTCTCCCATAACCTTAATTCAAATTTTTGGCTTATAAACATTTCTAACAACTTAAAGACCTGTATAAAATTCAAAATCAAGGTCTCCCATAACCTTAATTCAAATTTTTGGCTTATAAGCATTTCTAACAGCGTAAAGACCTGTATAAATTCAAAATCAAGGTCTCCCATAACCTTAATTCAAATTTTTGGCTTATAAACATTTCTAACAGCTTAAAGACCTAAATAAAATTCAAAATCAAGGTCTCCCACAACCTTAATTCAAATTTTTGGCTTATAAGCATTTCTAACAGCTTAAAGACCTATATAAAATTCAAAATCAAGGTCTCCCATAACCTTAATTCAAATTTTTGGCTTATAAGCATTTTTAACAGCTTAAAGACCTATATAAAATTCAAAATCAAGGTCTCCCATAACCTTAATTCAAATTTTTGGCTTGTAAACATTTCTAACAGCTTAAAGACCTCTATAAAATTCAATCTAATTTCCCAGCTAAATTCTAAACCAAATTTAAACCAATCAAAATCCAAATTAACTTTCAATTTATATGAAAATCACCTTTAAATAAATTTATACTTAAATTAATTAACTATAAGCTTTTGTAAATAAATCAAATTATACGTTTTTTTTTTGACAAAAATCAGCCTGATTTCAAAGGCCCATTGAAACCCTAAACAACAAAAATTTTAAAATTTTTTTAAAAATAATTCGTTTTTTAAAACAAAGCCATTTTCATTTTTTTTTGTAAAAAAAAACGTTAGTGTTTTTAAAACAATTTTTGTTTAAAATTTCGATTTATTTTTTTTTTTTAAATTTAGCTTGTAAAAAAAAACTTTTATAAATATTTTTTTTCTGTAAACATGTAATTAAACCCCTATTTTTCCGCCCTTCTATTTTATATGAAAATATAAAAGTAATTAACAAAATAATTTAAATAAAAAATTTTATAATTTTTTATTTTTACTTATACAAAAGCTTATAGTTAATTAATTTAAGTAGTTTTTTTTTTTTTAAATTTATATATATATAAAAGTTATATTTATTAATATTTATAATAAATAGTTATATATATATAATTATTTATATTAAAGTTTATAGTTTTTAATTTTAAATAGATAATTATATTATTAAAAATAATTGTTAAAGATTTATTTTATATATATATATATATATATATGTTATGATGTAGTGTTTCACGGATGGTAGAATGAACAGTAGTGGTGTTCCGGGTTTCAATCCGTTGGTTGTTTGTGTCTTCACGACGTTTCGCCAACATCTCAGCTGGCATTTTCAAGTGATGCTTCCTTTGCGGCTGCTCAACTTGGAATGAGCTGCGTGGTCCTGTGTTGCTGCTTTTATACGCGTCGGCGGCGGCGCAGGTTATATCGCTGTTCTGTGATTGGTGGGCGGTGCGGTTCAGGTGTTGACGTTTCCTCCACCCGAGGTCGTTGACCGCGCCGATTATTTCCTGACTGTATTTGGGCCTGGATGGGTACGGCTGTCCTTGTTGCGTTTGTGTTTCTTATTGGTTCTGCCCGTGTCTGAGTATTCTCCAAGGATTTTTGTTCTTCTTGGGTAATTGGATTGGATTGTCTTTTGAGGAGACTTTTCCAAGTGTTGGAGATGTTTTGTGCATCGTCTCTTTTGTTGAGGCTGTTGGTTCTCTCTATTTCGAGGGCTTCTCTAACTATGCGGGTTCTGTAGTGTTTGATAGGTGCAATCTGTTTTGTTTCTGGGAAGTTTATTGTGTGGCCCGTTTCCTGGTGGTGTTGAAAAAGGGCTGATGTCGTTTGCTTATTTCTGATGTTGTTCTGGTGTTCCTGTACTCTGGCTGAGATTCTTCTATTTGTTTGTCCGATGTATTCTTTGTCGCAGTTACTGCACGGGATGCTGTATACGCCTTGGTTTTCTAAAGGTATTTTGTCTTTTGGATTGCCTATTATTTTGTGTAAGGTAGTCTGCGGCTTGTAGATTGTGGAAATGTCATGCCTTCTTAGAATCCTTCCAATCACGTCTGTTACGCCTTTTATATATGGCAGTTTAGTTTTTGGTTTGGACATGTCGTATTCTTCCTTATTTGTTGTTGGTCTCGTGGCTTGTTTTTGTGCTTTTTTGATTGTGTGTTCATGGTATCCGTTTTGTCTTAGGGCGGTTGTGATGTTATGAAGTTCTTCTTGTCGGTTCGTTGTTTTTGTTAGGCGTATAGATCTGGATATCAGTGTACTGGCTACCGATTGCAATTGGGAAGGGTGATGATGAGATCTAGCATTCAGATATCTATTAGTGTGTGTAGGTTTCCTGTATACCGTGTAATCAATTGTGAGGTCATTGTTTCTTGTAATAAGTAGGTCAAGAAAAGGCAATTGGCCATTCTCTTCAACTTCTAACGTGAACTGTATTCGGTGGTGGATGTTGTTTAGTTCATCAAGGAAATTGTCAAGATTGGGTCTTCCATGAGGCCATATGATAAAGATGTCGTCCACGTAGCGTTTCCAAAAAGTCGGCTTCATTTTAGCTTTACTTAGTGCATTGGTTTCGAAATACTTCATGTAGAGATTGGCAATTACTGGTGATAGTGAGGATCCCATGGGGGCGCCTTCTGTTTGTCTATACAAGTTGTTCTCATACGAGAAATACGTATTCTTCAGACAGTGTCTTGCAAGTTCGATAATGTGTCTTGGGAAATCTTCATTTGTAGCTATTTGGTCTAGAGCCTCGTCAATTGGTACGCTTGGGTAAAGTGACTTTATATCTAGGCTAGCTAGGAGGTCATCTTTGTGCAGTTTAAGGTTTTTAATTATATTTGTCAGGTGTTCTGAGTTCTTGACGTAGGAATCTGCTTCTTCGCTGGTTGGCTGCATGATCTCTGCAAGATATTTCTCGAGTTGTTGAGTTGGTGAGTCTATAGCGCTAACGATTGGTCTTAATGGCACTCCCTCCTTGTGAATTTTTGGCAACCCGTATAGTTTAGGGCATCTGCTAGCTTTTTCCCGAGGAATTATGCGAGCCTCGATTTCTGCCCCAAGCTTGGCGGCTTTGATTTTATCTTTTGTTGTCTTCTCAAGGTATGTTGTTGGGTCTCTTGTGACTTTTTTATATGTGTCGTCTTGGAGTATGTCTGCCATTTTTGTTCTATATTCTTCCGTATTCATCACCACTGTGACATTTCCCTTGTCTGCTTTCAGTATAGTGATGTCTTTGTTTGCCTTTAGATTGTTGAGGGCTCTCATTTCGGACGGTTTTATGTTTGGTTTTGGTGGTTTGCTGGTCCTGAGAATACGTGCTACGTCTTGACGTATTATTTCAGCCTCATCGTCCGGCTTTTGGTCTAGGGCTGCTTCGATGTTCGCGATTATGTCCTCTGTTGGAATCGTCTTCGGTGTCACTGCAAAGTTAAAACCCTTGCTAAGGATGTGTTTCTCTTCCTCTGAGAGTTGGTAGTCAGAGAGGTTTTTAACCACTTTATTGATATCGAGTGGCTCTACTTTTGGTTCGGTTTTCCTCAGAAGTCGGGCAAATTTATTTTTCTGTTTGTCGGTTCTGTTCTTGAAGTCTGTTTCCGTCCTCCAGGTTGATAACTCATCTACTTTTTGCCAGAGTAACGGGTGAATTTCTTTGCTCAGTTGCAGATGTAGATCGTAGGCTGCTTTTTCTGTTTGGGCAACTTGTCTCCGTTTTTCTCGAATTTGTTCTCTTAGAAGCGATTTGCTCGTGTTTCTTAGGATATTTTCTGCTCTTTTTGTCCTTAAATGGTAAGTCAATTTGGTACACGTAGGCAGAACGTTGTTGTCGCGACATCTTATTAGAAATGTTATGTCGCAACATAATGTTGTGATTTTGGACCTTAGTGTTTCGAAGCGTTTTGTTGTTCTGAAGGTCTCCTCCCCGTAGAGGTGTACTATGTTATGATGTAGTGTTTCACGGATGGTAGAATGAACAGTAGTGGTGTTCCGGGTTTCAATCCGTTGGTTGTTTGTGTCTTCACGACGTTTCGCCAACATCTCAGCTGGCATTTTCAAGTGATGCTTCCTTTGCGGCTGCTCAACTTGGAATGAGCTGCGTGGTCCTGTGTTGCTGCTTTTATACGCGTCGGCGGCGGCGCAGGTTATATCGCTGTTCTGTGATTGGTGGGCGGTGCGGTTCAGGTGTTGACGTTTCCTCCACCCGAGGTCGTTGACCGCGCCGATTATTTCCTGACTGTATTTGGGCCTGGATGGGTACGGCTGTCCTTGTTGCGTTTGTGTTTCTTATTGGTTCTGCCCGTGTCTGAGTATTCTCCAAGGATTTTTGTTCTTCTTGGGTAATTGGATTGGATTGTCTTTTGAGGAGACTTTTCCAAGTGTTGGAGATGTTTTGTGCATCGTCTCTTTTGTTGAGGCTGTTGGTTCTCTCTATTTCGAGGGCTTCTCTAACTATGCGGGTTCTGTAGTGTTTGATAGGTGCAATCTGTTTTGTTTCTGGGAAGTTTATTGTGTGGCCCGTTTCCTGGTGGTGTTGAAAAAGGGCTGATGTCGTTTGCTTATTTCTGATGTTGTTCTGGTGTTCCTGTACTCTGGCTGAGATTCTTCTATTTGTTTGTCCGATGTATTCTTTGTCGCAGTTACTGCACGGGATGCTGTATACGCCTTGGTTTTCTAAAGGTATTTTGTCTTTTGGATTGCCTATTATTTTGTGTAAGGTAGTCTGCGGCTTGTAGATTGTGGAAATGTCATGCCTTCTTAGAATCCTTCCAATCACGTCTGTTACGCCTTTTATATATGGCAGTTTAGTTTTTGGTTTGGACATGTCGTATTCTTCCTTATTTGTTGTTGGTCTCGTGGCTTGTTTTTGTGCTTTTTTGATTGTGTGTTCATGGTATCCGTTTTGTCTTAGGGCGGTTGTGATGTTATGAAGTTCTTCTTGTCGGTTCGTTGTTTTTGTTAGGCGTATAGATCTGGATATCAGTGTACTGGCTACCGATTGCAATTGGGAAGGGTGATGATGAGATCTAGCATTCAGATATCTATTAGTGTGTGTAGGTTTCCTGTATACCGTGTAATCAATTGTGAGGTCATTGTTTCTTGTAATAAGTAGGTCAAGAAAAGGCAATTGGCCATTCTCTTCAACTTCTAACGTGAACTGTATTCGGTGGTGGATGTTGTTTAGTTCATCAAGGAAATTGTCAAGATTGGGTCTTCCATGAGGCCATATGATAAAGATGTCGTCCACGTAGCGTTTCCAAAAAGTCGGCTTCATTTTAGCTTTACTTAGTGCATTGGTTTCGAAATACTTCATGTAGAGATTGGCAATTACTGGTGATAGTGAGGATCCCATGGGGGCGCCTTCTGTTTGTCTATACAAGTTGTTCTCATACGAGAAATACGTATTCTTCAGACAGTGTCTTGCAAGTTCGATAATGTGTCTTGGGAAATCTTCATTTGTAGCTATTTGGTCTAGAGCCTCGTCAATTGGTACGCTTGGGTAAAGTGACTTTATATCTAGGCTAGCTAGGAGGTCATCTTTGTGCAGTTTAAGGTTTTTAATTATATTTGTCAGGTGTTCTGAGTTCTTGACGTAGGAATCTGCTTCTTCGCTGGTTGGCTGCATGATCTCTGCAAGATATTTCTCGAGTTGTTGAGTTGGTGAGTCTATAGCGCTAACGATTGGTCTTAATGGCACTCCCTCCTTGTGAATTTTTGGCAACCCGTATAGTTTAGGGCATCTGCTAGCTTTTTCCCGAGGAATTATGCGAGCCTCGATTTCTGCCCCAAGCTTGGCGGCTTTGATTTTATCTTTTGTTGTCTTCTCAAGGTATGTTGTTGGGTCTCTTGTGACTTTTTTATATGTGTCGTCTTGGAGTATGTCTGCCATTTTTGTTCTATATTCTTCCGTATTCATCACCACTGTGACATTTCCCTTGTCTGCTTTCAGTATAGTGATGTCTTTGTTTGCCTTTAGATTGTTGAGGGCTCTCATTTCGGACGGTTTTATGTTTGGTTTTGGTGGTTTGCTGGTCCTGAGAATACGTGCTACGTCTTGACGTATTATTTCAGCCTCATCGTCCGGCTTTTGGTCTAGGGCTGCTTCGATGTTCGCGATTATGTCCTCTGTTGGAATCGTCTTCGGTGTCACTGCAAAGTTAAAACCCTTGCTAAGGATGTGTTTCTCTTCCTCTGAGAGTTGGTAGTCAGAGAGGTTTTTAACCACTTTATTGATATCGAGTGGCTCTACTTTTGGTTCGGTTTTCCTCAGAAGTCGGGCAAATTTATTTTTCTGTTTGTCGGTTCTGTTCTTGAAGTCTGTTTCCGTCCTCCAGGTTGATAACTCATCTACTTTTTGCCAGAGTAACGGGTGAATTTCTTTGCTCAGTTGCAGATGTAGATCGTAGGCTGCTTTTTCTGTTTGGGCAACTTGTCTCCGTTTTTCTCGAATTTGTTCTCTTAGAAGCGATTTGCTCGTGTTTCTTAGGATATTTTCTGCTCTTTTTGTCCTTAAATGGTAAGTCAATTTGGTACACGTAGGCAGAACGTTGTTGTCGCGACATCTTATTAGAAATGTTATGTCGCAACATAATGTTGTGATTTTGGACCTTAGTGTTTCGAAGCGTTTTGTTGTTCTGAAGGTCTCCTCCCCGTAGAGGTGTACTATGTTATGATGTAGTGTTTCACGGATGGTAGAATGAACAGTAGTGGTGTTCCGGGTTTCAATCCGTTGGTTGTTTGTGTCTTCACGACGTTTCGCCAACATCTCAGCTGGCATTTTCAAGTGATGCTTCCTTTGCGGCTGCTCAACTTGGAATGAGCTGCGTGGTCCTGTGTTGCTGCTTTTATACGCGTCGGCGGCGGCGCAGGTTATATCGCTGTTCTGTGATTGGTGGGCGGTGCGGTTCAGGTGTTGACGTTTCCTCCACCCGAGGTCGTTGACCGCGCCGATTATTTCCTGACTGTATTTGGGCCTGGATGGGTACGGCTGTCCTTGTTGCGTTTGTGTTTCTTATTGGTTCTGCCCGTGTCTGAGTATTCTCCAAGGATTTTTGTTCTTCTTGGGTAATTGGATTGGATTGTCTTTTGAGGAGACTTTTCCAAGTGTTGGAGATGTTTTGTGCATCGTCTCTTTTGTTGAGGCTGTTGGTTCTCTCTATTTCGAGGGCTTCTCTAACTATGCGGGTTCTGTAGTGTTTGATAGGTGCAATCTGTTTTGTTTCTGGGAAGTTTATTGTGTGGCCCGTTTCCTGGTGGTGTTGAAAAAGGGCTGATGTCGTTTGCTTATTTCTGATGTTGTTCTGGTGTTCCTGTACTCTGGCTGAGATTCTTCTATTTGTTTGTCCGATGTATTCTTTGTCGCAGTTACTGCACGGGATGCTGTATACGCCTTGGTTTTCTAAAGGTATTTTGTCTTTTGGATTGCCTATTATTTTGTGTAAGGTAGTCTGCGGCTTGTAGATTGTGGAAATGTCATGCCTTCTTAGAATCCTTCCAATCACGTCTGTTACGCCTTTTATATATGGCAGTTTAGTTTTTGGTTTGGACATGTCGTATTCTTCCTTATTTGTTGTTGGTCTCGTGGCTTGTTTTTGTGCTTTTTTGATTGTGTGTTCATGGTATCCGTTTTGTCTTAGGGCGGTTGTGATGTTATGAAGTTCTTCTTGTCGGTTCGTTGTTTTTGTTAGGCGTATAGATCTGGATATCAGTGTACTGGCTACCGATTGCAATTGGGAAGGGTGATGATGAGATCTAGCATTCAGATATCTATTAGTGTGTGTAGGTTTCCTGTATACCGTGTAATCAATTGTGAGGTCATTGTTTCTTGTAATAAGTAGGTCAAGAAAAGGCAATTGGCCATTCTCTTCAACTTCTAACGTGAACTGTATTCGGTGGTGGATGTTGTTTAGTTCATCAAGGAAATTGTCAAGATTGGGTCTTCCATGAGGCCATATGATAAAGATGTCGTCCACGTAGCGTTTCCAAAAAGTCGGCTTCATTTTAGCTTTACTTAGTGCATTGGTTTCGAAATACTTCATGTAGAGATTGGCAATTACTGGTGATAGTGAGGATCCCATGGGGGCGCCTTCTGTTTGTCTATACAAGTTGTTCTCATACGAGAAATACGTATTCTTCAGACAGTGTCTTGCAAGTTCGATAATGTGTCTTGGGAAATCTTCATTTGTAGCTATTTGGTCTAGAGCCTCGTCAATTGGTACGCTTGGGTAAAGTGACTTTATATCTAGGCTAGCTAGGAGGTCATCTTTGTGCAGTTTAAGGTTTTTAATTATATTTGTCAGGTGTTCTGAGTTCTTGACGTAGGAATCTGCTTCTTCGCTGGTTGGCTGCATGATCTCTGCAAGATATTTCTCGAGTTGTTGAGTTGGTGAGTCTATAGCGCTAACGATTGGTCTTAATGGCACTCCCTCCTTGTGAATTTTTGGCAACCCGTATAGTTTAGGGCATCTGCTAGCTTTTTCCCGAGGAATTATGCGAGCCTCGATTTCTGCCCCAAGCTTGGCGGCTTTGATTTTATCTTTTGTTGTCTTCTCAAGGTATGTTGTTGGGTCTCTTGTGACTTTTTTATATGTGTCGTCTTGGAGTATGTCTGCCATTTTTGTTCTATATTCTTCCGTATTCATCACCACTGTGACATTTCCCTTGTCTGCTTTCAGTATAGTGATGTCTTTGTTTGCCTTTAGATTGTTGAGGGCTCTCATTTCGGACGGTTTTATGTTTGGTTTTGGTGGTTTGCTGGTCCTGAGAATACGTGCTACGTCTTGACGTATTATTTCAGCCTCATCGTCCGGCTTTTGGTCTAGGGCTGCTTCGATGTTCGCGATTATGTCCTCTGTTGGAATCGTCTTCGGTGTCACTGCAAAGTTAAAACCCTTGCTAAGGATGTGTTTCTCTTCCTCTGAGAGTTGGTAGTCAGAGAGGTTTTTAACCACTTTATTGATATCGAGTGGCTCTACTTTTGGTTCGGTTTTCCTCAGAAGTCGGGCAAATTTATTTTTCTGTTTGTCGGTTCTGTTCTTGAAGTCTGTTTCCGTCCTCCAGGTTGATAACTCATCTACTTTTTGCCAGAGTAACGGGTGAATTTCTTTGCTCAGTTGCAGATGTAGATCGTAGGCTGCTTTTTCTGTTTGGGCAACTTGTCTCCGTTTTTCTCGAATTTGTTCTCTTAGAAGCGATTTGCTCGTGTTTCTTAGGATATTTTCTGCTCTTTTTGTCCTTAAATGGTAAGTCAATTTGGTACACGTAGGCAGAACGTTGTTGTCGCGACATCTTATTAGAAATGTTATGTCGCAACATAATGTTGTGATTTTGGACCTTAGTGTTTCGAAGCGTTTTGTTGTTCTGAAGGTCTCCTCCCCGTAGAGGTGTACTATGTTATGATGTAGTGTTTCACGGATGGTAGAATGAACAGTAGTGGTGTTCCGGGTTTCAATCCGTTGGTTGTTTGTGTCTTCACGACGTTTCGCCAACATCTCAGCTGGCATTTTCAAGTGATGCTTCCTTTGCGGCTGCTCAACTTGGAATGAGCTGCGTGGTCCTGTGTTGCTGCTTTTATACGCGTCGGCGGCGGCGCAGGTTATATCGCTGTTCTGTGATTGGTGGGCGGTGCGGTTCAGGTGTTGACGTTTCCTCCACCCGAGGTCGTTGACCGCGCCGATTATTTCCTGACTGTATTTGGGCCTGGATGGGTACGGCTGTCCTTGTTGCGTTTGTGTTTCTTATTGGTTCTGCCCGTGTCTGAGTATTCTCCAAGGATTTTTGTTCTTCTTGGGTAATTGGATTGGATTGTCTTTTGAGGAGACTTTTCCAAGTGTTGGAGATGTTTTGTGCATCGTCTCTTTTGTTGAGGCTGTTGGTTCTCTCTATTTCGAGGGCTTCTCTAACTATGCGGGTTCTGTAGTGTTTGATAGGTGCAATCTGTTTTGTTTCTGGGAAGTTTATTGTGTGGCCCGTTTCCTGGTGGTGTTGAAAAAGGGCTGATGTCGTTTGCTTATTTCTGATGTTGTTCTGGTGTTCCTGTACTCTGGCTGAGATTCTTCTATTTGTTTGTCCGATGTATTCTTTGTCGCAGTTACTGCACGGGATGCTGTATACGCCTTGGTTTTCTAAAGGTATTTTGTCTTTTGGATTGCCTATTATTTTGTGTAAGGTAGTCTGCGGCTTGTAGATTGTGGAAATGTCATGCCTTCTTAGAATCCTTCCAATCACGTCTGTTACGCCTTTTATATATGGCAGTTTAGTTTTTGGTTTGGACATGTCGTATTCTTCCTTATTTGTTGTTGGTCTCGTGGCTTGTTTTTGTGCTTTTTTGATTGTGTGTTCATGGTATCCGTTTTGTCTTAGGGCGGTTGTGATGTTATGAAGTTCTTCTTGTCGGTTCGTTGTTTTTGTTAGGCGTATAGATCTGGATATCAGTGTACTGGCTACCGATTGCAATTGGGAAGGGTGATGATGAGATCTAGCATTCAGATATCTATTAGTGTGTGTAGGTTTCCTGTATACCGTGTAATCAATTGTGAGGTCATTGTTTCTTGTAATAAGTAGGTCAAGAAAAGGCAATTGGCCATTCTCTTCAACTTCTAACGTGAACTGTATTCGGTGGTGGATGTTGTTTAGTTCATCAAGGAAATTGTCAAGATTGGGTCTTCCATGAGGCCATATGATAAAGATGTCGTCCACGTAGCGTTTCCAAAAAGTCGGCTTCATTTTAGCTTTACTTAGTGCATTGGTTTCGAAATACTTCATGTAGAGATTGGCAATTACTGGTGATAGTGAGGATCCCATGGGGGCGCCTTCTGTTTGTCTATACAAGTTGTTCTCATACGAGAAATACGTATTCTTCAGACAGTGTCTTGCAAGTTCGATAATGTGTCTTGGGAAATCTTCATTTGTAGCTATTTGGTCTAGAGCCTCGTCAATTGGTACGCTTGGGTAAAGTGACTTTATATCTAGGCTAGCTAGGAGGTCATCTTTGTGCAGTTTAAGGTTTTTAATTATATTTGTCAGGTGTTCTGAGTTCTTGACGTAGGAATCTGCTTCTTCGCTGGTTGGCTGCATGATCTCTGCAAGATATTTCTCGAGTTGTTGAGTTGGTGAGTCTATAGCGCTAACGATTGGTCTTAATGGCACTCCCTCCTTGTGAATTTTTGGCAACCCGTATAGTTTAGGGCATCTGCTAGCTTTTTCCCGAGGAATTATGCGAGCCTCGATTTCTGCCCCAAGCTTGGCGGCTTTGATTTTATCTTTTGTTGTCTTCTCAAGGTATGTTGTTGGGTCTCTTGTGACTTTTTTATATGTGTCGTCTTGGAGTATGTCTGCCATTTTTGTTCTATATTCTTCCGTATTCATCACCACTGTGACATTTCCCTTGTCTGCTTTCAGTATAGTGATGTCTTTGTTTGCCTTTAGATTGTTGAGGGCTCTCATTTCGGACGGTTTTATGTTTGGTTTTGGTGGTTTGCTGGTCCTGAGAATACGTGCTACGTCTTGACGTATTATTTCAGCCTCATCGTCCGGCTTTTGGTCTAGGGCTGCTTCGATGTTCGCGATTATGTCCTCTGTTGGAATCGTCTTCGGTGTCACTGCAAAGTTAAAACCCTTGCTAAGGATGTGTTTCTCTTCCTCTGAGAGTTGGTAGTCAGAGAGGTTTTTAACCACTTTATTGATATCGAGTGGCTCTACTTTTGGTTCGGTTTTCCTCAGAAGTCGGGCAAATTTATTTTTCTGTTTGTCGGTTCTGTTCTTGAAGTCTGTTTCCGTCCTCCAGGTTGATAACTCATCTACTTTTTGCCAGAGTAACGGGTGAATTTCTTTGCTCAGTTGCAGATGTAGATCGTAGGCTGCTTTTTCTGTTTGGGCAACTTGTCTCCGTTTTTCTCGAATTTGTTCTCTTAGAAGCGATTTGCTCGTGTTTCTTAGGATATTTTCTGCTCTTTTTGTCCTTAAATGGTAAGTCAATTTGGTACACGTAGGCAGAACGTTGTTGTCGCGACATCTTATTAGGAAACGCTACGTGGACGACATCTTTATCATATGGCCTCATGGAAGACCCAATCTTGACAATTTCCTTGATGAACTAAACAACATCCACCACCGAATACAGTTCACGTTAGAAGTTGAAGAGAATGGCCAATTGCCTTTTCTTGACCTACTTATTACAAGAAACAATGACCTCACAATTGATTACACGGTATACAGGAAACCTACACACACTAATAGATATCTGAATGCTAGATCTCATCATCACCCTTCCCAATTGCAATCGGTAGCCAGTACACTGATATCCAGATCTATACGCCTAACAAAAACAACGAACCGACAAGAAGAACTTCATAACATCACAACCGCCCTAAGACAAAACGGATACCATGAACACACAATCAAAAAAGCACAAAAACAAGCCACGAGACCAACAACAAATAAGGAAGAATACGACATGTCCAAACCAAAAACTAAACTGCCATATATAAAAGGCGTAACAGACGTGATTGGAAGGATTCTAAGAAGGCATGACATTTCCACAATCTACAAGCCGCAGACTACCTTACACAAAATAATAGGCAATCCAAAAGACAAAATACCTTTAGAAAACCAAGGCGTATACAGCATCCCGTGCAGTAACTGCGACAAAGAATACATCGGACAAACAAATAGAAGAATCTCAGCCAGAGTACAGGAACACCAGAACAACATCAGAAATAAGCAAACGACATCAGCCCTTTTTCAACACCACCAGGAAACGGGCCACACAATAAACTTCCCAGAAACAAAACAGATTGCACCTATCAAACACTACAGAACCCGCATAGTTAGAGAAGCCCTCGAAATAGAGAGAACCAACAGCCTCAACAAAAGAGACGATGCACAAAACATCTCCAACACTTGGAAAAGTCTCCTCAAAAGACAATCCAATCCAATTACCCAAGAAGAACAAAAATCCTTGGAGAATACTCAGACACGGGCAGAACCAATAAGAAACACAAACGCAACAAGGACAGCCGTACCCATCCAGGCCCAAATACAGTCAGGAAATAATCGGCGCGGTCAACGACCTCGGGTGGAGGAAACGTCAACACCTGAACCGCACCGCCCACCAATCACAGAACAGCGATATAACCTGCGCCGCCGCCGACGCGTATAAAAGCAGCAACACAGGACCACGCAGCTCATTCCAAGTTGAGCAGCCGCAAAGGAAGCATCACTTGAAAATGCCAGCTGAGATGTTGGCGAAACGTCGTGAAGACACAAACAACCAACGGATTGAAACCCGGAACACCACTACTGTTCATTCTACCATCCGTGAAACACTACATCATAACATAGTACACCTCTACGGGGAGGAGACCTTCAGAACAACAAAACGCTTCGAAACACTAAGGTCCAAAATCACAACATTATGTTGCGACATAACATTTCTAATAAGATGTCGCGACAACAACGTTCTGCCTACGTGTACCAAATTGACTTACCATTTAAGGACAAAAAGAGCAGAAAATATCCTAAGAAACACGAGCAAATCGCTTCTAAGAGAACAAATTCGAGAAAAACGGAGACAAGTTGCCCAAACAGAAAAAGCAGCCTACGATCTACATCTGCAACTGAGCAAAGAAATTCACCCGTTACTCTGGCAAAAAGTAGATGAGTTATCAACCTGGAGGACGGAAACAGACTTCAAGAACAGAACCGACAAACAGAAAAATAAATTTGCCCGACTTCTGAGGAAAACCGAACCAAAAGTAGAGCCACTCGATATCAATAAAGTGGTTAAAAACCTCTCTGACTACCAACTCTCAGAGGAAGAGAAACACATCCTTAGCAAGGGTTTTAACTTTGCAGTGACACCGAAGACGATTCCAACAGAGGACATAATCGCGAACATCGAAGCAGCCCTAGACCAAAAGCCGGACGATGAGGCTGAAATAATACGTCAAGACGTAGCACGTATTCTCAGGACCAGCAAACCACCAAAACCAAACATAAAACCGTCCGAAATGAGAGCCCTCAACAATCTAAAGGCAAACAAAGACATCACTATACTGAAAGCAGACAAGGGAAATGTCACAGTGGTGATGAATACGGAAGAATATAGAACAAAAATGGCAGACATACTCCAAGACGACACATATAAAAAAGTCACAAGAGACCCAACAACATACCTTGAGAAGACAACAAAAGATAAAATCAAAGCCGCCAAGCTTGGGGCAGAAATCGAGGCTCGCATAATTCCTCGGGAAAAAGCTAGCAGATGCCCTAAACTATACGGGTTGCCAAAAATTCACAAGGAGGGAGTGCCATTAAGACCAATCGTTAGCGCTATAGACTCACCAACTCAACAACTCGAGAAATATCTTGCAGAGATCATGCAGCCAACCAGCGAAGAAGCAGATTCCTACGTCAAGAACTCAGAACACCTGACAAATATAATTAAAAACCTTAAACTGCACAAAGATGACCTCCTAGCTAGCCTAGATATAAAGTCACTTTACCCAAGCGTACCAATTGACGAGGCTCTAGACCAAATAGCTACAAATGAAGATTTCCCAAGACACATTATCGAACTTGCAAGACACTGTCTGAAGAATACGTATTTCTCGTATGAGAACAACTTGTATAGACAAACAGAAGGCGCCCCCATGGGATCCTCACTATCACCAGTAATTGCCAATCTCTACATGAAGTATTTCGAAACCAATGCACTAAGTAAAGCTAAAATGAAGCCGACTTTTTGGAAACGCTACGTGGACGACATCTTTATCATATGGCCTCATGGAAGACCCAATCTTGACAATTTCCTTGATGAACTAAACAACATCCACCACCGAATACAGTTCACGTTAGAAGTTGAAGAGAATGGCCAATTGCCTTTTCTTGACCTACTTATTACAAGAAACAATGACCTCACAATTGATTACACGGTATACAGGAAACCTACACACACTAATAGATATCTGAATGCTAGATCTCATCATCACCCTTCCCAATTGCAATCGGTAGCCAGTACACTGATATCCAGATCTATACGCCTAACAAAAACAACGAACCGACAAGAAGAACTTCATAACATCACAACCGCCCTAAGACAAAACGGATACCATGAACACACAATCAAAAAAGCACAAAAACAAGCCACGAGACCAACAACAAATAAGGAAGAATACGACATGTCCAAACCAAAAACTAAACTGCCATATATAAAAGGCGTAACAGACGTGATTGGAAGGATTCTAAGAAGGCATGACATTTCCACAATCTACAAGCCGCAGACTACCTTACACAAAATAATAGGCAATCCAAAAGACAAAATACCTTTAGAAAACCAAGGCGTATACAGCATCCCGTGCAGTAACTGCGACAAAGAATACATCGGACAAACAAATAGAAGAATCTCAGCCAGAGTACAGGAACACCAGAACAACATCAGAAATAAGCAAACGACATCAGCCCTTTTTCAACACCACCAGGAAACGGGCCACACAATAAACTTCCCAGAAACAAAACAGATTGCACCTATCAAACACTACAGAACCCGCATAGTTAGAGAAGCCCTCGAAATAGAGAGAACCAACAGCCTCAACAAAAGAGACGATGCACAAAACATCTCCAACACTTGGAAAAGTCTCCTCAAAAGACAATCCAATCCAATTACCCAAGAAGAACAAAAATCCTTGGAGAATACTCAGACACGGGCAGAACCAATAAGAAACACAAACGCAACAAGGACAGCCGTACCCATCCAGGCCCAAATACAGTCAGGAAATAATCGGCGCGGTCAACGACCTCGGGTGGAGGAAACGTCAACACCTGAACCGCACCGCCCACCAATCACAGAACAGCGATATAACCTGCGCCGCCGCCGACGCGTATAAAAGCAGCAACACAGGACCACGCAGCTCATTCCAAGTTGAGCAGCCGCAAAGGAAGCATCACTTGAAAATGCCAGCTGAGATGTTGGCGAAACGTCGTGAAGACACAAACAACCAACGGATTGAAACCCGGAACACCACTACTGTTCATTCTACCATCCGTGAAACACTACATCATAACATATATATATATATATATA